>CM029601.1:66028890-66628890 GCA_017311375.1 Mytilus coruscus
TGTTATTTGGGTCAATTGGGAAATGTGTTTGTTGTTATAAGAATGGTAAATGGCATAGAAGGGAATTATGTACAGAAGAATACATGAATCAAGGACAAACATTTATCTACAATTATAATATTCCATCAGATAACCTTGCAGATAACCTTGTTGTGTTTTCTAATAATGCAGCTAGAAGTTTTTCTATTTATTGAAATAGTATAAATTTTTTTGTAGGCTGACTTAGAAAGTAAGCTTGATGTTTTGGAAGCAGCAGTCAATGGCACAAGTGTAAGTATTCTTTCAATATTTTATACATACATGTATATAAATGAACCAATATGTCATTGACAGCTTAAAGTATGTTTTAGATATTTATAATAGATTGAAGGAATGTTACTTAACATAGCAAAAATAAAGAAATTGGGGTGGTTTTCCTTAATTTTGACGACCGCACCATGCTTGCACCAATTTGAAATTATAACATTTAGACAAGTTCATATATGTCAAACCTCAGATAAAAAATCTTTTTGGTGCAAGGTTGGTGCGATAGTTTATTATATATTTTTTCATAGCCAAGCAGTGCAATTAAACACAGAAATTTGACTATAAAATGCCACCAATTCTTCGTACAAAGTTTAAGCTTATGCTTATATACATTTGACCTTTTCACTTATGAATCGGTAACATGAATTTCTATTATTATTTTCGTAAGTATATCTATTTTTAATTTAAAGAAAAACAAAATAATGAACATCATATTGTAAGGGAGTCAAGGATAATTTCGAGGAAAACAGCTTATTTTTTGAAAATTTGAAATTCTCTTTAACTATATATTCCAGAAAACAGAATAGAATTAACTGAAAAAAGATTTAAACGATTTTATTTCTAAAAATTTATATAAATCGTGAGAAACATGAGATTTATTTTTTATTACACCACTTGGTTTCATGATTATTAGTCATTTTGGTTAATGATGCAAGATCTGAATTTGCAACTTAAAGATGACACTAAAACACAAATTTTAAACCAAATGTGTAAAGTTTCAAGATATACATATATGTTAAAAGAGATACATGTATATAGAATGGGGCAATATGTTTTTTTTTATATATGACAATATAAATATAGAAATAAAGAGATATTAGTTAGCCAAGTTGCAAGATAGTAGGTCAAACTTAGCTTTTAATATCATCATGAATGCTTTCTTCATCCAGTTCACATTTCTGTTTCCTAACAGCTCTTTGATCCATAACCAATATATGTATCATCATTTGATGTAAATGGGCAAGGGTTTCGATAGATACAAATATTAGAGAAAGAAACAGTATCCAAAACAAAAAAATGTTTCTTATACTGAATTTCCATTTAGATTTCGGTAAGATAGTGGATCGCATAAACATGTTGATACATAAATAGGTCAAAAGAGAGAATGTTCCAATATGGGAGTTATTATGCTATGACTGTTAAATTACAAGAGTTTACACCACAACGCCCAGCACTAAAGACAAAATCTCTAGATTTCATCAAAACTGGTTATAATGAAAAGAATATATAAGGTGGACATGTATTGATTCATGAAGCAAATGTGACACAGAGCAGTTTCACAATAAGATCAATGTTACATTTTTTATACTGACCACAAAGGTACTCTACAAGTGCATTTTGTTACCACATTTTCTTGAAGAATTACAGTTGTTTGTCTGTAGTTTTGTTTGTTGATGATATTGAGCATTGGTTTTTATCCATGTCACTTTCCTTGGAGTTTGGTACCTTTTACAATGTGCATCTTAAATAATCTTTTTGAAGTAACATATTAAAGTTGAATCTTGTAAAATAGAAAACAACTTGCCATTGCTATGGGCATGGTTTTGTTGCTAGGGCGAAATTACAACGATTTTGCCTAAAAATGTGCATTACATTGTGTTACATTTAAACAGTGTATGTATGTATAATTTACTGCATATTAGAGATTTCCAATAAAATGACATACATACTTTACTTGACCTATGGACCTAATGGGACTTGTTGTTGCCAACCATTGATTTTGGTTAAATACGTCGCTCAAGTTTAAACCAAACATTCAAAGACTATTAAAACCATTTCGTCCATATCAAAAAAAATTACGTGATGAAAAATGAAAGAAATCAGGTATTTTAAATGCCTATTTTTTCGTTAGCAGATGTTCTTTCTTCTTTCGTTATCTATTTATTTATATTTTTGTGGGCAAAAGATGTTTTAAAAGGATATTTCACTGACAAGTTCAGAAATGTCGAAATCAGTGTTTGTCAGATTTTGTCTTTTGATAAAAGTTGAAATTTGAGATAAAAACCATTTCTTCCATTTAATTTCAATGTATTGAAAGTATTTTCCAGATATTATAAAATTTAGAGATAAAACATTCCCTATATAGGTTGTATTTTAGAAGGAGTGCTCGATTACGGATTGTTCTATGTTGTGTTGAACCCTGCTTGGTATAAGACGGACATGCTGACCCAATTTTAATAACGTGCAAGTTTACAAGGTAACAGTCCACAGGAAGATATGTCACCCTACCTGGACACATTGTTCTGACTCCAGACTGACCAATCTTTGCTCTTACTTATAGATATCACGTGCTTAGGAAAGAGGCTTCCAATGGAGGACTGAACACAATATCTCCCGTATTCAAGGCGAGCACGCTACCACAATACCAATAATGGCAGTAATGAATATTGGAGATACACATACATGTACATGTATACTCAAAACATTTGAAACAAGAATGTATGGTCATAAGACAGCTTGCCCCTTCACATTGTCACATTTTCATGTTAAGTAAGACACTTTTAATATCCTGGTAAAACCCTGATTTGATAAATAATTTAAAAAATTTTAGTTTGGAACAGGCGGATGAATGTACGGACGCACATACTTGAAAATATAATATCCCCTTACCATAATAAGTTGGTGATAAAAATATTTGGATCCTACTTTACAAAACTGTAATCAAATATTCCATACATATCCATTTTTCAGACTATTTATATAAGCTAAACACCAACAATTTCGTAAAAACAATTTGTAAGCAATGACGTTGAATTACACATACAAACTCTTCCTAGAACCCATGCATCTTTGGACTTCAACAAGAAGTAAACAAAAATTACTGATATAATAATATGTAAAAAAAAATTTATTTTGAAGATGGATCATGACCTAATAATATCCATATTATAAAATTCTACGGAAGGATGACAAAGAACTTTATTTATAATCCGATAGACACATCAGTGATCTGAATTTTTGCCTCTGACAAAAGTAAATTGAAATAAATTATAGAACTATGCTAAAAAAAAGAAGTTAGTCATGTACACCTTTTACAATCCGGCGTGTTTGAAACTTCTGTTTAAAACTTATAATTCAAAAATCAGAAAATCATCTTGCTTCGGATTTCATTATTTTAATTTATTTAAACTTAATTTTGATTTTAGTAGTTTAAAGAATTCATCCGTTGAGAACTAAATATATGGGTCAAGTGAAAACGTTGAAGTAATAATCGGTGCATTTGATTACCGGTAACTGAATTGATTATTTCCTTAAAAGGTTGTTGTCAATAAAATCATCCAGAATTTAATAACAAAATATGCAATGATTTAGTATAGAAGATTTGGTAATTTTTTGGATAACATCTATTCCCCAAAAAATATGTACAAATATCATGCAGTCTATGCTCCCCTCCGTTATGCATCAATGCAATAGGCCAAGATACGTTCATATAGGTTGGTTATGTCTAGTAATGTTAGTTTGTGGGAAATCTCTATCAAACAGGTTGGATCTTAAACATAAATAGATTAAAGCTGTATATTTAGCATATTTAATGAGTTTATCGCCACCATTATACAGGTTGCTAGGCAACAGAATATACAAGATAGACACAAAATGCAACTATTTTCAGAAGGTCTGTGGTATAGAGTTAAAACATGACAAATTAAATAAAATTTGGTAGTGGGGCCAAAAACGGCCCTTATTATCCCTTGTCCTTTATACATAATTCTCCAGATTTAGAAAATACCCCAGTTAAACAGCACTCTGATGAAGTTTGTCCATTTAAGTACTATGATGGACTTGGTCGTTGAATAAAGACAACCAAAATAACATCAACAAGATCAAATTAGCCAACAATCTAAAGCCAACAAAAGATACAAATCAATAATAAAATTTAACAAGATTTATTATACAATTTTACAAGAAATATTATACAAAAAGAAATGTCAACTTAACTGTTAAAATATCTGAATGTCCAATCCTATAGTCAGTTCTTTCTCCGGAAATCTTCTCTTAACTGTTGCGGAATCCAAATGGAATATTAATATGTCCAATAAGTTCATAAACTAGTATGATGTTGTTAACGTAAATAAAAGCGTCAATCCAATAACTCCAGAGATCTTCTTAGAATCTATATATATAATTACCATGAAAACTTCTGGAACTCTGTAGAAGGGAAACTTAAAGTACACTGTAGAAGGGAAATTTCTAGAACACCGTAGAAGTTTAAATTACGCAATTAATTAAGTTTTAATGAACAACGCAAACTTTTTTTTAGTTGTTGTCCTCGGACAAATAAAATATATGCAACGCTAAATCAAGGGCCATAGGAACTCTTCTTAGATGTAAGAAGATATGGTATGAGTGCCAATGAGACAACTCTCCATCCAAGTCAAAATTTATAAATGTAAACCATTCTTGTTATTTTATTTGAAATTTAAAAGTCTGACATTTATTGTTATAGTATTTGTTGATTTGATAGGAGGAAGAACAATATTATCAGATGTAAGACATTCATGACATTAACGGGTCAAAATGTTCTGAATTCTTCAAATCAGGATCCAGAACTATGTTTATATAAATATACTAGTTATAAAAGTAACCCTTAATTTTTTTGAAAGAAAAAAGAAATGTTCCACTTAGATATAAATAAAAGGTCAATAAAATAGTTTATTAAAGTCAATACAGGATAAGTAATACTTAAAGTGGCAAAAATTTATTCAACTAAAAAAATACATGTACTGTTTATCCAAATTGAAAAAATTTGACCTACATGAATCTAGTACTACCCTTTTTTCTAAAGGATGTACATATTTTGTTTTAAATCTTTTACAGTTTTATTTTGTTGTATGGTTTATGCCAGAGACTTCATATATAAATTCAGAGATTAGCAACTTGAAGAAATCTTGTTATATTAAGTTATATAAAGAATGAATTAAAAGCATAATATCATAAATCACTAAAGAATAAGACCCTGTTTATACTTGCACAAAATTGAACCAATCTTTATTTGAATCGATTTTAAAAAGACCAGTTCGTTTACATTTGCACAAGCAAGATGGATCCCGATCGATCTTATTAGATCTAGTGCGTTTACACTGCAATATTAAAAGAACTTAAGTCGATTCTTATTACCGTGCATTTTGTAAACACTTAAATGTGTATTTCACAGAAAATCATACAATGCAAAAGTGTGTATTTTGCAGAAAATCAAACACTGCAAAAGTGTATTTTGCAGAAAATAATACACTGCAAAAGCATGGAGAAAATAGTTTGGTCATTGTGTATGCAATTTTTGTCTCCCACGCAACGCATTGCGGGGGGTGGGGCATAGAAATACCAGTCCGCCTGTCCATGTGTCTGTCCGTCTGTTCTTGTTAGTGCTCTCACGTGTACAATTCTTGCCAGATATTTATGATACTTTTATTGTAGGTTTATATCAGCAATGTCTTGCACGAGTTCGAAAATCAGTGCTGATTAATGATTTTTAAAAGAGTTATGCCCTTAGAAATATTTATTATATGGAAAATTACAATTTTAGTGCTCTCGTGTACAATTCTTGCCAGATTTTTATGAAACTTATATCAGCAATGTCTCGTACAAGTTTGAAAATCAGTGCCGATCAATTATTTTTAAAAGATTTATGCCCCTTAGAAATATTAATTATATGGAAATTTGCATTGTAAGCACTCTCACATGTACAATTTTGCCAGATTTTTATCAAATTCATATCAAAGGTTTATGTCACAGACAATTTCGAAAATAATTGCAGATTAAATATTTTTAATGAGTTATGCCCCTTGGAAATATTAAATATATCAGAAACTGCTCTCAAGTCTTCAACTCCCTAAGTGAGATAATTTAAAATTTTTTTTTTTTTTTTAGTTATTGACCTTGGACAGATAAAATATGTGCAACACTGGGGACATTGGAACTCTGTTCTATTATTTGTTTACAAATTTAACAGAATTCAGTTGTCATAATCATCATAATTTTATGAAGATAGATAACATCTTCGGAAGCATACTTTTTTTGTTTTATTCCCCATGGCGTTTATTTTCCACTTATGTTTCTTTTTTATAACAGTTGTTACTACTGCTTCAAGTCAGAACATGAAATGACATCTCTAGGTCAAAATGTATTGCTAAGGGACAATCTGACCTGTGCAAGTCATATTCTGTTAAGTGCAAGAAGGGAGACAACACAATTACATCAAATTATTTCTGACTAATAGAAGTCAGATAATTCTGACTTGCTTATGTCAGAGCTCTGACTGACTGAAAAATATAGCTGCATTGTACCAGAATTAGTTCTTAATTCTGTTTTTTTCTTCTTCTATAACTAGCAGACTAAAGATTTGAAACATTCAGAAATGAGGGTAATAGAAGACTTTGTATAAAAAAAACCTTTTTCATGTTGATTCGATGGCATAAATGGTATTGGCAATTTGGTCCCCAATGTAGCCTATAGTAAATAATTTGACATGACTGAAATCAAACTGTATGAGATCTCACAAAACATTTTAACCCTACAACATTTTTGCACCTGTCTCATGGCAGGAACCATAGCCTTTGTTAGTCTTGTATGTTTTTTTAATTTTGTTTCATTTGTATATTTTGAAGTTTAGTATTGTGGCATTTATTTCTTTGAACTGGTATACATTGTTGTTAAGGGGCATGCTGAAGCCCACCTCAAAGTGTGGGATTTTCTTCAAATTCTTGGTGCGTTGAAGACCCTTTGGTGGCCTTGGGCTGTTTTCTGCTCTTTGGTAGGGTTGCTGTTTCTTTGATATATTCCTGTATCCATTCGCTATTCTATATTTAATTTTCATGTGTATTTACTGAAACCTGCAATTTTATTTGGGTTTCTTTAACAATTTATTACAGATACCCTGAATCTGTATTGTGTGAAATATTTTATTCCTTTTCATTACATGAACATATAATAATCAGATGATCAAATAAAATACTCACCATGGTGTACATTTATTGCATACATCCATTGAAGACCAGTTGTATTTTGGATACTTAATTTTGACATAAAAATAAAAAGTACAGTTAATTAAATGTATTCATAATGTGTGGAAATAAAAAATTTAGACTGTATTTACACTTTAGTCGTATTAGCTAAAGATGATCAAACTTAGCTATTGTCTACAAAAATTCAAGTCATGCTACCAAAAGATGATCGTCTATTTATGTTACCTCTTTTTCATCAAATTTTAATCAATCTCAGATTCAGTTACCTGTACTTAGATGTCTTTTCACATGGCTAGAGGGGAAGATACCAAATAATGTTTTCATTATAATTTTCTGTTGTAGGACAATGTTGAAAATACTTTAATTGCCTTTAACAACACTCAAACCTATCTTCAGAATAATGGTTCACAAGCAGTCAAAGATGTAAGTAAACTTTTTTAACAGATATCAGCTAGTGTACAAATTAAATGTACTGTAATAACATTGGCGGTACCAAAGGACAAGGTATAATAAGGGCCATTTTTGGCCCCCTCTTCAAATAGAGTAAATTTTATAATATCAATAGACAAGGTATAAAAGTGTAAAAAAATGACAATTTGTTTTCTAGTTATCATTTTTTGGTTGCCTAGCAAGAGCAGACATGTGACAGAGTTGTCAAGCCACAACTGGAGATTTAGAAATTTTCAGCTGGAGTTTGGGCCTCATAACTGGAGATTTTTTATCGACATTTTTATTGACGTACGCAATGTTTTTTTTGGTGTTTAAACTGCATATTTTCCTTTTTTGTTAATGATTCTATAACTCCATAGCCATTTTTACTTAATAGAAAAAGAAGATAAGGGGTTTTCAAATATTTATTTATTATATATATAGTTCAAGATAAAGTGATAAGCCATCATATATAGTTTGTAAAAAGTATCTCTGCTTAAGCTACATTGTCAATTTTGGTACCACTACTGAACAGTGGTGTTGAATTGATAGAGTTGTGAGCTTTCTGGTAGGTATCTGTCTCCATATGTTTGGTTAAGTCATAAGGGTCACCATAGTCAGCTTTGCAACAAGTGTAGTAGGCATAAATACCATATTTGAGTTCATTAAGACATTTGTCTTTGAGGTTCAGTAATATAACTGTTCAATGTTTTCAACAGCATCAAATTAAAGTCGTTGTTTATACAACTTAATCCATTGTCAGTATTTCACTTTTAATCATCCAGGCGTGTGTCTTAAACTTGCTAGTTGATCACCAGTTAATTGCCAATAATCTTTTATTGCTGTATATACAGTCTAATCCTTAACACCTTCATTGATTACTCGAGGCTATTGTCAAAAACAATAACAGGAAATGGTGACTTCCGTTTTCTCTGACTTTTCCTATATCAATTTCAAGTTTCTCGGACTTTTTCTCTGTCAGTATCAAATTTGTAAACAAAAATGACGACTGAAAATTTTTCGAGGTTGACATTTTCAAAAAGCGGAAGATTTCAAATTTTAACGGGAGGGACGGAAGAGGGTCTAAAAAGCGGGAGATTTGACTCCCCCCGGAAGAATCACATGTATGCAAGAGCTTTGAAACCTGCAATAAATTACTATTATAAACCTGATTTATTGAAATATGCGTCTTTTCTGTATTAAATCAAAATGTATCATTGTATAATACATGTGCATATATGGAAATCTCAAACAGTTACTTTTTGTTTATTTATATTATTTAAATGAGTATTTATCAACACCTTAACCACCAGAATAACTCTTAGCAACGACTTAATTATACTGCCCAAGGTTTATGTAATCAATAATGTGGTACCAAAGTTATGTAACTATTGTAAGGTACTTAAACGGCAATTACACAAATCTTACATTTTGTTAGCTTATTGCATGCTTTGAAACTACCTAGAAACCGTACCCACTGCATATCATTGAATGACCGTTTTCATGTATGATTTGTGTTAAGATTATACTTTTCTGAGGGTATTTTGTCATCTACGGTATGGATCTTTTGTAGATTTATCAGTATCTGACTCAGGATAGCAGAAACTTGGTGTTCACTTTAAGGAACAAGCCCCACCCCCAGCCAAATAACCAGACTGACGAAAAAACTTCTACTGAAAAAAACGAAATCATAGTGACCTTAATTCAGACCTACTGACCTCAAAAACAATATGTTTCTTCCTGATGTCATAATATTATGAAGGGACCAAAAACAGCGGCTATGTATTCTTATTCATATTTCGCCTTTCGGTCTCAAGTAATGAATTAGCTTAACTTCTCTGTGAGGGGTGAAGTTAACATGTAATAACTCTGTCTCAAGTAATGAATTAGCTTAACTTCTCTGTGAGGGGTGAAGTTAACATGTAATAACTCTGTCTCAAGTAATGAATTAGCTTAACTTCTCTGTGAGGGGTGAAGTTAACATGTAATAACTATGTAATAACTCTGTCTCAAGTAATGAATTAGCTTAACTTCTCTGTGAGGGGTGAAGTTAACATGTAATAACTCTTAGTTTTGAAACAAACTATAACCACCAGACCATAGATGGCCAGTGACCTTGACCCTAGTATATAAACACAACTGTCATTACTTTCTAGAGGGTGTGAAGTGAACAGCACTTTTCTGATATTCTTTTATAGTTAATGTATTGTTATCTTTAGATTAGTAAGTTGGAAAGTTACTTTAATTACATTTATCTTGTCTACAATGTACGACAAGTGTTGATGTTACTTAGAAATAAAATTTTCTTGTCAACGATGTACGACAAGTGTTGGTGTTAATTAGAAATACAAAATTTCTTGTCTACGATGTACGACAAGTGTTGATGAAAAGAAAATAAAAAATTATTGTCTACAATGTATGACAAGTTTATTCATTATTGTTTTTACCTATGCTGAAAGGCAAATTTGTTACTTTATTGATTTACTCCTGTTTGTTTAACAGGTAGATAAATACAGGTGTTTTTCTTTTTAACTGAAGGTGGTTTGTACTCTTCAGAATTAGCACGTGTTTTACTGCACAGGTACACATTATTAAATTACAATGGCTGAGTTTGAAAATGAAGATGTATTGCTTTTGCAAGATGATGAAAATGATATTGAAACTAATGAAGCCGATGGCTATGATTTTCAGCATCTCTATGTTGCTGATGAAATTAAAAATGTTGAATTAAATAGGAAAACTAGAGGTAGTTTGAATAAACCCTCTAAAAAGCCTAGTAGAATTATAAAAAGCACCGCCATTACAAGTGACAAAGCACCTAAACCAGTCAAAAGGAAGGGTAAGTCTACTAGTGCTACTAGGAAAGCTACTAAATCTCCTAGAGTTGAGGATTTTTCTCCAGAGGAGTTATCAGTGTTGAGAGATAAGATGGGCATATCTACTATGGGCAAGTCTATTGACACTTTGACTCATCTTTTTAGAGGATTTATAAATAAATGTGGGAAAGAGCCTGTAAGGACCCCTAGGTGTGAGACAGTTTCTCGGTCTTCCATTCAAGCAGAGGTTGTAGAGAACCCTGCTGCTGTATCCTCTAACCCTCCAATTTTGCCTTTAGAGGCTAACCTAAATGAAGATGCAGTTCAAGATTTTGATCTGGACTACTTGGATGATCCTGTGTATGTACCATGTACCTCCTTCTGGAGTTTGTGCTAGGGCTGATGATAGTCCAGCCCCAGTTGATTTTGATACTTCTTTTGACCCTGCATTAGGGTTTTCAGATGCCTTTAGGGTGCCTCTTAGTGAGATTAATGTACCAGTATCTCAACCTGTTGTTGAACAGGTTGAACAATATGATTATGATTTTGCTTGGGAAATCCCACAATTAAATACAGAAGAGAAGACTGGGCCTAAAATATCTTATAGTCTTTCTAAGGCTGTAAATGCTGCAATGTCTGTAAAATCAAATCAGGATAGTATAAAGTTGATAGAGGAGAGATACTTACTTGAAAATTGTGAGAACCTTTGTGTTCCTAGAGTGAATAAGGAGATTTGGACTGCACTGCCTAGACAGGCCCACACTGTGGATTCTAAAATGCAGGAAACCCAGAGATACTTTGTTAAGGGGTTGACCCCCATTGTTCAGTTGGCTAATCATTGTTGTAAGAATGAGCCATTAGATGTTGATAATACTAGAAAGCTATTGTCAGATTCTATTTGTTTGTTAGGCCATGGTTTTCTTTCTCTGACACAGAGGAGACGCTCAACTCTTAGACCTTATCTTATTGATAAGTTCAAACCAATTTGCAATGATGTTCCGGTGGATTCATCACTTTTTGGTGCTGATTGCATGAAGCAGATGAAGGAATTGGTGATTACAGCTAATAATAACTAATCCTAGATTCCTTGGTAGAGGATCCAGGTCTAACAATAATAGCGCTCCAAGCAGCTATAGTAGAGACCAATATCTGTCTTTAAACTCCAGAGGCCCTGTCAGCCGACAGGGCGGATGCCAATTCCCCTCCCTAAGAGGCAGAGGGAGAGGTTTCCCAACAGGAAACAGAGGATCTCAAAGAGGTCACAACTCTCAGAGAGGGTTCTACCAGAACAACCATTTTCTACAATATTTAAGGTGAAAGAACTTAATTATCCCGAATGGGAAAATATTACAAGTGATCTATGGATATTAGATACAGTAAGAAATGGTTATAAAGTTGAATTTGATGTAGTGCTACAAGGTTCATCTTTTATGAATGAAATACATTTCCCTTTACCTAAGGTTGAAATAATTTCATCAGAAGTCCAAAAATTATTAGCTAAGGGAGCTATTAAAGAAGTTGATTCATTGGAGAACCAGTTTATTTCCAATATTTTCTTAGTTCCTAATAGTTCCTAAGAAAGATGGGTCTTCAAGGCCTGTTATCAATTTAAAAAATTTAAACAATTTTGTGGCTTATCATCATTTTAAGCAAGAACATTTATCATTTTTTTTTAGATGTAATTCAAAGGGATGATTATCTAACATCCATAGATCTCACAGATGCTTATTTTAGTATTAGTATCAATAATGATTTTAAGAAATATTTGCGTTTCATATGGAAAGGACGTTTATATGAATTTCAGGTTCTTTGTTTTGGATTGGCTTCTGCACCAAGAGTTTTTACTAAGGTTTTAAAACCTGTCTATGCATTTTTTCTAAAAAATGGCATTAGATGTATTTATTACATCGATGGTTCTCTTATTATGGATCAGAATTTAGAAAGTTGTATTGTAAATACAGAAAAATGGTGCAAAAGCTTGATGAACTTGGTTTCAGAATATATTATAAGAAGACTGTCCTTATTCCTTCAAAACGCATTGTTTTTTTTTTATCTCATTATTGATACTGAGTTATTAAATATTTTTTTGACAGATGAGAAAATAGACAAAATCATCTCCCTTGGGAAAATTATTCTTCAACAGAAGTGTGTTACTGTAAGATGCTTTGCATCATTTATTGGTCTTGTTGTTCATGCTTTTAATGCAGTATCTGTGGGACCATTACATAACAGAAACATGGAGAGAAATAAAGTTGAAACACTGAATAGTTGTTATGGTGATTTTGACTCTGAAATTATTATCACACAAGAGTCAAAATTGAAATTTTTTGGTGGGTTAACAATTTAAAATCTGAAAATGGAAAACTGATAAGACCCATACAAATAAATTTTTGGATTGAAACAGATGCCTCATTAGAAGGTTGGGGATCCAAATTTGAAGGACAATTTGTGGTGGTAGATGGAGCTTGTCAGAACACTCGTTTCATATAAATTACTTAGAATTGTTGGCTATATTTTTCTCTTTAAGAGCTTTTTTTAGTCACAAAAAGTCATGCCATATTGGTATACGATCAGACAATACAACTGCAGTAGCTTATATTAATGAAATGGGAGGCATGACCTCATTGTCACTTGACAGGCTTGCTGCAGAGATTTGGGCTTGGTGTTCAAAAGGGATATTTTTATCACAGCTCAGTATATTCCTGGAACAGAAAATTTTGATGCTGATCATATGTCTAGAAACTTTACAGACTCCACAGAGTGGCAATTGAATGTAGAAATCTTTGATAGAATTTGTAAACATTTCTTTGTTCCAAACATTGATTTGTTTGCTTCACGTTTGAATTTTCAAATCCCTAGATTCGCTACTTTTGTTGATGCTTTTACTATTTCATGGTCTAATTTTAGACCATATATTTTCCCACCTTTTACTTTGTTGGGGAAAATTTTAATGAAAATTATTAGTGACAAAGTTGAGAAGACTATTTTGATTATTCCTTTTTGGCCTGCACAAAGTTGGTTTTCTTTGCTAATACCAATGTTAATTTCTTTGCCAGTTAGACTACCTCAACACAAAGATTTAGTTATGATGCCGTATACAGGAGAATGCCATCCATTAAGGAAGTGACTACATTTAACCGTGTGTATTGTATCCGGAAATCGCTTAATGATAGAGGATTTTCAGAATCATCTGCAGATGTCATCATTGCATCTTGGAGACCTTCTACAATCAAGCAATACCAATATTCTTGGAGAAAATTCGTTATTTGGTGTGTTCAAAGGAAAACCAATTCCTTTCGACCATCTGAAAAGGATGTAATAGATTATTTAAATTTTTTGAAAAACAGTAACTTTTCGTATTCAGTGTTAAATACTACTCGGTCTATGTTGACACAGACTTTATCCTTTTTTGGAGTAGATGTTACTAAATTTGTTTTTGTTGACCGTATGTTGAAAGGTTGCTTTAACCTGAATCCGCCAAGAGCGAGATACTCTTTCACTTGGGATGTGAATTTAGTGCTAACTTTTTTAAGTTTTTTATATCCATTGGAGGATATAACGTTGAAGACTTTGACTTTTAAACTTGTGTCTTTAGTTGCCTTGACTACAGCTGCTATGGCACAATCTATATCAGCTCTAAATTTACATTTTATGTCTTTTAGTCAAAGACAAGGCACTATAGTTTTTCATATACAGGAACTTTTGTAAACTACTAGACCTGGTTTTAGTCTGCCTAATGTGGTGTTCAAGCGTTTTGATAAACCAGAACTTTGTGTTGTTAAGACAATGATTAATTATGTTTTGCGTACAAAAGATGTCAGGAAGACATCTAGTCTGTTTATTTCTTATGCAACTTTTCGTAAAGTTTCAACTTCTACATTATCTAGATGGTTAAAGACAGTTCTACTTTTAGCAGGCATTGATATCAACATTTTTAAGGCTCACTCATTTAGAGGTGCCTCTACTTCAGCTGCATTAACTTCAGGATGTTCTATTAAAGACATTATGGCAACAGTTAACTGGACATATGCTAAAACATTTTGTAAGTTCTATTACAGGGAATTGAATAATACTTGCACTAAGGACTTTTCTTCTGCCGTAATTACTGGATAATCTTGTGATTGTTTATGCTTAATTAAATGTTGCATTTGTATGAATTTTGTTTTTAGTTTGTGTCTACACTTTAAACAAGCTAATTCATTACTTGAGACCGAAAGGCGAAATATGAATAAGAATGTTCCTTCATCCAAGCATATCTTGGATGTGCAGGATGAAGGTCAATCTTAGAATATGAGCCTGAGGCTCGAAAGTAATTAATTCCCATCCTAGGGATTATCAGCCAGACCCACCCTTTTCCTATGGGTTTTATGGTCGATACAAACTTACTTTAAATTATGACGAGTTGTTATGGAACAGGTGTTTATATACTAGGGTCAAGGTCACTGGCCATCTATGGTCTGGTGGTTATAGTTTGTTTCTTTAAACAGAGTTATTACATGTTAACTTTACCCCTCACAGAGAAGTTATGCTAATTCATTACTTTCGAGCCTGAGGCTCATATTCTAAAATGACCTTCATCCTGCACATCCAAGATATGCTTGGATGAAGGAACATTATCCTGCAGGATTTCTGAGTATTTCCTCTAGCTTTGGAGAATCTTGACCCCTGCCACATAGCAGTTTTGCTAAAAAACAGATTTCATAACTTGAACTATTGTTTTATTCTATGACCAAACAACAATTATATGAACTATGAACATTATGTAATATTGACAGACAGTTTTCTTTGACAAATATGATATACAATTACACCATGTTCTGTAGGATTTTCCAATGAGTTCAACTTGGTGAATAAAGCTTTCTCCTCATTATGGCATGTTTAGCTTACTATGTTGAGTATAAATTACAAGAGTACCCACAAAATGGATAAATACAATCATATGATATAGTCTCTTATTTACAATCACATACCCACCATTGGTAAAATCTGAAAAAAATGGTAAAAGTCAACAGTCTGAATCGTTACCCGGAAACATGCAGAATGTCCATATAAAAAATGTAGGGTAATTGGATAACCCTATTATAGTGCATAATATATCAACCATATAGTAATACCACACAAAATGTTAAATCTCCACAGTGACCAAAGTTTTGTTTTAAGAGATACATACCATCACAAGTCAATCAGTTACAAACTATCGCAAACTTTGACCACATTTGCTGACGATCTGCTCCAACATTTTTTTTACTCAATACTCATTCACTATACAGATTTCTGTACCGATCCAGTTACGTGAATGATATATTGACATATCAATTTATTTGCATCTTAACCTTGTTCAATGAAACCATCACTATCAGAATCAGAATCTGTTTCCATTGGCACATCTTTGGCATTCAAAATTGAACTGAATATATACATGAGCTTGGTGTCTCTAATTCCCACCTGCTGTACCCAAGGTACCACATGACTATATTCAATCCATAGACTATACACTCTTGAGGAAGAATGTTATATAATATATATTAAACTTCAAGTATCAGGTTGTCTAAGCATTTTGTTTCCCTTTCACTATGCTATGATTTTTTTTCATTTCAACTTTAAAATGCAAGCACCAGAAAATTATTTTGTAAGGACATTTTTCTGCTATCCATTGACACCAGTGAAACCTTTCAAAAAATCGTTTGTGTATGATACTCTATATGTATACAATCTATATCTAAAGGTTCTTTCTTAAATATTATTTCTTCAAAAAGCTTTTGTTTTAACGTTGTTAAAAAAATGAACGTCTAAAATCAACGGCAAAAAAAAAACTGTGAGACCTTGAAGGAAATCATGAACATCCCATTAAAAAAAATAAAAAGTATATAGACACCCACCTAAATAGCTGGCTATTGTTATCCGGAAAAGACTTCTGCCATTTTTTCTCATTGCTATATGTTAAAATAAAACCAGAAAAAAAATATTGGAAAAAATTTGTTGTGTGGGATTGAACATAGAACGCCATAACCAGATGCAGTCGTGATATCACTACACTACGTTGTCAACCACACTAATTGGTATTAAAAATGCCTATTTACACCTATTGCACATCTTTGTCCGAAATTAACTCTTTCAAAACCTTTGATTTTCCAACCCTTTATACCACCATTCCCCATGTGAAATTGAAAAATCATCTGAAAGAAATAATCCACAATGCTTTTCAAAATAAAAATGGTAGCATACGCTATAAATTTATGGCTTTGGGATACCATACAGCATATTTTGTTAATAGTGAAAAAAGGTAAAACATGCTACACAGAGGAGCAAGTTATTAGTACGCTGGAGTTTCTTATTGACAACATATTTGGTAAATTTTAAGGTAGACTTTTTAAACAAATTGTCGGCAGTTCTATGGAAACGAACTGTGCGCCTCTACTTGCCAACCTATTATTATTTTCATATGAGTCCAAGTTCCTTCAGACACTAGTTAAAAACAAGAAGATCAAAGAAGCCATATCATTTAATTTCACATTCAGATATATTGATGATGTTCTTTCCATTAACAATCCAAACTTTTTCCATTGATATATCCTCCAGAACTAGAAATGAAAGAAACAACAGACACAGCTTTCTCCGCCTCATTTTTACCTCAAATTTGACATGAGCAACATCAGTACCAGAATCTATGACAAACGAGAAAAATTTAATTTTGAAATTGTAAATTTCCCCCACCTTATAATTAGCAGCAATATACCAACTTCACTTGCATATGGAATACACATTTCCCACCTAATTCAGTATTCCAGAGCTTGCAGCTGCTACTCAGACTTTATAAAACGGTGCAAGTTTACCTATTATGTCTGTTTGCTTTGCTCACAAGTTGTTGTCAATATAATGAAATTCTATGTGACTGTCATACAGTGAGAGATTATAGATAGCTTTAAAACCAGGTTTAATCCACCATTTTCTATATATATATATATATATATATGTGTACCAAGTCAGGAATATGAAAGTTGTTTTCAATTTGTTTGATGTTGTTTGAGCTTTTGATTTTGCCATTTGATAAGGGACTTTCTGTTTTGAATTTTCCTTGGTGTTGAGTATTTTTGTTATTTTACTTTTTTTCATAAATTTGTAACTATTCTCCCCTTTTTCTATTTGTAAAAGAAAAAATCTGGGACTGGGACAAACTTACTTGCAAAAATTGTACTCATTATAAAAATCTCACTTTAAAATTAACTAAGTAGAAACTTGCATACCAAACCAAATATAATTTACCTAGCACTACATAAAACTAATACATTGTTGAGGCCGCCGGAAACAGCACACCCAAGTATTGCTTTTTAGACTTTGTCGAAGTCAGACAAAGCATATTTTTTACCAAGCAATTCAGGCACTTTTGAGCCTCTTGTTATTCAGTATTTTATAACTTGAAACTATCAGTCCCTGAGGGTATCATCAGCTCAGTAGTCAGTACTTCGGTACTTCAGTACTGACATGATTTATAACAAACCTTTCTAAAATTTTCCGTTTATAAATTTTGAAATTATAAAGAAACTAAGGTTTCAACTCCCTCAGGCAAAGTTGACCTTAGATGGATTTGGCTATTTTTATGCCCCCACCGTAGTGAAGGGGGCATTAAGTGTAACCCTTGTCCCGTCCGTACATCCCCAAAATTGGTTTCCGTTCTCTAACTTTAGTTTGCCTAAACCAAATGTTATAAAACTTATACACAATGCTTATTACCACAAAACACAGATCAAGTTCAAAATTGGGTGGCGTCACTTTTACCATTCATGAGTTATGCCCCTTTATTAACATAAAAATTGATGAATTTTTCGTTTCCGTTCTCTAACTTTAGTTTGCCTCAACCAAATGTTGTAAAACTTATACACAATGCTTATTACCACAAAACACAGATCAAGTTCAAAATTGGGTGGCGTCACTTTTACCATTCATGAGTTATGCCCCTTTATTAACATAAAAATTGATAAATTTTTCGTTTCCGTTCTCTAACTTTAGTTTGCCTCAACCAAATGTTATAAAACTTATACACAATGCTTATTACCACAAAACACAGATCAAGTACAAAATTGGGTGGCGTCACTTTTACCATTCATGAGTTATGCCCCTTTATTAACATAAAAATTGATGAATTTTTCGTTTCCGTTCTAACTTTAGTTTGCTAACTTTATAAAACTTATACACAATGTTTTACCACAAAACACAGATCAAGCCTCAACCAAATGTTATAAAACTTATACACAATGCTTATTACCACAAAACACAGATCAAGTTCCAAATTAGGTGGCGTCACTTTTACGGTATATGAGTTAAGCCCCTTTATCAATATAAAAATTGCTGAATTTTTCATTTCAGTTCTCAAACTTTAGTTTGCCTCAACCAAATGTTATGAAACTTATACAAAATGCTTATAATCACAAAATGGTCTTAACTATGTGAATCCTGCATCTGTATGTGGAAGTTGACTCATGCATATTTACAAACGGGGGCATCTGTGGCCCATAGACACATTCTCTATTTATTTTAAGTCCTTTTTGGTTATATTTCTCTTCAACTGGTTCGGTTTTTATACATCCTTGGCTTTCAAATATTCAGCTTTGAGCATTCCTGATAAAGGTAAATCCAGAAAAGCCCTTTGGATGCATGAAATTTATAACGTGTTGTTTTAATTTTTTTAAATTGATAAAGATGAATTTTTATGTGTAATAAACGTGTACAAGTAGAAACATTAATAAGCCCAATTGTAAAATTGACCCCAAAACTGTAAGCCACAATGATACCACGAAGGTCATGCTTATGAAAAATAAACTCATTAAGATATATCGATACCAGGCTTATATTGTGTATGGCAGATGCACGTTTCTTCTACAAGAAAACTGTCAGTGACCCTCGAATCAAAAAAGTTAAAAGGCCAAATAAAGAACAAAGAAAAAGAATTGAGGATAAAATTTTAAAAATCTGAAAGGGTTTGCAAAAAACAGCCAAGGTGATATATTGCTGTGGTAGAAAATCCTTTTTTTTCGAAAAATTCAAAGGTTTGTAAACAGTTGATTTATAATATTACAATGTCAATGATAATTCATGTCAATAAACATGATAAAGAAGTGCTGACTACTTGGCTGGTGAAAGCCTAGAGGAGGAAATCTCCACCAGCAGTGACATTATGATTTAGCCCAAATGTTTTGGGCCCATTTAGAGTTTGAGTGTGCTTGACATATTGTATAGACACTTGTCTTTTGTTAAATGTAAAAATAAGGAGATGTTGTATGATTGCCAATGAGACAACTATCCACCCAAGTTCAAATGAAGTGGATGTAAGCAATTATAGGCAACCGTACAGCCTTTAACAATGAGAAAACCCATCCTGTTAAGTCAGAAATAAAATTGAGAATGGAAACGGGGAATGTGTCAAAGAGACAACAACTCGACCAAAGAGCAGAAAACAGCTCAAGGCGACCAATGGGTCTTCAACACAGCGAGAAAATCCCACACCTGGAGGGGGGCTTTAGCTGGCCCCTTAGCAAAAATGTATACTGGTTCAGAGAAAATGGACGTCACACTAAACTCCGAAACATATAAATGAACCAAAATTTAAAAAAAAACATACAAGACTAACAAAGGCCAGAGGTTCCTGACTTTGGGACAGGCGCAAAAATGCAGCGGGGTTAAACATATTTTGTGAGATCTCAGCCCTCCCCCTATACCTCTAGCCAATGTAGAATAAACAAACACACAGCAATACGCACAGTAAAACTCAGTTTAAAAGAAGTCCGAGTGATGTTAGAATAGGTAACAGAAGAAACTAAGCAAAATGACAATGATCAACATAAATTAACAAAGGAATACTAGCAGTTATTGACATACCATCTCCAGACCTCAATTAGACTGATTGAAAGATTATGTCTTCATCATATGAAAATCTAGCACAACCCCTCCAGTTAGGGGTTTAGTATGGAAAAACTGTATGTTGCCCTCGAGATGTCTTTGGTTATTTTTTCGTTGGGTTGCTGTCTCATTGATGTATACCTCACATCACTTTTTTATTTATATGAGGTTTCAGCCTTTTCTTGTCAGTCTTGTTATATTAATAACTGCATTTATCTTTTAAATATAAAATATGTTAATTTTCATTCGTCTTTCATATTATTGAAAAGTACCATTTCTTTCAAAGTTTTAATGAAATTTCCATCCCTCTCTATTTCTAAACATTTTTTAGTTTGGGTAATTTTAGATGATGTGAGTAAAAAAGAGGAGAAAGATACCAAAGGGACATTCAAACAAAAGTAGAAAACACACTGACAACGCTATGGCAAAGTTTAATAAGTTTGACTTATGAGTTTGAATGTCCCTTTGGTATCTTTCTCCCCTCTTTTAATAAAGTATGATTCAAAGAGAATTAGGAAAGTGTAGAAAGGGAAAAATTTAATGTGTAATTTCAGAGATAGGGAATTATGATAAATAAATAAACAGTGTAATGGGGAATGGTGTAGATGAAAAGTTTGCAAATATCAAGGACTTTAGCAATGTACAAGCTTTAGTGAAAACTCTTACAAAACTTTTTAAATTATATTATTTATGATCCACTTAAAGAACTGATTGATTAAAGAACAACTTTTAAATACTGTCAAACTCATATTAACTTTTTTAAAAAGAAATTTTCACTTTTCACTAACCAATAACAAACAACTATCAAATATTTTTTTAGAATTATAAGAAGCACTTCTTTCTACCAAATATCTAGTTGAATAATATATTTTATGGTGCCCTTTTAAAATTATGTATATATTCCAAACATTGCTGCCTCTATTTATGAAAATAGATATTTCTTGGTTTTGATGGAAAATATAACCACAAGCAGGAATTATTGGAGTATCAACTGCAAGCTAAGAGAGATATGGGAGATGGTCTTAGAGTGGAATCAGCTTATATGGCCAATGAAGACGTTATTTCCCCAAGAAATCGTTTTGAAGACCTAGAGGAGGATTAAAAGGCAACCAATTTAGTAATAGAGCAAATGATAAGCTCCAGAACATCTAATTACAAGACAAAATACATCAAATCTGTCAATCAAAATCAACCTGATGGTTTGCCATTAAGATGTATCAGATGTGATTCAATACGACATTTAATAAAGCAATGCTCACACTCTTATGAAAAATGGCAAAAGCACAACAAAGTTTTGAAAAAGCTACACTGCTCACAGGCAACAAGTTTGGAAGCTCTTGTATAATTGACAGAATCTACCAACTCAGCAGTATTAGACAGTGCTTGTACTGTTGCAAGGGAAACTTGGATGAAATGTTACCTAGGCTCTCTTTACCCCTCAGTTAGAGAAAAGGTTGTAGAAAACCAAAGTGATACCTTTTTCAAGTTTGGTCGAGGAACAGTTCTGCGATCAGCCAAAAAGTTTACAATTCCGTGTGCAATCGCAGGAGTTGAATGTGAAACACAAGTAAATGTTGTAACAAGCGATATACCTTTACTGTTGAGTAAGGAATCCATGAAGAATGCAAAAATGAAATCTGATCTTGAAAATGTATGTGCCTCCATTTTTGGAAAAGATGTTCAATTACAGTGCACATCTTCAGGCTTCAGGACATAATTGTGTTCCAAAAGATCAAGTGAAAGTCGATGTAAATGTTACTGGACCTGCTCTTATATCAACACAGATGACCCAAGGACAAACCAAGGTAATAGAGAAGCTACATAAACAGTTTGCTCATCCATCAGCCAAACAACTGTCTTGAAATATAGAGGGGGTTATACAGAAGAACACTTAAACTGTGTTGATCATGTTACTGAAGGATGTGATGCAAGAGGTATAAGAAAACTTGAGCTTGACCACTTGTCTCTCTTCCTTTGGCCACTGATTTAATGAGGTTGTTGCAATTGATTTAAAGATATGGAAACCAAACATATACTTTTTACATTTGGTTGACATAGCTACATGATTTAGTTTGGCAACAGTCATTAAAAGGAAAACACCAAAGGTCATTGCCAACAAGATAATGGCTCCTTGGATAGGTAGTGGAATGGGGCCTACGAAGCGATTTTTGTGATATGTGTGCCAACTTTAATATTGAAGTTATCAACACAGGTGCCTTCAGCCCTTGGCAAAATGATATTTGTGAATGCAATCAAGCTGTCGTTGATGACTGTTGCAAAACATTTGGAAGATTAACCAAATTTAAACCTAGAAATGGCATAAGTTTGGGCTGTGATTGCAAAACAAACATTCTGTCGATGATATATGGATGTAAAACATATCAACTTGTGTTTGGAGCAAACTACTATTTGCCTAGCGTATTCATTGACAAATCTCTCGCACTGGAGTACAACACAGTTATCCATTTGCCAACCAGCAGGACCGTAACTAGCTTCTTTGAAAAGTGAGGCAAAATGTATTCGCTGAGCGAATTGAGGCGGAAAAAAAAATTCGTTGAGGGGTCTGGGGGCCGCTCAAGGCCCCCAGAAGCTCTGGAAAAAATGACGCAAAATTGTGCATTCTGAGCGTTTCTCGGACCCATTCTTAATCTGAAAAGCAAGTTTTGTTTTAATTATGTTTTCGACAATATTCTGGTCTCAAAGCAAAATATATAGATTTATTGTAAGACTCTTAGTTTTTAGGGACAACATCAAAAGACCGAGAAGTAGGATAAAGCAAAAATCGTATTTCACATAATTAAGTGTGTGGCTGCTGTTTTTTTTTTTTTTTTTTTAATTGAGTTTCGGCTTGCAGAAAATGTATTATACCTGTCAATTTTTTTTTTTTCAAATCAAGTTAAGAGGGGGCTGATTATCATTTATTTAACTATGTGAATTCAGATTTTATAACGCATTTCAATTACAACTTGATGTAGTTCCTAACTGGGATAAAAGGGTAGACTCAGGAAAAACTGTTCTTAGACCTCATTGCTACATTTTATACCAGCTGATTAATGTCGTATCTGTCTGTTCTGGTCTTGTATTGTGTTTAGACTTTGGTGTATTTTTTTGTGACTTTGAAATTTATTCACAGTACAATACTTAAAGTACCGCTTAAGACGACGCTAGGGGCCGTCTTGACCTTGTTGTAGGGTATGAATGATTCTTTCGTTGTTTAAGACCCTCAAGCGACTGTCAAGATGAAGAACGGGAATAAAAACCCTGTTCATTGATAATTTGTACTTTTTCTATGTAGTGTGTGCGATTTTGTCCCATGCACATTTACTCCATATCCCTTTATTTTCTTTTTAAGGGCCTGGACACGGCTTAATGCAAGTTTAGCCCTTCAGTGTAAAAGGTCGTATGGCAATACATGATTTTTCTTTTTAAATGATTTGATTCGTGGAGATTGGTTGTCTCACTTTAATTTAACCCATGTCAGCTTTTTAGTTTTATTTACAAAAAAGAGAGCCAGTCTTGTATTCTTTAATATAATGTTTAATTTTCCATGAAAACAAGACCAATATTTCTATGTAGCATCAAATCTTCTCAAACCATTTTTTCGAACAATATCTGGACATCGGTGGACATGCAACATTGCCAAACCACACAACCTTTCACTCGTCATCGTTGATCTTTCCCAAGTCTTAAGTCTACTCAAAGCAGTGAATGAACATTTACAACATACAGATGTTACGAGAAGAATCAACAACAGCTTAATATTGGAAAACTGAAGCGTTAGTCATAAAGATTGATTGATTGGTGTTTGTTTAACGCCCTCAACAAAAAGCGAGCTAATTTCAAATATTTTACAGTTTAAAGTAGGTTTTAAATTTAGACAAAAGGTCCTTAAATATAATAAAACTCAAGTTTAAAACAAAATTACTAAATTAAATTCACAAATGAAATTCAACACTAAGACAAAAGTCATAAATGTAGGCATATTTGATGTGGAACAGAATTTAGTAAAGGAAAACCAACTCAACTAAATGATTCACAACAAATGAGAGCTAAAATCCCTCAAACAGAAATTGATGATAGTAACGAGGTCAAGGAAAAGAACAATAAAGATAATCAGCAAAAATAAAAGGGATCAAGAGCCCTTACATAATCCTAATAAATGTCAACAAGATATACAACCTCCTCAAATGGAAAATGATGACAATGAACATCAAGATCATGCACCTGAAGCGGTATATAACCATGAATAGATAGTTAGGCAAAAAGATCAGCAAGCAAAAGATGTTCCACATGTTGAGATGAGATTGTGTATGAAACTAAAGGAAATGACACTTAGATCAAAGCCATTGTTAAGAGAAGAGGTGGTAAATCATCTGGAAAAAATCGGGCTTATATGAACTTCCAAGATGAGAATAAAGAAAGATATAGGAAGATGTGGTGTGAGTGCCAATGAGACAACTCTCCATCCAAATAACAATTTATAAAAGTAAACCATTATAGGTCAATGTACGGCCTTCAACACGGAGCCTTGGCTCACACCGAACAACAAGCTATAAAGGGCCCCAAAATTACTAGTGTAAAACCATTCAAACGGGAAAACCAATGGTCTAGTCTATATAAAAAACGAGAATGCACAATTTGGCATAGATTTTCAAAAGATGTTCAAGATTGGTGTAAAGCAGAAAATTTGGCTAATGCAGTTGTTGTTTCACAATCTTACGAGGATAACATGAAACAAGCTTAACAAATACCTCTTATGCATGATTTTTTATTATTAATTGTTTTTGGCTTCTAACTAGCTTTCTGTAACTGCGAGTACTCTCAAATCGTACGTTCATGTTAATTTGACCTGTTGACACAATTTGTAATGCATTTCTGTTATTCAATGTTTACTTATTTTGTGTTATATCTCGTTTTACAATTTTTAATATGTACCACCTTTGATAAGTATTTAGTATGACGATAAATTTTCGCTTCTGTACTTATACTATGAACAACAAATTTATTTTGTAAAAAATGTTTCGGTACTCATAACAACAAAATTATTATATTTAAATTTACATGTGTACGTTACTTTATTTAACGGCATTTTGTCCTAGGTTAGAGTTGTCTTTTTGACATTTATACATCTTTTTTATTTATATTGTGTCATAGATCAAACTTATTCGTTCAGTATATATTTACTTGTTTGTGAATATGTCTTTTTGATCGAGTTAAGCCATTTCAATTGATATTTTATTGTGTGTCTTTTTATGTTGTAATGTTACACCTCTGTTTCAGGTTAGGGTGAAGGTTGGCGCCTGTTAAAACGTTTAAACCTGCTGCATTTTTTGGCACCTGTCCTAAGACATGAGCCTGTTGTTCAGTGGTTGTCGTTTGTTGGTGTGGTTCATAAGTGTTTCTCGTTTTTGTCTCGCCTTGACGAAGTCAAAAGCGAGACTTAGGTATGTTGTTTCCGGCGGCGACGGCGTCAACAATGTATTAGTTTGTGATTAGGTCTAGTTCATGGTGAACCACTAGTGGTAGGTCAATGATATTTGGTATGCAGTTGTACTAGCATTGGCACATCTCATTACCATGGAGATAATTTGGCCCCGCCCCCTCAGTCAAGGTCTATTGACTTTGAAACTTTCCATAGTTTACATGTATTAGTTTGTGATTAGGTCAATTTATGGGGAACCACTAGTGGTAGGTCAATGATATTTGGTATGCAGTTGTATAAGCATTGGCATATCTTATTTCCATGGAGATTATTTGGCTCCGCCCCCTTAGTCATGGTCTGTAAACTTTGAAAATTTTGCTAAGTTAACATGTATTAGTTTGTGATTAGGTCAGTTCAAGGGAACCATTAGTGGTAGGCCAATGTTAATTGGTGTTAAGTTGTATAAGCATTAGCACATCTCATTTCCATGGAGAATATTTGGCCCGCCCCTCAGTCATGGTCTATTGACTTTGAAACTTTTGCTTAGTTTACATGTATTAGTTTGTGATTAGATCAGTTTAAGATGAACTGCTAATTTTAAGTCAATGATATTTGGTATGCAAATGTATCGGCATTTGCAAGTATTGTTTCCATGGAGATTATATAGCCCCACCCATGATCATGGTTCATTGACTTTGAAACTTTACATAGTTTACAAGTTAATGTTTGTGTTTAGGTTTGTTTAAAGGAACGACTTATAATAAGTCAATGGTATTTGGTATGCAGTTGTATTAGCATTGGCACATCTCATTCCATAGAGATTGTTTAGCCATGTACCTTCAGTCATGGTTCATCGACTTTGAATATTTGCATAACTTACATGTTAAAGTATTGCTATTTTAATTTCAACATTTGCATTATCAAAATTACAAAAAGGCGAGACATATCTCTGTGATAACAGTTTATTTATATAGATAAGACCGTTGGTTTTCCTGTATGAATTGTTTTACACTAGTCATTTTGGGGCCCTTTATAGCTTGCTGTTCAGTGTGAGCCAAGGCTCTGTGTTGAAGGCCGTACTTTGACCTATAATTGTTTTACTTTTTACTAGGGATGTCAACTCGGTGAAGATTTACTAATCGATTACTAGTTGGATTTACCGAGCGTTACTCGAGTACTTGCTCGGTAAAACATTTACAAAATTGAAACACAAAATTATACCATTTTATGTATTGTAGGTCGTTGTCTTATGATCGTAAAACCCTCAACATTATTACCTAGGACTAGATAACAGTCCAAGGAATTTTATACCATAATTGTATATAATAGCTCATTTACTACATGTACTAATTATGTAAACTGGTAATAATCTAATCAAGTAATTAATTAATATCTATAGAAAAATTATTACTCAAACAACAGTATTTGGAAACCGTAAAAAAAGCACATTAAATGATCAACAAAGGGGTCATAATTATGACTTACTAATGCCATTAATCATTTTCTGAGGGTCAATATAGGGTGCAACGAATTTGTTCTTATTTAAAAATATTATCTTGTCAACTTTTTCTGGGACGTAGCGATTTCTCAAATTTGTTAGATAACTAACAGTCCTGCTGATGAAAATATATGCTCTGACGGTACAGAGGTGGTAGAGTGACGAAGAATAGCTAAAAGTGTCAGCCTTGGAAAAATGCTCTTGTTCATATATCCTACATATACCTCTGTTTTGAGGAATTTTTAATGACATTTAAACGCAAACATTCGAATCGTATTCTAATTTTTATGAAATTTGAAAAATATATAATGCCCCTGGAGGTGCTCTCAATAAAAATATTTTTTGTTTAAACTTAAGAAAGCAACAGCATTCTAACAGGAAACCGATTAGTAGAGTATCATTTTGGTAATCGATACTTGGTACTACCGAGCGATACTCGAGTACTCGTTGACTCGTTGACATCACTACTTTTTACACATTGGGACTTAGATGGATAGTTGTCTCATTGGCACTGATACCACTTCTTCTTGTTTATATAAACAGCTTGAACTTAACAACTGGAAATTATTTCATGTGTATGGCAGAGTTCAATATACTGGTAAAAAGATAGTGTCAACAATAAGACAGTGAAATAAATATACAATTGGTTGATATTGTTGAAGATACATGTTGACCTAGATGTCAGCAACAGGCTCTTTAGAGCCTCTAGTTTCGAAATGTGATTGATGAGACCCTAGTTGCTTTCAAACATGGCCAATACTGTTACTGAGAATACTATTTAAACAATCTAAAAAAACGAACCAATAGCTACTAGACTCTTTATCCATTTGGAGAATTTGAGTGTATGATCCAAACTGACTTCAAACATAACCACCACTTCAAAATCCTGTAATACACAATTTTCCATTTCAAATGATTTTGGTAGGTGATATATCATGTAAATCATACTGTCGGGAAAACGTTGCATATTATAATAATGTAATCGATCTATAGAATGCCCAAGTAAACGTGACACGTCACAAAGTCTTTACGTTACAATATAAGAAATAAGTGACGTTCCCGCGTTGTGTTCGCGCCGTATTTACAACATTCTGGGGGCCGCAAAAAGATAAAATTCTATATACAATACAATCTCAAATGTGAATAAGAAATTTCAAATTAAAAATATCTTTACATTTGAAAATTAAAGTCTCTATGTATGGAAAATAATTACTGTCTCTATAGTGGTATAAAAATAATTTGACACTCTAACACTTAATAACGATTCACAGTTCATGTTAAAAAGGGGTTTGTTAACAGTTCGCATCTGTTCTTCATCATCTTGATTTGCTGGTAGTTTCATCGTCACCAGCTTTTAAACCTACTTGACATCTTGGTTGAATGTCTTGTACGGTACTTTGTTCACACACATCTTCTTTTTTCTAACTCGGTGGTGCTGTATGTAATGTTTTGTTTTTCTGTTACATCCCTCGTTATCAATTCTTCGAACGAAACTTCTATGCTCTTTATACTTTATTGTATTGTCATAATCTTTCACGATCCTTGTTTCCTTTAAAGAACCGGACAGAAGGTAGCCTAGATTTGATTTAACAGCGGTAGGTCCATCTCCGCGGATGATTCGGTCTTCAACAAATTGCCAATAGTAATCTGCTCCTATCAAAACGTCAATTTCGAACATATTTTCGTCGGTGATCGGATGCGCTAGATTTAAACCTTGCAGATACATGTACTCGTTTCTCAAGTCTAATTTGCGGATATGATTTTTTAACGGAACGGCTATTTTCGGTACGACAAGTACATTAATTGGTATTTTCTGTCTCGTCTCCGTCTCGATTAGTAATGTACCCTTACCTAGGTTTCGCATAATATTTACTGTGTCTCCGAAGCATGATAGTTGTATGGATTCTGTGTTGTCCACTTTAAGTTCTAGTTTCGTTGCTAGATCTTCTGTAATGAATGAGCGTTGTGTACCTTCATCGAAAAGGATAACCCTGTTTTTAATAATACGTTGGTTTGTGCCTTATGTGATGAGTCAAGTATTTTTGTGTTGTTGTCTTGATTTCCCTCTATACCATTTACAATGTTCACATTAACGGATTGTGATGAATCAGAAGATTGTTCTTCGTTTCGATACGATTGCTTTGATCCATGTAAGCTCGACTTTGGATATATGTACTTTTTCATTGACAATTGATTCATTACATAAGCTACTATGATGCTTTCTCTGCAATGACGGCATACATGTCTAGAGTTACATTCATTGACTCGGTGCGTGCGAGAAAATTATAGCAAAGATTGCTGCGTTTTACGATATTCATTCGTTCGTTTGTGTCTGTAATCCGTGTACAGTTCACGGTGCATGAATTTCTTGACAGTATATACATGGTCTCATGGTTAGAACACGTTGGTTACTGTTTACATAATCGACTCTTCTTGATTCTTTTTCGTAAGATTCATGTGTTTCTACGAGAAAGGTACATGTAGGCGTGGTGGAATAGCTTTGTCGGATACCGTAATCCTGACCTGCTTGATAATATTGATCTCATTCTGAATAGATTTGCATAAATCTGATAAAGTCCAAGTAATTGATCCATGTTCTCGCTAGATGTTGCCTTACTTCTCCGGAAGCTTGCTCAAAATTATTGGGACCAGTAATGTGCCGTAAGTGTATACGGTCATAAAAGACATGTAAACTGGCTAAATCATTATTTGCGGGTGTAATGTCTAGCAATGTTTTCATGTGTGCTTGTATAATTTTATTCGGTTGTCCGTATCTTTCTTTTAATACGTTAACTGCCTCCTTATAATTAGCTTTTGTCAATGCAAAACCATCATTAGTATGAGATGCTTCACCTTCAAGTTGTGATTTTAAATAATTAAATTTCTGAATGTCTGGTAGACTTGGATTCATATGTACTGCTGATTCGAAAGAGTCCCAGAAAGATTGCCATTCGAGAATATTTCCACTGAAATTGGGCAAAGTTAATTTCGGTAGGTGGTGTGTTTGATTGCTAAACGTTGACAGTGATGTTGCGATATAACTATGTTGTTGATTTTCAATGCATGAAGTTGGAATAAAAGGTGGTGCTTCATAATTCAATGTTTGATAGGAAGAAGTAGACTGTTGGTTTGTATGATTGTTTCAATTGTCTAAACTCTGTATGAAAATGCGCAAGTGTTTTAGTTTTGTATCTAAGTCTAAAGTATACTCATCTGTATTCAGAATTTCCTCTTCAATATCCTCAGAATCGATTGCATTAAGAATTTGTTGATTCAAATCGTTCAATAGTTTCTTCTTTTGCTCTACACTTTCGAATGTTGCTAAAAGATCCACCCTGGCTAACTCCGTTGCGTTTTTCAAGTCCTCGATTTTTCGTAAATGTCTTGTCACAACACTTCTGTTTGCTTTCCTTATCGATTTCAGCTTATTCAAATCCATTGGGCACGGCACCAAAATGTCGGGAATACGTGAATTAAGGAAGAAAACGTTGCATGTTATAATAATGTAATCGATCTATAGAATGCCCAAGTATACAAGTGACACGTCCAGAGACTTTACGTTACAATATAAGAAATAAGTGACGTTCCTGCGTTGTGTTTGCGCCGTATTTACAACACATACCCTTTAAATATTTAAATGTATGTGTAACAAATATTAGATATAGAAAGTCGGGTAGTGAAAAACAATCTAAAATTCATGTTTTTACTTCATATATTTCACGAGTTGGTTGACCATTATGGAATACCTGTGTCACAGATGGCCATGGATATGTTCCAATTGTTGTAACCACAATCTCTTACTATTTTCTTTGATTTTGACCTAATGCAATGAGACTCATTACCAAATTTGTACTTAGCATTAGCAACAAAACGGGTACCACTAGTGGAGCAGGATCTGCGTACCTTTCTGTAGCACTTATCACGTAGAATAACATAGCAACATATTTATTAAGAGGAAGCCGACGAGTGACAGTAGTGGAGCAGGATCTGCTTATTCTTTTGGTGCATCTGAGATCACCCCCAGTTTTGGTGGGGTTTGGGTTGCTCAGTCTCTATTTTTCTATGAAGTGTTTTGTGCCATGGTGTTGTCAGTTTCTCTCAGCTTATGAGTTTTTAATGGCCCCTTGGAATCATCTGCCTCTTTTCTTCATAAAATTATGCATTTTCTACACACCCCTTTACTAAAAAATCTGCAACCATACATAATTGCTACATTTTTCGACTAAATGGTTCCCTTAAAAAATGTGGTAAATGAGGTAAAACACAAACTTTTAATTTTCAAGTCCTTCTGAAGCACCAAATGCTATTGAACTGGCTCTATCTTTTCTCTCAGTATGGGTAATGATTCTATCTGTCCTAAGATATTGCCATCAATGTTATTAAAAATAATGAATTTGAAGAAAAACTATTATAGAAAAATATATTATGCACCAATATAATAAAAAGTAAAATAACAAAAATACCGAACTCCAAGGAAAATTCAAAACGGAAAGTCCCTTATAAAATGGCAAAATCAAAAGCTCAAACACATCAAACAAATGGAAAACAACTGTCATATTCCTGATTTGGTACATGAACAGGCATTTCCATATGTAGAAAATAGTGGATTAATGCAGTCATGGTTGGGGTTAAACGCTTAAATTAGTCCAAGCCTACATCTATCATTTCTCAGATTATGGTACCCCAATGATTATTCTTGTGACATATTTTTCTTATTCAGTCGTGTATGCATTGAAGTCGGGTGATAATTTGAAACCTTGGAACTTTTAGTTCCTAGATATTGGCTGTTACCTTGCCTACAATACACAGACAGCATACTAAGGAGATGCATATTAAGATGCTGTATTTTCTAATTGCAGGAGGCAAAGATTTATGCTGATAGATTGCTTAAAGTTGTTGATTCTTTCGTCAATGATACATTAGATGCTGTAAGTATCATAAACATTAAAACTCACCTGACATGGTAAAATCCAGTGTGAGCTCTATTCATTGCCAACACTGCATTTTTTTTCTCTGTTTCCACTGAAACAACATAGCCGATTTGAATCGAATTCTGCTGGAATTATCAATTCATTGTAATGACTTTTAAAAAAGATTCTTTTTTGTTCTGATTGGATAAAAGACCTCCAGAGGCAGATTTTGATTTTAATTGCTCAAAGTTCAATTTTTGTCAATGCCAAATATTTTAAAAATATTATTAGATGATTTTGAGACTCTTACATTATCTATGATATTCATAAAGATGACTTGTTATGCTTGATATGGTAAAATACAGCTATGGTTGTCTACTCCTGGGATAAATCTTTAGTATTTCGAAAAAATTCAAACAGTTAATTCATAAGTGCTCTTCAACATGTTGTCCTCCGCGCAACTTGTTGCGGGGGACATTTTAGTTTTAGATGCATAATTTTTTATATTGTTGTAATTGGCTTGGAACTAGCTGTTAGTAACAGTACTTTTAGACCTGTACTTAGTGTGCATTTTGTTGTGGGGATGTATAAGTACACTGCCACTTCCTGTCTGTGTTTTTAGCTCACCGGGGTCCGAAGGGCCCCATGTGAGCTTATGCCATCACTTGGCGTTCGTCGTCTGTCGTCGTCGTCATTGTCGTCTGTCGTCGTAAACTATATCTTCTCCTCTGAAACTACTGGGCCAAATACCTTCAAACTTTAACTAAATGTTCCTTAGGGTATCTAGTTTATAAATTGTATCCGAAGTATTGATCCATCAACAAACATGGCCGCCATGGCTAAAAATAGAACATAGGGGTCAAATGCAGTTTTTTGCTTATATCTCAAAAACTAAAGCTTTTAGAGAAATCTGACGTGGGGTAAAATTGTTCAATTGGTCAAGATCTATCAGCTCTGAAATTTTCAGACGAATCGAACAACTCATTGTTGGGTTGCTGCCACTAAATTGGTAGTTTTAAGGAAATTTTGCAGTTTTTTGTTATTATCTTGAATATTATTATAGATATATTTAAACTGTAAACAGAAATAATGTTTAGCAAAGTAAGATCTACCAAAAAGTTTATATGACCAAAATTGTCAATTGACCCTTAAGGAGTTATTGCCCTTTAAAGACAATTTTACACAATTTGTTCATCAAGTTTGCTAACATTTAAAAATCTTCTCCTCTGAAACTACTGGGCCAAATACCTTCAAACTTTATCTAAATGTTCCTTAGGATATTTAGTTTATAAATTATATCCGAAGTTTTAATCCATCGACAAACATGACTGCCATGGCTAAAAATAGAACATAGGGGTCAAATGCAGTTTTTGGCTTATATCTCCAAAAGTAAAGCTTTTAGAGCAAATCTGACATGGTTAAATTGTTCAATTGGTCAAGATCTATCAGCCCTGAAATTTTCAGACAAATCAAACAACCCATTGTTGGGTTGCTGCCACTAAATTGGTAGTTTTGAGGAAATTTTGCAGTTTTTTGTTATTATCTTGAATATTATTATAGATAGATATAAACTGTAAACAGCAATAATGTTCAGCAAAGTAAGATCTACAGAAAAGTTAAATGACCAAATTTGTCAATTGACCCCTTAAGGAGTTATTACCCTTTAAAGACAATTTTACGCAATGTGTTCATCAAGTTTGCTAACATTTAAAAATCTTCTCTTCTGAAACTATTGTGCCTAATACTTCTTAACTTTGAATGAATGTTCCTTTAGGAATCTAGTTTATGAAATATATCCGAAATTTTGATTCATCAACAAACATGGCCACCATGGCTAAAAATAGAACATAGGGTGAAATGCAGTTTTGGCTTATATCTCAGAAACTAAAGCATTTAGAGCAAATCTGACATGAGGTAAAAATGTTCAAAAGGTCAAGATCTATCAGCCCTCAAATTTTCAGACACACCGAACAACCCATTGTTGGGTTGCTGCTACTAAATTGGTTGTTTTAAGGAAATTTTGCAGTTTTGGTTATTATCTTGAATATTATTGAAGATAAAGATAAACTGTAAACAGCAAAATGTTCAGCAAAGTAAGATCTACAAAAAGTTTAATATGACCAAAATTGTCAATTGACCCCTTAAGGAGTTATTGCCCTTTAAGAACAATTTTACACAAGTTGTTTTATGTTTTTCACTTTAAAATCTTCTCAAATGAATCCAGTATAAATTTTGTATTTTATTTCCTTGTACATCAAGAAACATAGACACTATGGCTAAAATGGAACATATGGGTAAAAAGCAAAAATAATCATTGATGAAAGATTTAAGCAAAGAAAATAACAGGTGAGCGATTCAGGCTCTTGAGAGCCTCTTGTTGTTAGATGTCTTTCTGCTTTGTATCGATCTGATGAGTTAAGCCCTTTTCAATTGATTTTTATAGTTTGTTCTTATGTTGCACTGTTACACCACTGTCCCAGCTTAGGGTGTACCAAAAAAGGAAGGTTGGGATTGATTTTGGGGGTTATGGCCCTTACCATTTAGGAAGAAGGGGTCAAAAACAATACTTTTCTGTTACTCTGTATAAATTGCTTAAATCTTGAACAATTGCAATGGGGTTTAATTCAAAGTTTTCAATTCTTAGGGTTCTTTAATATGTTGAATCTAACCGTGTATTTAGATTTTTGATTTTGGGCCCTTTTTAAATTGGTCGATATTGAGGTCCAAAGGGTCCAAAATTAACCTTTGTATGATTTCATCAGAAATTTAATTATTAAGGTTCTTTGATATGCTGAATCTAACCCTGTATTTAGATTTTTGATATTGGACCATAATAGGTAAATGTCCAATTTCAAATTTTTAAGTTCTTAGACCACATGCATTCCATGTCAGAAACCCATCCAGTATCAAATATTTAATCACAATCCAAATTCAGAGCTGTATCAAGCTTGAATGTTGTGTTCATACTTGTTAGTGATTGTAATATAAATTGCACAATTTTAGAAATTGTAAGTTAAGATCGATTCATAGTTAAAAATAAATACAGCATGGGCCATCAAATTCTAATTTCTAATAGAGAAGGAATTATGTATAAATATAGTTTGAAATTTACTGTCCATTATTAGATATTTAGGAAAATAATTAAAGGTAACTTTTTAGATTTTTAAAGATATTCTATTAATGATGAATGTTATTTTAGAAATTGTTATATTCAGTTTTTTAGTAATTATTTGAAGAACTTTTGGTAGATTTGTTTGTTATTCTGCATAAGTTATTTTTCAGAATGTTTTATATAATTTTTTTTATGAAGCCAACCCATTTAAAAACTTACCTAATATTGTCCATAAATAGATAAATACATTGTTTTTTGTTGTACTTGGATATGCTGAATCTAACCGTGTACATGTATTTAGATTTTGGATATTGGACTATAATAGTTAAAAGTCCAATTTCAAATTTTTCAGTTCTTTGACCACATTCATTCTCTGTCAGAAACCTATGCTGTGTCAAATATTTAATCACAATCCAAATTCAGAGCTGTATCAAGCTTGAATGTAGTGTCCATACTTGCCCCAACTGTTCAGGGTTCGATCTCTGCGGTCGTATCAAGCTGCACCCTCAGGGCATTTTATTTACAATTGTCAAAGTTTTTTGGGTTGTATGTTTTATTTTTGGTCTGCAGCTTGAAAATGATGTTTTGTAACATGTAAACAATTCTTAACTGGGTTTTATGAAGGAAAAATCCATTTATTAATTTGGTGAAGTACAGCAGGCGGAGGGCGACTGCCAACAATTTCCGTGCAATAACTTATGAACCTTTCAATCAATGCTTTTCAAATTTAATATGCTTATACTAATGACAAAATAGAGGTCAAGTTCGATATTGACGATTTTACCTTTTACTGTTCAGGTGTTATGGTACTTGATATATTGGAAAATTGCATTTTATGTAGTTTCCGCTCAGTAGCTTATGAACCCTTCTACCAATGGTTTTCAAATTATAATATGTTGTTATTGATGAAAAAATGGAGGTCAAGTTCAGTATTGACAATTTTTTACTTTTTCCGTTCAGCATGTTCAGGAGTTATGATCTTTGATATAATGGAAAATGGCATTTATGTTGTTTCTACCTGTACGAAAAATCCAGGTGAATTTTATATGGATTCAGGCGGATTTTTTAGAGGAATCCATTTAAGGTCCCCTTTACGCCAAGAATCTTTCTTACATGGGTTCCAGGCGGATTCCAGGCGGAATAGAGCGAAATATGCAAATTTATCCGCCTATCTTAGGAGGAAAAAATCCGTCTTATAAAAGGGAAATAAAGCACTCGAAAATATTCCACCTAAAGAGGCGGAAAATATTTCCACCTAAAAGATGGAAAATATTTCCACCTAAAAAGGCGGAAAATATTTCCGCCTATAAAGACGGAAATAATTTCTGCCTATGAAGGTTAACATTTTGACAGTCGAAGGCTTTTTCCATTTTTTACAATTAAAAAAAAAAAACTACTTTTAAATTTGATAAAATTTTCATTTCTTTACAATTTCTGCATCAATTAACATTATAAGAGTCACAATTAATGTTTCAATGTCTTTTTAAAGTTTTTCTGTCCAAATTCTTTCTTGCATAGCTAACTTGCTCTGTTATACAGCATCAATTACTATAATGACACTCCTGCATACAACTGTTGTTTTTACATCAAGCATTGACATGATCTGAAAAATATAAATTAAGGCATACATTAGAAAACCAAATACAGGTCAATTGAATAAATTTACCAAATTTTCATGGTGCAAATTCAATCGTCTTTCAATTAAGCAGATAATCTGCAAGCTGATAAAAAAAATATCCTGACTATAGCTAAACAAAATTGCATGCTGAAAGCAGAATTTTGAACCATGTTAAAAATGATTTTAAATGCAATATATCATGTTTAAACTATACAACGAATGTGTTTTAGGAATAAAAATAGGCAAAATCAATATATAATAAAACATGTAGCTGTACTAAGAGACCAAATACATGTACATACCAATAGCTTTGGCTAGCTGATGTTTTTTAAGGTGCACTCTTTTAGCATTTGTCATGGCTTTTCTTAAACTCTCCTGTCACCTTGGATGTCTGATGTCAGTGCAACAACTTAACCATCTGTAAAAATCAAATACATGAACTATAAAGTATTATTCATAAAAAATGCAGTTCAAAATTTAAATTAAAAAAAATCTATTTTCACACGCGTAATTTTGGCACAACTTTTTGGAACTTTTGGTCCTCAATGCTCTTCAACTTTGTTATTTATTTGCATGGCCTTTCAATTATTTTGATTTGAGTGTCACTGATGAGTCTTTTATAGACGAAATGCACGTCTGGCCTAATATAAATTATAAGCCTGGTACCTTTGATATGTATTTATAATAAAATGTGTTGAAATTCTTAGTTACATAATTTGTAAGGCAATCATTTTTTAGTTGTAAATAAGGACATTTTTGGTAGATTTATAAACTCCATTTCAAGGATTTGTAGCAACCAAATTTCCGCCATCAGTCTTTATATAAGAAACAATGTGAATCAACAAGCAACATAAGGTAGAAGGTGGTAATTTAGCTTTACAAATATATTTGCATTTGGATTGATATGAAAAAAGGATCGCCTTATATCTAAATTGTATCTTATTTACACCTTTGTAAAAGTATGTAGACATTTAATTAATTTCCAAATGAAGGTTAACAATGTATGATATATTTATATATCAAAACATTAATTTAAATGATAAAAACCTTAAACTTACCAATTATGATGACTTTCTATTTAAACTGTAACAACACACATAAGTTTTGAAGAATCTCCATCCAGTTCATTTAAAACAACAGTAATGTTTTTAGTATAACACCAGCATCTTGATCAATATGCCAGAAAACAATAATGTTAGAGTCATCTCCTTAATCTGTTAACTTTTCTAGGTCTTCCACTTGCTTTTTATATCCTCTGCCTTTGATAATAACATAATGAAACAAACTTTTCTCAATGTTTGCACAACAGCACCAAAATTTGAATCTGTGTAGCTGTCATGTGACCTGTGTGTATTTTCCTTGGCACTGCTACATTTGCATGGTCAGCTGGGGCACCATAAGGATTTACTTAGTACAGTAACTTAGTATAAAATTCTAAATTCATACGTAATATTCATAACTAGACAGGTCATAAACATATTTTGTTTATGAATTATGAAACATTCATGCAGATTGACAAGGCTTATATATGATTCAAAGATAAAAGTATATCATAAGAATCATTTCACATTGAAAAAGTGTACACAGATGTTCCTATGTGTGGCCCCATTCTGAGACTGAAGTTAATCCCAGATGTTATTTCAGCAGGTGCCATTATACACAACCAGAACAGATAAAATGTTATGGAAGGACTATGTGTAAAGTTATTAATTGTTAAATAATTTGTATTTTAAAGGGATGAGGTCCAGGGCAATCATAATCCCTTTTAGAGATTCTAGAGATTATAATTAAAAAAAAATATATAATTATAATGACACACCTTTTAATATATAAATATATATAATATATATAATTTGGATAATTCTTTAAAGTTTTTTAAAGAAATTCTATAAAATATCAATATTTTTGGTGTCGAAAAGATTAAAATTGGGTACAGATAAAAAATATCAGTCCATCAAAAAATGGCCTTGCTAAGTTGTAATATATTGGGACTTCAAGGAGACAAGATAAAGGGAATAGTCATTCTTTTGAAAGATCTTTGATCTAAGGAAATAATATATCCTCTAAAAGATAAATTAGTGAATACTTTGAATTCAATAATGATAGATTTAAATAAATTATATATTTTTTCTAAGTATATTATGCTCTTTTTCTGCCTAACAAATTTGAACAAAAATTTTCCAAGTACAATTTCTGGCCATAAATTTGAAGAAATATTCTAAGTCCAATTTCCACCTAACAAAATTGAACAAAATCCATTAAGTCCAGCATTCCGCCTTTTATATTTCTGTTGCTACAGAATTCCTGTTAACTTAACAGGAAAAATGTAAACATTTCGTCTAAGGTTTATAATGATTCAGACGGATTTTTTTCTTTATTCCATGTCCGCCTTAAATCTGTCTAAATAATTCAATTTTTAAGCAGATTCCGCCTGGAATCCTGCTAAATTAAAGCGGAATCCACCTAATATTTTCATACGGGTGTTCAATAACTCATTAACCCTTCTACCAATGATTTTCAAATTATAATATGTTGTTTCTGACGACAAAATGGAGGTCAAGTTCAATATTGATGATTTTCAATTTTGTCGTCCAGGAGTTTTGATAGATTGAAAAATGGCACTTTATGTCGTTTCCGTGCAATTACTTATGAGCCTTAAAGCCAATGCTCTTAAAATTTTAATATGCTGTTACTGGACATTAATGATGGTCAATTTTGATATTGATGATTTTTATTTGTTGCCGTTCATGAGTTATTGTCCTTGATAGATTGGAAAATAAATATAGAATGTAGCAGGTCAAAAAAAGTCTGAAAGCGCCTTTCAAAATATGGAATACCCAGTTTGCTGTCAATTTGACAGCTCATTTCTCTTTACATTTGCCATGCAGCCACTTCCTTTTTGCTGATAGTTTGAACACTCATTGTACAAGGAAAAGTTTAGTTAAAGTTTTTTTGGCTTCTATGGAAGGGAATGAATTTATGTTTGGTCTGCTTTTTTATTATTAAGCGTTGTAGCGTGCACACAATTTTTATGTCTGCCATGCAGCCATTTCCTTTTTTCCGATAGTTTGAAATTTTACAACTGTCATGTTCAAGGAAAATTTTTGTCAAAAGTTTTCTTGCCTTCAATGAAATGGAATGATCAGTTATGCTTCAGTCTATATACAACCTCAATCAATTACATGCAGGGACGCATGTCAAGACCCGTCTTGTATTTAAACACTACTTTGAAGTTTAGTTGAAGCACTGGTTGATAGCTACCCGACAGCTGTCTATATCACTTGATTGATTGATGTTTGCTAAATTGTCTAGTGGCAAATATTTCATTGCATGTTTAGAAAGAGAAAAAATTAACAATAAATACAATAGGTAGGTACTGTAATAGATGCCATCTGAGATGAAGGTTTGGTAAATTTGGACTGCATGCCACTGGAAAATAAGGGTATATTGGATAGGGACCAAAATTTTGCTTTGCAACATGCAACTTACAGACCCCTCAAAGAGTTATTGCAAGGATTTATAACGTTCAGAGAGGCATCAGATTTAATGTCTGTGTTCTGTACAGACATGACTGTGTATTTATCCTCCATCCTCCACAGCCAAACAGACTTTTGCAAGGGAAAAAGTCCTATGTAATAATATTTCCATTCCTTTGTCACCCCTAGCTGTCTAGACTTACAGGGTTTACTTAGGAGGTTGCATGAATTTCTCAGCTATGTTAAGGAACATTTACGCTTATGCTGAATCCACAAAAAAAAAACATCTGAAAAAAAATTGTGCACTAGTGAATATTCCTTTACCATTATAAGTAAAGAAAACCATGCTAGATCATGTAGATAGGTAGCATATTGTCACAAAAATAATGATTTAATTTTATCAGTAATTATACTTGTGGATAATTAGACTTTTACATTTGGAAGCTGGTCAAGCATCTCCCCTAGATTCACATTACATTGTATATTCACTCTGTACTACAGGTATGGTATGTGTGCTAGGTTCAAAGGTAAATGTGATAAGCCAGCTTTCGATTTACCATTGCACCTAGAACATGTCTAGCACGTTGTGTGTTGTTGAAAAATGTTTTGACCTTGGATATTAAAGATCCAAATTGTTTTTGTTTCTGGGTTGTCTTTTTTCCTTTATCAAACAGTCAAATTTATTTGTTTCCACTCTGTCTCAGTTTGACTCTTGAAAGCATCTCAGTTTTCAAGATATTGTATTTCATCTAGTGATACATTGCTTTTCATAAGGAAATCAAACCATAAAAATCTCCAACCGGTGCTAGAAATTCCACTAACAAGAATCCCCCCTAGATTCACATTACATTGTATATTCACTCTGTACTGCAGGGTACTATATACGTGTGCTAGGTTCAAAAGTTTACTTATTCTTCCTTTTCCCAGTATTCATAATAATCTCAGCTAAATATAGACACCAGGGGCTATTATGTTGCCATAGTTTTTCATAGGCATTGGGCTACTTTTGCTCATCTGACCTCATCCAGACACAGGTTGATTCGAAAAGTGATGCAAACAAAGGTTACCTGGACCCTTCCTTTTCTTATAAACAGCTGTTAAAGAATACTTTTGCAGCATCCCTAAATCAGACCTTATTAGGAGGAATCTGATGCATTATTATACTTTTCTTATTTTACACAGGTTTTGGGGTTATTTTGGAGTACCACATTTTATTGTTGCATTTTTTTTTTTTTTTTTTGTGAATTTGTGTATTGTTTTTTATCTTACCTCCTATACATTTCTAGGAATATGATTGGTTAAAAGCAACCGCATGAAGACTGTGTATATTCCATATTGGGTTAGTAGGCAGGGCTTATTTCAATACTCGGTTAGTAGTGATGTTACGTCCCTTTATAAAAACAACATGGTGTTGTAAGGAAAAATCTTAAGGTTTCAACAGATGAAGAAATTGATGATGAACGATTGAAATAAATTCATAAAACACATTTAAAGCTAACAAGTTGTTAATGTTGGCACTTGTTTTTGTATAGACTAATGGAAGTAGGTTCTTAATACTAACGTATTGAAGACTTGATCACTTTGATAGGCCACTTGTCTAAATACCACATGTTAAGATAGTCAGTAAGGTAAATTCTTTACTTAGTGTGCTAGTGACCTAATACGATATATATGGGGTCATTAAATTCCATATGGGGATTTGAGCTTCGCTCTCACCCCATATGGAATTTACTGACCTCATATATATCGTATTAGGTCACTAGCACACTATGTAACTAATAATATTGATATGCACAGATAATATTGAACTGTGCTTCATTCTGTGTTGTTCAGTTTATACCATTATACAAGAACCAGTTGGCATTCCCTGACACCTTCCTGATCTCTGATTAGTGTAGAACAGATGCTTTATGCACACTGCTACTTCTCAGCATTTGGTTTTGGTTTCAAAGGGATAGCCACCTGGTTATTGGTACCACAGGCCCTATATATTTATTAACAGCAATATGCAGGGAGGATTAGAAATTAAGACAAGTAACAGTTGTGGAAAAAATATTAAAAAAAAATACCTAACTTGAAAGTAGATTCAAGAAGGTGAAAGTCCATAAAACCTAACAAAATGAAATGCTCAACTATATCAACCAATGGAATGAATGGAAATCAACTGTTGAATTCCTGACTTGGAATATGCATTTTTGAAAGATAATGGTGGGTTCAACCTTGTATAAATTAAGATTATGACACTATACAGTTTGTAATGTTCATACATGTGTATGCATAATTATATTTTGGAGACCCTATCTTTTATTTAATCCAAGCATTGGGATTTCCCTGTCCCTGCTGCATTTTTTCTGGTTTGCACATTTTTTTTTAGATCATACTAATTAACCAATCAAAATTCACACTATTTAGATTTACCAATCAGCGCTTAATTGACAGAACTTTTTTACTTTTTTTGTTTTAGACACACGCCTAATTATTTGTAAAGCAAAGCTTTCTTGGAGCACACATTTAAATTTTTCAGGAAAATATTTTCTTCCCACCCTCCACTTCCTAAGGAATAGTTTTTGTAGAGCCTACTACTTCTGTCACAGAAAGCGAGACATAGGGATAGTGATGCGGCGGCATTAAATAACTACTTAAAAGATTAATATTTCAGAAGGTAGAAGACCTGGATACTTCATACTTTGTATATAGATGCCTTATGTTATGAAGTTTCCATCTGTCATATGTCCATTGTCCTTGACCTCATTTTCATGGTTCAGTGACTACTTGAAAAAAAAGTTAAGATTTTTTTTATGCCCCACCTAGGGGTATTATGTTTTTCGGTCTGTGCGTCCGTTTGTCCATCTGTTCATCCCTTCGTCTGTCTGTCCCTCTTCAGGTTAAAGTTTTTGGTCATTAGGTAGTTTTTGATGAAGTTGAAGTCCAATCAATTTGAAACTTAGTACACATGTTCCCTATGATATGATCTTTCTAATTTAATGCCAAGTTAGAGTTTTGACCCCAATTTCATGGTCCACTGAACATAGAAAATTTCAGGTAAAAGTTTTTGATTGCTTCAGGTTAAAGTTTTTGGTCAAGGTAGTTTTTGATGAAGTTGAAGTTCAATCAACTTGAAACTTATTACACATGTTACCTATGATATGATCTTTCTGATTTTAAAGCCAAATTAGAGTTTTGACCCCAATTTCAAGGTTCACTGAACATACAAAATGATAGTGCGAGTTGGGCATCCGTGTACTATGGACACATTCTTGTTCATTTACTAATTTGGGAATAGTTTTATTTATAAAGTGTTTAGTTTCTAAATTCAGAAAAAAAAGTTTGAAGGTTTTCCCCTTCTTCTATCCATTACATTTTAGATCTGATGTAGGACCCCTTCATTTTTAGCTCATCACTTGGCGTCCTGTTGACTTTTACAAAAATCTTCTCCTTTGAAACTACTGGGCCAAATTTAACCAAACTTGGCCACAATCATTATTAGGGTATCTAGTTTACAAAATATGTCCCATGACTCCGCCTGTCAACCAAGATGGCCAACATGGCTAAAAATAGAACATAGGGGTAAAATGCAAGTTTTGTCTATTATTTTGAAAACCATTATATATAGAGAAAATCTGACATAAGCAAAAATGTTCAGTTGTTGAGATCTACCATATGTCTATTTACGTCAAAACTATCAGACGACTTCTTATAGGAGTTATTGCCCTTTAATGTCAAATTTTACCATTGTCTATTTACCTCAAAACTATCAGACGACTTCTTATAGGAGTTATTGCCCTTTAATGTCAAATTTTACCATTTTTTTTTTCATTTTTGCCTATTATCTTGAAAATTTAATAGATAGAGAGAAACTTTAAATTGCAAAAATTATCAGCAAGATAAGTTCTACAAATAATTCTCATGGTCGAAATTGTCAGTCGATTCCTTATTACTATTATTAGAGTAATTGCCCTTTGATGACGATTTTTACCAATTTTTTGCTTTTTTGCCTTATATCTTAAAAATAATAATAGAACTATAAATAGAAACTAAACAGACTAAGTGATCAGCAATACAAAATCAACAAAACAGAGATTTTTGTCATGAATTTTATTCTCGTCTGCAATGTTGGAGAGTGTCCATTGTTGAATATGCATATAGACCAAGGTGAGCAACACAGGCTCTTTAGAGCCTCTAGTTATTGTCTCAACACTTTAAAATCTGATATCATTTTTTCAATTTTTAATAAAGATTTCTTTTGTCAAGATTTTTGTCCCCCACGCAACGTGTTGCAGGGGGACATAGAAATACTGGGAGTCCGTCTGTGCATCTGTCTGTCAGGTCTTGTTAGCACTCTCACGTGTACAATTCTTGCCAGATTTTTATAAAACTTAAAATCATAGGTTTATATCTGCATTGTCTCAGACAAGATCAAAAAAGTCCCGATCAACAATTCTTAAATATTAATTATATGGAAAATTGTATTGTTAGTGCTTTCATATGTACAATTCTTGCCAGATTTTTGTGAAACTTATATCATAGGTTTATATTAGCAGTGTTTCGAACAAATTAGAAAATCAGTGCAGATCAATAATTTTTAAAAGAGTTATGTTACTTGGAAACATTAATTATATGGAAAATTGTATTGTTCTCACTCTCACATGTACAATTTTTGCCAGATTTTTATAGAACTTATATCATAAGTTTATATCATCAGTGTCTTGGACAAGATTGAAAATTAGTGCCGATCAACCATTTTACAAGAGTTATGCCCATTGGAAACATTAGTTATATGGAAAATTGCATTGTTAGTGCTCTAACATGTGCAATTCTTGCCAGATTTTTATAAAACTTATATCATAGGTTTATATCAGCAATTTCTCAGACATGTTCGTAAATCAGTGCCGATCAATTATTTTTAAAAGAGATATGCCCCTCTGGAAATATTAATTATATGGAAAATTGCATTCTAAGCTCTCTCCTGGGTACAATTTTGCCAGATTTTTATCAAATTCATATCAAAGGTTTATATCAGCAATGTCTTGGTCAATTTTAAAAATCAGTACCGATCAAATATTTTTAAAAGAGTTATACCCCTTGGAAATATTAATTATATCTGAAATTGCATTACATTTGCTCTCAAGCCTTCATTTCTCTAAGATATTTATAAAAAAATTGAAAGAAATTTTTCGTTTTTGCCAATGGACAGATAAAGTATGTGCAATGTGGGGGACATTGGAACTCTGTTCTTTTATTTCTTCTAATTTTTATATGACTGCCAAATTTTTTGCTGTTGTATAATGGTATGAAGTTGTCATCGTCGTCGTCCAAAGACATTTGGTTTTCAGACAATAACTTGAGTTTAAGTGTATGGATCTCTATGAAATCCTACCACAAAAAGAAGGTTGGGATCAATTTTGGGGGTTAATGTCTAAACTGTTAAGGTATAAGGGACTATAAAGGGGGCCAAAAACAAGTATTTTTTCCTGTTTCAGGACAATAACTTGTGTGTAAGTGTATGGATCTCTAAAATTTTCCCACAAGGTTCCATACCGCAAAAGGAAGGTTGGGATTGATTTTGGGGGTTATTGCCCAAACTGTTTTGAAAAAATTAGGGGCCAAAAACAACTAGGGTTTTCTGGTTTCTGGACAATAGCTTCGAAGAATAAGTCTATGGATCTCTACGAAATTTTTGTGGTCTTATAATGTTATGAAATTGTCAGCATCGTCCTTGTAAGAAGACATTTGGTTTCCAGACAATAACTTGAGTATAATTGTATTGATCCCTATGAAATTTTTGCGATCTAGAAATGTTATGACGTTGTTAGTATTGTCGTCGTTGTCCGAAGACATTTGGTTTCTAGACATTAACTTGAGTATAAATGTATGGATCTTTTTGAAATTGTACCACAAAGTTTAATTCCACATGAGGAAGGTTGGGATTGATTTTAGGGATTGTTGTCTTAACTGTTTAGGAATTAGGGACTAAAAAGGGGCCAAAAACAAACATTTTCTTGTTTCATGACAATAACCTGTGTATAAGTGTATGAATCTGTATGAAATTGTACCACAAGGTTCCAAACCAAATATGGTGAGGATTGATTTTGGGGGTTTAAATTGCCCTAACTGTTAACAATTCTGAACCAAAAAGGGGCCAAAAACAATACTGTTTTAATACTTTGTATAAATTCAGCTTATTTCTTGTCCAATTTCATTGGGTTTAATTCAAAGTCTTGAATTCTTAGGGTTCTTAAAAACACCATGATAGCTGTAAACATTATGTGTTGATAATTAAAAGTATTTAGAATAAATGACTCAAAAACAGTTTTACTTAGAATTCACAAATTCTTTTTGATTTTAATGAAATATATATTATTCTGAAAATACTGGTAGTTAGATTGTTCTGGCATACTTCTCAGATTGCTCAATTACACACACACCTCCCCCCTAAAAACAAAAGTTGGAGGGTTTTATAGGAATCTTTCTGTCTGGCTTCGTTTCCGGTGCATTACTTTTGTACTATAAAACTTCAGTTAAACTAGACTTAGTACGCAATTGCTTCTAAGGCTGGGTGTGTCATACCCAAGTCAGGTCGCTCTGGCCCCCTTTGATAGTAAAATCATGTCCAATTCGTGTCCTGCTCACAACTTTTGTACTGTAAAACTATGATAATTAATCTTATCCAATTTGTGTCTGGTTCATAAAGTTTGTACTTTAAAATAACTTCTGTTAATCAAACTTGGTAGGCAGTTCATTCCAACTGACTCCATTTTCGGAATATGACATCTGTAAAAAACATAAACTTTTAGCTACCTCTTTACAAGCAGAACCAAATACAATGAAAGTTCCAACTATGTACTGGCATCTGAAGCTGCATAAAACTCCATACAAATATAGATTTATTTCGTCTTCAAGCCATTGTTCCACTACTAAACTATCTATTCTACTTACTAGTACACTTGGTACAATCAAAAACCTGGTAATAAATTGTTCAAATAAGGCCTTTGAAAATAGTGGAATTAATTACTTTTGGAGTGTCAAAAATTCGTTGGAAGTACTTGATAAATTGCATGCTTATATTGGTGATTTCGAAACTGTTCAAAGTTTTGATTTTTCTACCCTATAGACCATGTTGCCTCATAATCTTATTAAGAAAAAATTCACACACCTGATTAAATGGGCATTTAAAAGTCGGAATGAGAATATATATGTTCAAACTCTTTTAGGTCATTTTTTAGTAACAACAAACAAAAGAACTATGTCAATTGGACCTGCTTTGATACTATAACTGCCCTTGAATTTTTACTAGATAACATTTTTGTTCGCTATGGTCTAAGATTCCGTATATCGTCAGGTTATCCGAATTCCCATGGGGACTAACTGTGCACCACTTATTGTGGACCTGTTTCTGTATTGTTATGAGTTACAATTTATGACTAAAATCAGCAAAGACCCGTCAAAACAACATCTGATTCAAAAATTTAATAACACTTTTAGATATTTAGATGATATATTGGCTCTCAATAATGACGACTTTAGTATGTACACTAAAGAGATTTATCCTGCAGAACTGACTTTAAATAAAGCTAATACTAACAATGAACACTGCCCTTTCCAGTGGATCTTGATATCTTTATCTTTAACAGGAAGCTTAATACCAAAATTTATGATAAAAGAGATGATTTTTCATTTCCTATTGTTAATTATCCATTTTTAGATGGTGACGTTCCCTTGTTGCCATCTTATGGTGTTTATATATCTCAACTTGTTCGATTCGCTCGTGTATGTAAGAACGTATTTGATTTCAACGAAAGAAATTTCTGTATATTACTGAAAAATTATTACACCAGGGTTTTCGATATCACAAACTAGTCAAAACATTTACTAAATTTTATCATCGGTACAAGGACATCATTGGTAAATATAAATCAACATGCAGACATCTTATACATTCAGGTATTTCACATCCAATATTTTATGGTAATATTCTTTACAAAGCACAAAAATGTCGGCATTCACCTCAAAAGCTAACCAAACCTTTCAACAGACTTATTCGGAAAGGGTATAGTTATGATACTGTTGTCAAGTCATTAAGGGTTGCATATTTTGGTATTAATATTGATTCACTCATAGGGTCTTTGCATCGAAAATAAACACATGTATTCTAAAACCAGTTGTTGGCATGATACGGGTTATGTTCTTCTCATATATTTTATGATGGTATGATACTAAACCCCTAACTGGAGGGATTGTACTTGATTTTCATATGATGAAGACATATCTTTCAATCAGTTTGATTGAGGTCTGGAGCTGGCATGTCAGTAACTGCTAGTAGTCCTTTGTTCATTTATGTATCATTGTCATTTTGCTTAGTTTCTTTTGTTACCTATTCTGACATCGGACTCGGACTTCTTTTGAACTGAGTTTTACTGTGCGTAGTGCTATGTGTTTCTTTATTCTACATTGGCTAGAGGTATAGGGGAGGTTGAGATCTCACAAAACATGTTTAACCCCGCCGCATTTTAGCACCTGTCCCAAGTCAGGAGCCTCTGGCCTTTGTTAGTCTAGTATGTTTTTTAATTTTAGTTCATTTATATGTTTTGGAGTTTAGTGTGACGTCCATTTTCACTGAACTAGCACACAATTTTAGTTAGGGGCCAGCTGAGGACCACCTCCGGGTGCGGGATTTTATCGCTGCATTGAAGACCCATTGGTGGCCTTCGGCTGTTGTTCTCTTTGGTCGGGTTGTTGTCTCTTTGACATATTCCCCATTTCCATTCTCAATTTTAGTTGCATCATGGTCTTTGGATGTGTCATATCCCAAAGTCAGATCATTCTGACCTTGACTTTGTCCTTTGATACATATGATAGTTAAGACCTTGTTTTTGTTTTTTGTCCTAATTTTTTTTGGTTTTTGTTTTATATATTGTCCCTGTAATGTCTCACATTTCAGACATTAGGCAGGTGTTGTTTTTCAAAAGCAATCAAAACATACTGAGTCATAGTATTTACGTCAAGAGCATAAGAAATCATGTATATTACTAAGAATGAAAACAGCTGGTTTAAAAAGCTCTTGCCTTGCACATATTAAGCTTCCAGCAAAACAACAAAAAACAAATAACATTTAAATATAAGCTTGGCGCTAGCAGAAAAGTACTTCATAAAGCATTTTGAGGCAAATAAGATCTGGAAATCAGTTTGAATTATTTTACTTAATAATAAAGAATACATACATGGTTGTCTATTATTTGGTAGAATCTTATGCTGACCAGTTGTCAATCCCTACAGCGTAATTATGTTTAAGATATTATTTTTATACACCCATCAAAGATGGTACGTATTATGGTATACCAATGTCCATCTGTCCGTCACACTTTGTACAATAACTCAAATTTGCTTTAACCAATTCTCATAAAACTTTAACACAACATCGATTTTTATATGCTCTGCCGTCACCAAAGGGGTCATTAAGTGTTACCCTTGTCTGTCGGTACACACATACGAAATTAGTTTCCCTTCTCTAACTTTAGTTTGCCTCAACCAAATGTTATGAAACTTATACACATTGCTTATTACCACATAAGACAGATGAAAGAGAGGCGAAGGATACCAAAGGAACATTGTTCGAAATTCAAAGTTTGAATTTGGGTGGCGTCACTTTAACCATTCTTGAGTTATGCCCCTTTATAACGTTATATGCAAGCAGGGACATCATCTGTGTCCCATGGATACATTCTCATTTATTGTCCCCCACGCAACGCGTTGCGGGAACATAGAAATACCAGTCATCCATCGTCTATGCATCCGTCCAGTCTTGTTAGCGCTTTTGTTTTTCTTTGTAAATAATTACCTTTACTGTTTAGTCCATTTTTGGTAATATCCTTTTGGCATGGCTCGGTAGGTATACATCCTGCCATTGTGTTATTGTGCTATGGTTATTTTTTGTTCTTGTCTTTTATTTTTGTTTATGTGCTTTGTTTATATGCCTTTCTGTTTTTCTTTGTTGACATATTTGTTTGTTTTTATAGTGATTATTAGATTGTAACACAATGTTGACTGCTGTACCCCTATTTTTGACATTTTTACCTATTATGTCTGTTTGGTTTTTTTGCACATTGTTGTCAATATAATGGAATTTTATGCGACTGTCATACAAGTGAGAGGTTTAGCTAGCTATATAACCAAGTTAAATCCACCAATTTCTACATAAGGCCTGTACCAAGTCAGGAATATGACAGTTGTTTTCCATTCGTTTGATGTGTTTGAGCTTTTGTTTTGCCATTTGATACTGGACTTTCCGTTTTGAATTTTTCTTGGAGTTCGGTATTTTTGTTATTTTACTTTTCGCATGTACGATTCTTGCCAGATTTTTATAAAACTAGTATATCATAGGTTTAAATCAGCAATGTCTAGGACCAGTTCGAAAATCAGTACCGATCAACTATTATTATGCCCCTTGGAAACATTATGTATATGGAAAATTGCATCATTAACGCTCTAATTTGTACATTTTTTGTCAGATTTTTATAAAACTTATATCATAGGTTTATGTCAGCAATGTCTCGGAAGAGTTGGAAAATCAATGCCGATGAACTATTTTTAAAAGAGTTATGCCCCTTGGAAACATTCGTTATATGGAAAATTGCATTGTTAGCACACTCATGTGTACAATTCTTGCCAGATTGTTATGAAACTTATATTGTAGGTTTATATCAGCAATTTTCGGACGTGTTTGAAAATCAGTGCCGATCAATAATTTTTATTAGAGTTATGGCTCTTAGAAATATTAATAATATGAAAAATTGCATTGTAAGCGCTCTCATGTGTACAATTCTTGCCAGATTTTTATGGAACTTATATTGTAGGTTTATATCAGCGATGTCTCGGCTGAGATCGAAAATCAGTGCTGATCAAATATTTTCAAAAGAGTTATGCCCCTTATAAATATTAATTATATGGAAATTTGCAATATAAGTGCTCTCACATGTACAATTTTGCCAGATTTTTATCAAATTCATATCAAAGGTTAATATCAGCAATGTCATGGACAAATTCGAAAATAATTGCCGATCAAATATTTTTAATGAGTTATGCCTTGGAAATATTAAATATATCAGAAATTGCTCTCAAGTCTTCAACTCTCTAAGATAATTTTTAAAAGTTTTTTTTAGCTATTGACCTTAAACAGATAAAATATGTGCAACTAGGGGAACATTGGAACTCTGGTCTTTTATTTATTTTTGGTTTTGTCATTCCAGAGTTACAGTTATTCGACCCTTAGATTTAAGGCAGATTTTCACAAATTGTGCACAAACCCCAGTATTCATGAATTAATTTCTTTCAAACTTTACATTATTGTGGGGGTTGATGAAAGAAAGCTCCCTGGTGATTTTTTTAATTTTTTGATTTGTTGTTCTATAACTTTTAACTGTTACATTTAAGGCAATTTTTTACAAATCACACTGTTACTCCAGTTTTCCTGGATTGATTTCCTCAGCATCTCTAGAAATTATATAAGATACGGACAAAATATTTTTACTAATCTGTTATCTGTGACATTTCATAACAAATATATTTTAGTTAAAAGTGTGTGTCAACATTTAATGGGAGTTCCCTCCCCTCTTATGTTTAGAATTAGCTGTATTGGGATATATCTCATTCACTATATAAAGAAGGGACTTAGGGTCATTTGATTTAAGGTCCTTGCTTGTTGACCTTGAAATTTATGTTAAGGTCAAAGGTAAATTTGACATTCTAGATCTTGACCTTTGCTATAAATTCATATTTATACGTGATAAAGCTATGGGATATTTTGCATTACGTTGGTAGATATAGGACGTTAAAAAGGTCAGCCAGAAGTGACCTTTTGTAAACCAGAAATATCCATTTCCTGCACTGCATGGTTTCATTCAAAAGTACCTATAGAACCATATATTTTTAGAATCAGTGTGAAGTGACCTATCAGTTGGTACAGAAGTGAAATGTTTAAACTGGAAGTTGCATTTATCTCCCTTATTTCAAGCAATAGTATATAGAAACCATATATTTTTGGAATCAGTGTGACTAGAGTTATCATATGAGACCGGAAGTGACATTTTCTAAACCAAAAGTAGCAAATGATCTCCCTTATTTCAGACAAAGTTATATAGAAACCATTTTTTTTTAAGTATAAAGAAATCTATGATTGGACACCATTAATAACTTTGAGTAAACCGCAGGTAGCTTCTTATCAATTATCAAGAAATTAAATGTAGAAAGACCTTCAATTGTTATCTGAACAATTGGTTTTTAATTTAATGGATAATTGCTTTCTTGAAAAACATTGTATGCTAGTGTCAGAATTAACAAAATAGACCCCTAATAAGTATTTGCATCATAGCATATAACTTCTAGATCTTGTCTCGGTTTAAGCAAGGTTAACCAACGTTTTGATTATATAATTCAAAATAAACATATTCATATAAGATTTATTACATTTCTATGAATCAGGAATCAGAATCAGTGTGAACAGCAGAGGATAGTTTGTATCATTCTAAGGAAAAGATAGGGGAGCCAGAATATTATCCCAACATGAAAATTTTCCTCTGAAACAAGGGTCAGAATAATTATCATTTATTTGGTTTGGAATGAATATTTTCTGTAATTTAATTAAAACAAGAACAATCAATAAAGCAATCAATTTAGGTTTAGTCACCCACTAGAAAACTCACTACAGCTAGCACTCCTTCTAAAATGAAGGGCTGTCTGCTAATGTGATATAAATCATTTATTTTTCATATATGTAAAACCTTCTTAACTCTCAAATGGCAACTCAACTTTCATAACTCATAACTTGTCTTTTGTATTCACAACTCAAATTTGTAACCAGCTACCTTACAACTTTACTTTCTTAACTCGCAACTTGACTTTTGTATATAACAACTTGACTTTTGTGATTCACAACTCGACTTTTGTCAACACTTCAACTTGATACTAGTGACATTAAGTAAATCTCAATAAAAATACAGGCAGTATGATTGGCAGGTACAACGAATGAGGTATTATTCCTCCATGTCCAGGAAAAACATGTTACACCTTAACTCATTTAAGTATGACTTTAGCAACTTACTTTAAACAAATTACATATTTATTAAGGTTTTGAGTACATTTGGAGGTTTTATCAGTACCGGGTAAGTGATATCTTCAAAAAATAGAACAATTTTCAAATGTCAAAACTCATTTTTGCCTTGAGCTATATATACTTAATAAAAAATTAACCAAATTATTAGAAATGGTAGTCTAACAGTATTTGTGTGACTTTTAGAGAACTTCACTTATTATTGTATGTGATTTATGTGATTTTAGTAGTTAAAAGCTAGGCAAGTTCTCATTGTCTCGTAATAGCTCAAGTATGATTTTATAAAATTTAAGGAATTTTCACACACTGTTTTGTTCATTCAGGAATCTGCATTTTGTTCATAAATATATCTGATGGACATTTTGTCCATAGGTTATCCCCATCCCAGTAGTCAGCTTCCTTTCCACTGTTGATCTATAATATCATTGATTTATTCACTTACTGTAAATTTACTGTTCATAAAATGTAAATATAGTTCAAAATACTGGGGTTTTTCTTATCCCAGGAATGAATTGCCTTTGCCAGATTTTGCACAAGATTTGGGTATTTTATTTGGTTTTCAGTGCTCTTCAACTTTGTTATTGAGTAGGTATTGCCCAGCCTAGTGGGAAATACTTGGAAAGCCCAGGTTTTACCAGGTACTGGGAAATACTGGGGAAACCCAGGTTTTATCGGGTAATACTGGGCATTGTTGTTTTGTAAAATCTTCATCATAAGCAATTTTCAGTAGATGTAAGTATGTTAGTATGTAAACTCAAGGAGGTTATATGAGAAGGAGAGTGAACACTCTGCTCGATATAAAATTATCATCCCCAGGATAGTAATTAGATCAGAGGAAAATTATAAAAATATAATGAAACCAACATGTTTATCACCCACTTGATATGGCCTTCTGATGTACCAGGCTGTTACCACGAACAGTCCGTGGAATTAGGAGAATCGCTAATGTCACGTGATTGTAATCGGTGAGTGGGCCATCAAAATACAGGTGAACTTATCGTTACTAATCAGTTTAAATTGTGCATCATCATTTGACACGAAATTCGAAAGTATATCGTTTAATTTCAGTGAAAATCGACTAAGAAATGACAAAGTTATGAGGGTTTAAAGAAATTTGAAAATGCAATTTCTATTGAACCCCACCTTGCTTTAAACAAAGATTTTTGCTTCACCTGTATGGTGCTGCCCATGATAATTGGTAGGTAATATCATAGAAAATAGAGGAATATGTAAGGTACTTTCCTCAGGTGACCAGTTGCGACCGGGGCGAATACTTGTATTTGAAATGAAGAGAAATTTATCGAGAGCCAGCGAAAAGTGTTTTCTCACTGCGTTAGGCTGTAGATATAGGCAAAGGCCTTTGGATTCCACTTCCCATGTTGGCTCCTGGAAATGGGAAATAGTAGGTTATATCCTCGAAAGGAATATGTGAGGTACCTTTGTTAAAGTGATTTAGTTTTATTGAAACAGAGGAATTTCTTTTTATTTTTAGCCATGGCATTTTCAGTTTATTTTCAGTCTATGAGTTTGACTGTCCCTCTGGTATCTTTCGTCCCTCTTTTTTATCCGAGAACCACCAAAAAGTTTCAGTCTTTCTTCAGGTGGAATGCTGTAGACATCAGGACATAGCAGAATTAAATGTTTTTGCATCGGTTCATCTTATTTTCCAATATTTTAATTTTGGTTCCCTTTAATTTGACGGGCTCTCACTGAAATCAAAGGAACAAAAAAATAAGAAAAATAAAGAAATATGATCAGAATTTCTATTTTTGAAAATTCTCAATGTGACCACGCCAAACCAATACCTTGTTATACACTAAGTTTAATTAAGATTGTGTTAAAACCAGTACTTCATTGGCTTAATAAAACGGTTAAATGACAGAAAAAAATGAATACATGCATTTTGTACATGTAATAAATGTACTAGGATTGCCAGGCATGTAGATTGGTACCTCTCTATATGTGATTCCCCCCTCCAACAAAACACATGGTATGTGAAAAATTTCTTCTTAATCAATACTCTTTTCAGGCAATGCCCAGTTGTAATATTTATGAAAAAATTGGAAAATACCTAAATTTGTTAATAAAGATACCACGACAGGAAAGCGTGACTATTCTTTTATTTACGGACATTTTTCCAGCACATTTTTATAACTATTTTATGTTTTAAATTGTAATTCCATATATACACATCATTAACGAAGCAATTCAGGTCGGGTTCAGTCGTTCATCTTGCAGATGCAGAATATTTCTAGCTCAAATTCTCTTTCGAGGTCCAACACTTAAGCATCGTGTATAAATAAATCGTCGACCATGATCAAATGATGACTGAAATACGTCAACAGAAAACATCTGGTGTGTATTTTTTAATAGCCTTGAATCCTGGCCAAACCTTCACTTCTCGTAAGTAAGGCTATATAAATACTGTCGAAACGTGAGCCATGAGCTCAGGCTTGTTTTGTAAAATCTCGATCAGTTCATAACACTTCGGGTGTTTCCGTCTTACTCAGATGTGTTATTAGAACAAAGTCTCCCTCTCCGACCAAATCGATCTCAACTAATTAACACCCACTTACAGAAAAGGAGGTAACATTTTATGTGTAATTAGGGTCTTTCGTCCTCTGTCCTTCTCATATAGCCTCCTTGGTAAACTCAACATTGCTCTTCAATTGTTTATTGTATATTGTTGTTGTTTAGTAAAATATTAATCAGTAGTTTTGATTATTTCAGCTTGAGAATGAGATTGGAGTGTGCACTCCTGTTTGGAACCTCTACAATGATATTCTGGTTATTTCCTTCTGTAAATACCTTGTTGATACTTTGGTAGGTATAAATGATTGATTATTTAGTTATAATCTTTGATAGACATATACTGATTCATTATAGTGCCTGACATGATTGTATGAGGTAGATCTGGCCTTTAAATTTTCACAAATTAACTTTTATGTTAAAAAATAGGCAGATTGATTATTTTTTGATTTCATTGACCCGCTGCTTTCAATTAGAATATTAATAGAATGATATTAAGAGTCTTAAAATTATTCTATTTTCTGTCCAGACACACAAGCTTTTTACCTTGTGTAGATGTGTGTAAAATATATTTCAGTGGTTTTTCCATAGTGTGAAAACATTTTATATATAGTACTGTTAACTGTAAGTAAATTTCACAGTTGGGTGTTTGGCTAATTTTAGTACAATTCACCGCTTGATGTTTTTTTATGACAATTATAGTATTGATTAAATTTTTATGATAGCAAATGCTAAGGGAAAATAACGCGCAGTAACAAGAAAGTATTAACAAAAATACCAAACTCCAAGGATATTGAAAAAAGGGGTAAGTCCATAAAACCTGACTACATCAACTAACAGAACAAATGGAAAACATATGTCATATTCATGACTTAGTACAGGCATTTTCTGAAGAAAATGGTGGTTAAAACCTGGGTTTATACTTAGCTATAAACCTCCCACTTGTATGGTACATTGCCGGCTCATCTGCATGTTCTATAAAGGAATTGTCCATTAGATTGACAAAAATTCTGTCCGCAGTGAAAAGTAAAATAACAAAAATACCGAACTCCAAAGAAAATTCAAAGAAGAAAGAGGGTCTTCAGAAATACTGTAAAACTGTTTAGTAGTGTAGTAGTATTAACCATATGTGGATTCTAAAAAAGTCTTGAGAACTTCTGGATAATTTTAAATCTTGATCTTTCCCTGAAATTAATTCTATCAAAACTTTATATTTTTATACGACCGCAAAAAAGACATTTGGTTTTCGTACTATAACTTTAGTATAAGTAAATAGAAATCTATGAAATTTTAAACACAAGGTTTATGACCACAAAAGGAAGGTTGGGATTGATTTTGGGGGTTATGGTCCCAACAGTTTAGGAATTAGGGGCCAAAAAGGGGCCCAAATAAGCATTTTTCTAGTTTCCAGACAATAACTTGTGGAATGGTGTATATCTCTCTGAAATTATACCACGTTTCCATACCACAAAGGGATGGTAAGAATTGGCTTTTGGGGGTTATGGCTGAAACTGTTTAGGAGTTAGGGGCAAAAAAGGGAGGAAAACAAGGGTGTCCTGGTTAATGGACAATTACTTAAGTACAAAACATAATTTAAAAGCAGTATAAGGGAGGTAATTCAAACAACATTTTGAATTACCTCCCTTACACTGCTTTTAAATTATGTATAAAGATATGTTGTATTGTCTTGAGGTGATAAGCTGTCAATTTATTTTTAGAAGTTACTATTTTAAAAATGCTGATAAATGGTAATTTAATTTTAGCCATGATTATGTATGTCATTTTCTATTTTAAGACTTTTATGATGTATTTAAATGGGTTATTATGGTTGCAAACTCCATTGGAAATTTGAATTGAGATTATGACCATATCTTGAGGGAAAGAATTTTTTTTGGAAAAGGGGGATGGGGACAATTTGTTCTCAAGATTTCAGAAATTAAAAGAATATTTCTTCAATATTGTTTTTTTTTTGCAAAAAAATTAGAGGAGGGGTCAGAACAGAATAGTGTATTGCACAAAAGCAAAAAAATGAATATAAATTCAAATCACATAACCAATTCAAGTTCTTTGACTACAGTTATTCTGTGTCAGAAACCTATTATGTGTCAAATATTTAATTACAATCCAAATTCAGACCTGTATCAAGTACGAATATTGTGTCCATGTTTGCCCTAACTGTTCAGGGTTGGACCTCTGCGGTCGTATCCAGCTGCGCTCGACGAAGCAATTTATTCAACCCTGTATTACAGTAACCACCATTTCCCAGGTGAAATTGAAAAATCATCTAAAAGAAATAATCCACAATGCTTTTCAATATAAAAATAGTGTGGCATATGCTATACATTTATTGCTTTTGGATATCATACGGCATATTTGGTTATTAGTTAACAAAAAAAGGTAAAACATGCTACACAGAGGAACAAGTAATCAGTATGCTGGAGTTTTTTATTGACAACATATTTGTTGAATTTGGAGGTAGACTTTTTCAACAAATTGTTGGCATTCCTATTGGAACGAACTGTGCACCTCTTCTTGCCGACCTCTTCTAATTTTCATATGAGTTGGAGTTCCCTCAGACACTTATCAAAAACAAGAAGATCAAAGAAGCCAGATAATTTAATTTCACATTCAGATATATTGGTGATGTTCTTTCCATTAACAATCAAAACTTTTCTAATTGGCTTCCATTAATATGAAACTTAGAACTAGAAATTAAAGAAACAACAGACACGGCTTTCTATGCCTCATTTTTGTCGAGCCTGCGACTTTTGTCTCAGAAAGCTAGACATAGGGATAGTGATCTGGCGGCGGCGGCGTTAATTAACTTCTGAAAGCTTAATATTTCAGAAGGTAGAAGACCTGGATGCTTCATACTTTGTATATAGATGCCCTATGATATGAAGTTTCCGTCTGTCATATGTCCATTGTCCTTGACCTCATTTTCATGGTTCAGTGACTACTTGAAAAAAAATTTAAGATTTTTTGTAATGTTAATTTTTCTCTTATTATGAGTAATAGGATAACTATATTTAGTATGTGCGTACCTTGCAAGGTCCTCATACCTGTCAGACAGTTTGCACTTAACCTAGACCTCATTTCATGGATCAGTGAACAAGGTTAAGTTTTCGTGGTCAAGTCCATATCTCAGATACTATAAGCAATAGGTCTACTATATTTGGTGTAAAAAACATTGGAATGATTGTAAGGTGTACATGTCCAACTGGCAAGTGTCATCTGACCTTGACCTCATTTTCATGGTTCAGTGGTTATAGTTTAGTTTTTGTGTTTTGGTCTGTTTTTCTAATACTGTATGCAATAGGTCAACTGTATTTGGTGTATGGAAATATTTTACGATGTACATGTCAGTCTGGCAGGTTTTACTTGACCTTGACCTCATTTTCACGGTTCATTGCTCAATGTTAAGTTTTTGTGTTTTTCTAATACTGTATGCAGTAGGTCAACTATATTTAGTGTATGGAAATATTTTATCATGTACATGTCAGTCTGGCAGGTTTTAATTGACCTTTACCTCATTTTCATGGGTCATTGCTTATGTTAAGTTTTTGTGTTTTGGTCTGTTTTTCTTAAACTTTAAGCAATAGGTCAACTATATTTGGTGTATGGAATGATTGTAAGGTGTATATGTCTGTCTGGCAAGTATCATCTGACCTTCACCTCATTTTCATGGTTCATTGGTCAATGTTCAGTTTTCCTGGTTAACTTTGTTTCTTAGATACTATAAGCAATAGGTCAACTATATTTGATGCATGGAATGATTTTAAGGTGTACATGTCTGTCTGGCAGGGTTCATCTGACCTTGACTTCATTTTTATGGTTCATTGGTCAATATAGAATTTCCATGGTTTGTTGTTTCTTTTATATTATAAGCAATAGGTCAGCTATATTCTGTGTATGTAATGATTGTATTAAAGGTGTACATGTATTTCTAGCTTGGTTTATCTGACCTTGACCTCATTTTCTTGGATCATAAATGTTAATGTGATACTTGTAGTAAAACTTTATATGTAGGACTATCAACATAAAATCAATGGTCAGTATAGTAGGCGAGACATTTCAGCGTGTGCGCTCTTGTTAGACTTATACCTCGAATTTGACATAAGTGGTCATCTCAGTACCAGAATCTATGACAAATGAAACAATTTTAATTTTGAAATTTAAAATTTCCCCCACCTTAGCAGCAATATACCAACTTCACCTGCATATGGGATATACATTTCTCAACTCATTCGGTATTCAAGAGCTTGCAGCTACTACTCAGACTTTATAAAACGTCACCAGTGTCTGAGCAGAAAGTTGATGAACCAGGGTTATGTCAAAGAACGTCTCGTCTTTTTTCTGAAAAAGTTCATCGGAAGATACCAAGACCTTGTTGATAAATATTCTGTATCAACTTCACAAATATTCTGTATCAACTTCACAAATAATACATGATGGTCTTAAGTATAGATTCTAGGTACTGTCGTTGTTTATCATCTTAATTACATGTCATAGTGTTCTTTTCATTCGTCTTTGTATATTTTTAACCTTAATTGTTTAGTCCATTTTTGGTATATATTCTTTTGGTGTGGCTAGGTATTTATACATCCCGCCATTGCGTTTTTATGTTATGGTAATTTTCGTATTCTTGTCTTTCATTTTTCCTGATGTACTTTTTCTATAGAGTGTCTATATGCCATTTATTTTTCTTGTTGAAATAGTTTTTTGTTTTTGTAGTTATTAAGATTATAACACAATGTGGACTGCTGTTCCCCAATTTTGACATTTTTACCTATTATGTCTGTTTGTTTTGCTCACACATTGTTAATATAATGGAATTCCATATGACTGTCATACAAGTGAGGGGTTTAGGTAGCTATAAAACCAGGTTTAGTCCACCTTTTCCTACATAAGGAAATGCCTGTACCAAGTCAGGAATATGACAGTTGTTTTCCGTTCATTTGATGTGTTTGAGTGTTTGATTTTGCCATTTGATAAGGGACTTTCGTTTTGAATTTTCCTTGGAGTTCGGTATTCTTGTTATTTTACTTTTTGTATGACAGTTGTTTATATTTTATTGACAAAATTGGGTGAGCAACACTAATAGACATAATTGGTTAACATACATCACAGACATGCAAACACAAATGACTTAAAAGTTCGAACAAACATACAAGTAAATCTGACAATGACGCCAATAAAAAAAGTTTTTGCAGTTGATAGTACATAGAGTAATTTTTTTAGTACAACATAATTTTATATACACATTTCCCCGATAAAGTACAAATTAAGTAATATATAAATAAAACGATTAACAAAATGAAAACAACTCATTAAAAACTTAATGCATCTAAATGGTACCTCTGTACCCATCCTCATCACAAACGCCCAAAACCAAAACCCAGATAGCTGGATGCACAAATACCTAGCCACGTCAAGAGTCATACGACCAAAAGGAACATAATAGTACAAAGACAAATAAAGGAAACAAAACTGTAAAGTAAATAAATTGATACTCAAAGTAAGCACCTAGAATCTCTTAACGCAAGACCATCCTGTATTATTTGTGAAGTAGACAATATTTATCTATTAGGTCTTAGTAAATTGCCTATATACTTTTTGAGAAAAAAGATGAGACCCTGGCTCTTTATTATTAAGTCTCCCAAACGAAGTTTGGTAAGACTTATTGGTTTTGCTCAGTTCTTATTATTATAATTATGGCACCCTCAACAGAGTTGGTGTGACATATTGTTATTCTACGTTTCTTTTTATGGCACCCTCAACGGAGTTGGGGTGACATATTGTTATTCCACGTTTCTTTTTTTTTTTCTTATTATGGCACCCTCATTTGACATATTGGCACCCTCAACGGAGTTGGGTGACATATTGTTATTCTATGTTTCTTTTTTTATTATTATGGCACCCTCAACGGAGTTGGGTGACATATTGTTATTCTACATTTCTTTTTTTAATTCAGATTCTTATTATGTCACCCGATCGACAATGTCGGGTGACATATTCTGAGTTTGTCATGCCAAGATGATTTGATTGATATACAGGGTTAGTCCCAGGCATCACTAATATAACTTTACTGGACCAAACCAATTTTCACTGGACTTTGCCCAATGTCAGGCGACCCTGGAATTACAATTATGGGAGCTTGGAATGGAGACTTCGTAACAGCATCCTGTTACAATCATTTCTTGTTTTCCCAGACATTGATGACATTTTACAATGTCTGAGTAGCAGCTGCAAGCTCTTGAATATGGTTTGAGTTGAGAAATGTATACTGCATGTGCGGGTGTAGTTGGAATATGGCTGCTTAGGTGGTGAAAATTTATAATTTCAAAATTGAAATTGTCTCATTTGTCATAGATTCTGGTACTAAGATGACAGCTATGGTCAAATTCGAAGTATTTTTATCTGTCTTATCAAAAGATATTTACTGACCTTGTTTAACAACCTTGACTACCCATGAGGGTCTTCCACGGACGACAAAAAGATATTTATCATGTTTATAACAAACAAAATCAAAGGACTAAACTACAGTTTACTTGGATGAACAAAAGATCTGATGGCCCTGAAATGACAAATGTAAAACAATTCAAAAGAGAAAACCGATGGCCTGATTTATGTAAAATACAAATTTGATTAACTTAGCAACAACAAACGACAACCACTGAAATTACCGGCTTCTAACTTGGGACAGGCACATACAGAATGTGACAGGGTTAAACATGTTTACGGGCCCACCAACCCTCCAATAACCAGGGACATTTGTGTAACAGCACAACTTACAAACTATAAAAATCAGTTGAAAAGGGCTTTACTCATCAGATCTATACAAAGCACAAAAGACACAAAGTACCGATCTGAGAGTACTCGCAGTTAATGAAAGCTAGTTGAAAGCCAATGACAACTAATAAAAAAATCATGTATCTAAGACCAAAATATAAGTATCGCCAGATTGTAGTACTGTGAATGTTCATATCTGTATAACAATAATATTATGTTGCTTTTAATTTATTGATCAGTTGAACCTTGTTGTGTCAAAAACTTGTATGAGTCAAGTAAATTTCTTGGTAGTACTTCGGTACTGACATGATTTATAACAAACAATTTTTTGGTTCCAGTTCCGTTTGATCAATGAGTCGAACTCAGTTGATTCAAATTCTCCGTTAACTAGAGTAAATTTTATAGTCTCTTGTAATTGTATAATTTTGACACATTCCCTGTTTCCATTCTCAATTCTACTAAAAAAAAAATTGAAATCTGATGGTTTTCTTGTGAAACCTAATTATTTTCATAGGTGATTAAAGATTTGTTTAACAGTTAAAATGACATGTTTATGGTGACCAGTCGGATGAGTATAACTTTGGATAAGTCTGAACACTTTATTAGTTCCCTTCGGCTGTATGTATCTTTTTCATTACAGAAGATTACAGAAGAAAGCTTAATATGAGTTGCAGCAGATAAATTTGCAATCATATTTTTCAAACAACCATTTATTTAAATCAGAGAACTTTTATTTGATAAGATTGTGTGGAAGTGTAATGTAAAGGGTTGAAAGGTCAAAACTGTCAACTGAATTCAAAATCTAAAACATTTTTGTATAAGGAAGAAATAATCATTTTATAAAGTTTACGTAGAACCCAAATGTTAAAACAGTGAGACCAAAGCTTGTGACCTGAGATGTCCCAGGACTAGAAGTATACTCATAAAATAAAATTGAGAATGGAAACGGGGAATGTGTCAAAGAGACAACAACCCGACCAAAGAGCAGAAAACAGCTCAAGGTCACCACTCATATAACTCCTTCACTAATATTGATCTAATAAACCTTAGTTTTCTATCAGTCTTATTGTTTCCTCAAATGTTTTATGGCACTGTATATTCTGTTCAGATAGAAAACAATTGACAGGAAGTCATAACAAAGCAGTAGGTGTGTTTGAATAACAGAAAAAATGGTTCAATGTTGCTGGCAACTCGACATCTATAACTGACAACTTGACTTTTCTAACTCGCAACTAGACTTTTTTAACTGGCAACTCAACTTTAGCTCACCGGGCCCAAAGGGCCCCATGTGAGCTTATGCCATCACTTGGCGTCCGTCCTCGTCTGTCCTCGTCGTTGTCGTCTGTCGTCGTAAACTATTTCAAAAATCTTCTCCTCTGAAACTACTGGGCCAAATACCTTCAAACTTAAACCAAATGCTCCTTAGGGTATCTAGTTTATAAATTGTATCCAAGTTTTGATCCATTGACAAACATGGCCGCCATGGCTAAAAATAGAACATAGGGGTCAAATGCAGTTTTTGGCTTATATCTCAAAAACTAAAGCTTTTAGAGCAAATCTGACATGGGGTAAAATTGTTCAATTGGTCAAGATCTATCAGCTCTGAAATTTTCAGATGAATCGAACAACCCATTGTTGGGTTGCTGCCACCAAATTAGTAGTTTTAACAAAATTTTGCAGTTTTTTGTTATTATTTTGAATATTATTATAGATATATATAAACTGTAAGCAGCAATAATGTTCAGCAAAGTAAGATCTACAATAAAGTAAATATGACCAAAATTGTCAATTGACCCCTTGAGGAGTTATTGCCCTTTAAAGACAATTTTACACAATTTGTTCATCAAGTTTGCTAACATTTAAAATCTTCTCCTCTGAAATACAGGTGAGCGATTCAGGCTCTTGAGAGCCTCTTGTTTTACTCCCAACTCGACTTTTATACTCCCAAACCAACTTTTGTAACTCCCAACTTGACTTTTGTAACTCCTAACTGGACGTTAACAACTCTACACTCCACAATAACAAATCCTTGTTTATTTAAGACTTTTTACACCACAGATCACATGGGACAATCAGAACTCCATAATTATAATAAGAGGGAGAATCAGGAATTTTTATACAACTGCAAAATTTTGGTGGTCATATAATTGGATGCCGTTGTCCTCGTTTGAAGACATTTGGCTTCCAGACAATAACTTGAGTATAAGTCTATGGATCTATATGAAATTTTACCATAGGGTTCCATACCATAAAAGAAAGGTTGGGATTGATTTGTAGGGTTATTTTCATAACTGTTTAGAAATTATGGGCCAAAAAGGGGCCAAAAACAAGCATTTTTCTTGTTTCAGGACAATAACTTGTGTATAAGTATATGGATCTCTATGAAATTATACCACAAGGTTCCATACCTCAAAAGGAAGGTTGTGATTGATTTTGAGGGTTATGGCACTAACGGTTTAGAAAAAATGGACCAAAAACAACACTTTTCTAATACTTTGTATAAATTGCTTATTTCTTGACCAATTTCAATGGGGTTTAATTCAAAGTCTTAAATTCTTGGGGTTCTTAAATATGCTGAATCTAAGGGTGTATTTAGATTTTGGATTTTGGGCACCATTTTTAAATTGGTCCACATTGAGGTCCAAAGGGTCCAAATTTAAACTTTATTATGATTTCATCAGAAATTGAATTATTGGGGTTCTTTGAAATGCTTAATCTAACCATGTATTTAGAATTTTTGATTTTGGGCCTTGTTTTCAAATTGGTCCACATTAAGGTACAAAGCATCCAAAATTAAACTTAGTTTGATTTTAACAAAAATTTAGCTCTTAGTGTTCTTTGATATGCTGAATCTAAACAAGTATTTAGATTTTTGATTTTGGGTCCAGTTTTCAAGTTTGTCCAAATTGGGGTCCAAAATTAAACTTTGGGGTTCTTTGAGATTCTGAATCTAACCTTTTATTTAGATTTTGGGTATTGGGCTCAGTTATCAAATTGGTCCATATTGAGGTCCAAAGGGTCCAAAATTAAACTGTGTTTGATTTCATTAAAAATTGAATTCTTTGGGTTCTTTGATATGCTGAATCTTACTATGTATTTAGATTTTGAATATTGGACCATAATAGGTAATGTCAAATTTCAAAAGTTCCTAGGCAACATTCATTCTGTGTCAGAAAGCTATGCTGCGTCAAATATTTAATCACAATACACATTCAGAACTGTACCAAGCTTGAATGTTGTGCCCATAATTGCCCCAAATGTTCAGGGTTTGACCTCAGCTGTTGTTTTAAACTGCGCCCTGCAGAGCATTTTAATCATTTTGTAGTTCCATTTTTTGGGGTCAAATAAATAAATTACTAATAAATCAAATATTTATGAATGATTTAATGTCAATTCAATTTATTCACTTAACATACCACTAATAACAAAAATTATTTATCATTTATTTAATTTATAAAATGTCTTGATAATTCATTGTTTAAGTTTCTCAGTGATAATGACACATACATTATACACCAATGTTTTATAAAGTTTTTGTTTATTACAAACATATGAAGCAACTTTATATATGTATTGCAAAGAAGAAATAAATAAAGCATTACATAAAAACAAGTAATATAATATTAAATCAGTTTCCATAAACTTGACTCTGCTAACCTTTACAAGATTGAATTATTTCCTTTAAACTGAAAATGTGTTTTCATAAAAAAAATAAATTAAGTTTTATCTATGAAAAGTCTTAAGCCTTTAGTTTTCCAAAAACATTTCCATGTGTTTTAAAATTTATCTTGTTAATATACACACTGAATAAAAAAAAATATATTATTATCAGTATTCCACCAATCCCAGCCTTTCAAAGTTGAGTTCCTTCACCTGAGTTGGATACTTAAAAAGGCAACCTAATGCCAGGAAAATTAAATGTTACACTGCTAATTTCTGTATAATTTCCCTTGTCTAGTTTGACGTCTGGACTGTCGAGGTTTCAGACAAAAGTCCAGGTCTAGAGTGTTGTCCAGTCAGGATTTCAGTGTGTACCTAAAAATGGGTGCTATATCGAGGAGTCTGGATGGGGGTCCTTCATTTCTTTATCCTTAAATTTTTTTAGCTGCAAATACCAATTATAAAGTCTTTGGGTTGATCCTGTCAGGGTTTGAAACCCACCAACTCCCTCACTCTAGGCAACACACTACCACAAGACCACCAAGGTCACAAGAAACTGAATTAATACTTCAGATTGTAATATGGGATAATAAAAGTTCACTTCATACAAAATGATCTTGAAATGAAATCAATGCAAACATATCAATATCAAGCATAATGTTGTTTTTATTCAAAGCATCCTATTGGAAAAATTTAAATGCATTTCTCAATATATAATGATTTCGATTTGTACACTATGCAGGTATTCTCGGAAAGGAGTGAGTGTAAAATCTTTGATGTGTAATTTACAGCAGAATAATAGAACTAGATCTAGGCTCGAAAGAGTCTGTGTCGCTCACCTAAGTCTATGTGCATATTCAACAATGGATACTCTCCATCTTTTTGGACTAGAATAGAATTCATGACAAAAATCTCTTTCTTTGTTGATCTAGTCTTGCTGATCATTTTTGGTTATTTAAATTTCTATCTATCTAATATAGTTTTTCAGATAGTAGGCAACAGTGCAAAAAATGATAAAAATCGTTATTAAAGAGAACAACTCCAATAAGGGTCATCAGACGATTTAAACCACGTTGACTTCTTTGTACATCTTGTCTTGCTGATCGTTCTTCCTTATTTGAGTTTCTATCTATCTATTATAGTTTTTCAGATATAAGGCAAAAACACCAAAAAATTGTCAGAACCATCATTAATGGGCAATTACTCCAATAAGAGGTCATGAGACGATTTCAACTATTCGATTTATTTGTAGATCTTGTCTTGGTGATAATTTTTGCCAATTTAAGTTTCTATCTATCTATTATACTTTTTCAGATATTAAGCAAAAACACAAAAGATAAGAAAACATCGTCATTAAAGGGCAATAACTACAATGAGGCTCATCAGACGATTTCTATCATTTGACTTATTTGTAGAACTTATCTTGCTGATCATTTTTGCTATATGAAGTTTCTCTCTATCTTTTATAATTTTCAGCAAAATTTTAAAAAGTTGGTTAAATTCGTCATGCAAGGGCGATGACTCCTATAATAAGTCATCCGACAGTTTGGAAGTACAATAGGTATATCTCATCATTTCAAACATTTCTGCCCTTGTCAGATTTTCTCTGTTTATAGTGATTTTCAAGATAATAGACAAAACTTGCATTTTACCCCTATGCTCTATTTTTAGCCATGTTTGGCATCTTGGTTAGCAAGCGGGGTCATCGGACACATTTTTTAAACAAGATACCCTAATGATGATTATGGCCAAGTTTGGTTAAATTTGGAACAGCAGTTTCAGAGAAGAAGATTTTTGTAAAAGTTAACTGTGACGAAGGACGCCAAGTGATGAGAAAAGCTCACTTGGCCCTTCGGGCCAGGTGAGCTAACAAAAAAGACAAATATTAATGGACATTTGGAAATAAATTCTCCCATAAAGATATGATTATGAAACAAATAATTCAACTAATTGGCTTAAACATATTTTTGAAGTATTAAAATAGTGTAAAATTTCAAATGTAGTTCCTGTTGCTTCATTACATGTACAGTGCAATAACCATTTCAAAATGAATTCAAAATTGAAATGAATGTATGCAAGTTTATTATTGTAAATTATAGTCTAGTTTCATGGCAAGTTGTTTCTGGCATCCAGTGAGCTTTTCATAAGGACAAAAAATGAAGTACATTGATAAGACAATTTAAACATGAATATTACATATTCCTATTTGATTTTTGTAACCACTGAGACACTCTTTTTTTTAAACTATTTGCTAATGATTGTTCTAAACCCTAATTTTACTGATCTATTTTAGAATGGATTTTGGTTTGGAGTAGGATGGTGTGTTTTCTTTTTTATTCCAAGTATTATATTTGCAACAAAACTAGCAAAACATTACAGAAAGATGAAGATACATAAGTGTAAAGATGTTAAAGATAAACGGTAAGTCATTCATCATTGTTACCTATTTGTAATCTTAAATCAGCAGTTTATGTACAATACATATATAAACTTATTACTAAAAATACTAAATCTGAATATCATTATCCAAAATAGACACCATTAAAATTTAAAAGCAAATTTTCTATGACTAAAATAAAATATATATTTATTGGACTTTCTTTCTTTAACTATATAGATTTTAAACCAATTGAAATACAAGTAAAATGAAAATCCCTTAAACAGGTAGTAAAAAAAGATTAAACATAAATTATTACAATGCTGTGGAGAACCCTACAGCTAACTTTAAACTGTATGAAATGTTCACCTGTCCATAAAAACCTGGACAAAACAGCTATGTGTGATATTAGATCTTTATTATTCTGTTTAAGAAATTGAAGTCAAAAAATGGTAGCATGACCATCATCGAACAAAGCTTGTTTATGGTATTCATGCCCCGTCATTTTACATCAAATTTATGAAAATTTGGAAGCCTTTTCAAATAATTCTCAAGAAAATATTTCAATGTGTTTCAAAATTTATATTTGTAAATATATACACTGCAGTTATTCATAAATAAATAAAAAAAAAATATATATTATACCCTTACATCCAATCACAGCGCTCCTAAGTTGACTTCCTCACCTGCCTTGGGTACATGAAAGGCCAACCAACTGAAATTTATTATGTACTGTCTCTTTATTCTTTTTTTCCAAAAGGCAGGAAATACAGAAAAAATTCTGCTAGCATGTCACATTTTAATATGCACCTTATATTTCCTTTAAAAAAAAAAAAACATACACATTAAGATATGAAATATGTACATCCAAAATATTTATGGTCTGAGCAAGAAATTGAGCAAAACATTATTTTTAATATTTTTAAATTCTAAAGTGAACACAATACAAAATACAAAATATGACCAAAGAAACAAGTCCAAAATTAAATCATGGATAATTATTTCTTGCTATGTGAAATTCTGGTACGTTATATATTCATTTAGAGTTTTTTTCGAGGTCAATAACAGTACTAATTTGAAGAGCACCTTGTACTTTTAATTGCATATAAGTCTATATAGCAGTTTTGAATATATGATGGAAGAGCATTTGTGTCCAAAACAAACAAAATGTTTATTGCATACAATTTCATGATTAACAACATCAAAAGCTTTTTAAAAATCCAGAAGAACTGCCAAATTGATATTTCCATTATTTATTTCATATACCCATTTATCAATGATATTAATGAGGTCATACTATCAGTTGACAATGTCTGATGAACAATATATTTCCATTAAAAAAACATACAAATTAGTACATGTATAAACTAAAAAAGGATAACCTTTTGTTTTGAATGATATATATGTTCAATCACTCAGCTGTTCAAAAATTTTAAATGTTGACTCCTCAGTAGCTTTAAAAATTTCGTTCAGTCCATTTAATGATATATATTTTATTGAATAATAATCTGGTCATAATCTTTGATTTATTATTTTGTTTATATTTTCTATGGTCTTTTTCAGGAGTTTGCCTTTACCTGAGGTTGATACAAGGTAATGATTGTAGACACTAACTATTTACTAATCTACTAGAAGTTTGAATATCAAGTATGAAATGTCATGAACACCTTGTTTTCTTTCATTTTTTTTCGTAAACATATGTATACTTAAATGCCTTAACTGGCAAAATAATAATTCCCATTGTGTGTTAACCTTTTTAGTGTATCAAGGGCCTTCATGTTATTATGATAGTGTGCTCACCTCCAGAGTCATAGCAAATCCTTAAAAGAGACTACTGGACCAATGTTGATAAAACTTAGGTATAATGAGACTTACACATTTTAAGGTCAAACCCAGTTAAATGTTACAATATTGAACGTCATCTGTCTTTGAAATTTTCAAATTGGCCGCCATTGCCATGGAAACAGCAACGATGTGAAACTTTGAAAATGCATAAAAACGCCTCGTCAATTTGAGTTAAAGTTCTGTAATCAAGTGTATGTGCATGTGATCAAATACAAATCTGTACTAACATCTTCTGGAATATACTAGAAGAAGAAAAATCCATTAAACATGCTATTACTCTATACAAAAATCGTGATTTGAAAAGATAATCGTAACCAATCTACTTAAAATGAATGAAAACTAAATCGAGTAACAATTAATAAACATGTGGGTCCCGCTTGATGTTCTGACCTAGAAAGGGAGAAATAATAGAGTACATATTAGTGACATTTCTGCACTTGCATCAAAGTACACATCCAGGAATCAAACACCTGCTAAAATATACACATAAGCTGAAATCAATCTAAACGTTTTATAACATTGTACAGGATAAAATACATATCAAATGCATGTATCAACCATCCTTACCTATTAAAGAACAAAATGAACAGTTAGTATGCTACTCCGTCAATTTATATATACACATGTTGTTTGCCAAAAGGTCCCCTCTAAAAAGAATGTAAATGTGCTAAGTCCAAGGTAATATTCTTGAGCATCATGTGACGCCACGTTCTTCCTAACACCAGGGTCTTATTTTACATTTAAAAGATTTCCCAAACTATATATAGTTCTCTAACTTTACTGGATAATTGCATACGGGAAGAAAAAAAAAGGTGGGGGGAATTCAAGAATTCAAAGGCATAAAAGTTCTGGCATGTATAGGTGTTCCATTTGACTTTGGTATATTCAAAATGGTTGCACTACTGTGGCAATGTCCAGTACAGGCTGATATCATCCGCTATTGCTTGCAATAGCAATTCTAGTTATGGCACCCTCAACGGAGTTGGGTTGACATATTATTATTCTATTCGTATTTTACTTATTATGGCACCCTCAACGGAGTTGGGTTGACATATTATTATTCTACGTTTCTTTTTCAGAATTTCGAAAATGGTCACCGTTACCATGGAAACAGCAAAAATTTCAAAAAGCTCCAAACTTAATGAAACTTTACAACAATGTTAAGGGCATACGATACAGTTACAGGGGAGGTAATGACGTCGCTAACGTAAAATGTAATTTTTCGCGATGTCAAACTGTGACATATCAAGAAAAGATGCATTTTTCAACTGATTTTTATCATTCAGACTGATTTAACTTGAAAACGAATTCATGGACCCCTCTTTTTAAAAATGACATTTGGCTTGCTTATGTATAAAGATTATTTGTGCCAATTTGAATTGAAGAAATCACAGATACAAATATTTTGAATAAGATAAATTTACAGCCAAAAATGCTGTTTTTTGGACTAAAATCATGAAAATTTGATAAAAATCAATTATTTCCAAAGAATTGTTACACAAATTCAAAACACATTTATGTAGAGAAGATAATCCAGATGTTTTTAAAAAAATCCTTTTGTGTTTATCTTTTGAAACAAAAAAGTTAGGTATGTCTATCCAATAGATAGAATTTAGAAATATCAGAGAAACCGAGATTTTGAGTAAATGTCTAAAATTTGGACCCCATTTATCTCTAAAAGTAGCACATGAAGGTATAATTTTGTGAAAAATAGCTTGTATGCAAATTTTTGTCAAAAATTCACTGTAGGATCGAAACTGTATCGTAAGCCCTTAACTGGCATGTGTAGATGCACTGTTTGACTTTGGAATGTTCAAAATGGTTGCCCTTACCCTGGCAATTGGGGGATGAGGGTGCCATCCATTATTGCTAGCAATTACAAATCTAGTTATGGCACCCTCAACGGAGTTGGGGTGACATATCGTTATTCTACGTTTCTTTTTTTTTTTTCTTTTTTTTTTTTTTTTATCTTCCACTTTTTTTTGTCCAGCTTATATCTTGGAATTGTATGAACCAATGTTTATGGAACTATACCATAATGTTAAGCAGCATGTGCAGATTTGCAATCGGGGTATGGCATTTCCAAAATGGCTGCCGTTACCATGGAAACAACATAAATGTCTAAAATTCTAAAATGCTCTAAACTTTATGAAACTACAAAAATGTTAATTGGCATGTGGAGATGCGCTGATTCAATTTGGAATTTGGCTCCAACCCTCACTTATTGCCTTTGAATGTTTTTCTTAGTTTACATATATTAGTTTGTGATTAGGTCAGTTTATGGGGAACCACTAGCGGTAGGTCAATGATATATGATATGCAGTTGTATTAAAATTTGCACATCTCATTTCCATGGAGATTATTTGGCCCAACCCCCTCGGTCATGGTCTATTGGCTTTGAATGTTTTTCTTAGTTTACACGTATTAGTTTGTGATTAGGTAAGTTATGGGTAACCACTAGTGGTACGTCAATATTTAGTATGGCAATAGCACATCTCATTTCCATGTAGATTGTTTGGCCCTGTACCCTCAGTCATGATTCTTTGACTGTGAATATTTTGCCTAACTTCTATGTTAAAGTATTGCTATTTTGATTTCAACATTTGCATTTTACTTTCTAAATAACAAAAAAGCAAGACATATCTTTGTGTTAACAGTTTATTGTGGTTTGGTCTTTTTCTCAGATACTATAAGTAATATGACAACTATATTTGGTATATGGAATGATTGTAAGGTGTTCATGTCTGTCTGACAGGTTTCATATAACCTTGTCTTCATATTCCTGGTTCATTGATTAGTGATAAGTTTTCACGGTTTTGTCAGTTGATCACATAATATAGGCAATAGGTTAACTATATTTGGTGTATGGAATGATTGTAAGGTGTACATGTCTGTCTGTAAAGGTTCATATAACCTTGACCTCATTTTCATGGTTAATTGGTCAATGTTAAGATATTGTGGTTTGATCTGTTTCTCAGGTACTATAAGGGATAGGACCACTATATTTGGTGTATGGAATGATTGTAAGGTGTACATGGCTGTCTGGCATGGTTCATCTGACTGTAACCTCATTTTCATAAAGCATTGATAATGTTAAGTTTATGTCCTACTTGTAGTAAAACCTTCATATAACAGACTATCAACATAAATTCATTCATAAGTAAAGCAGACGAGATATTTCAGCGTGTGCACTTTTGTGTTGAAATTTGTACACAAAAAGATGTTTCTCAAAATTTATTATTTTTTTCACAACCACCATATTTGACATATAGAGTAACAAATTTTGACACCAGCAATGAATTCAGGATGCATTCTTGTTAAATATAAGTTTAAAAAGTTTGGAATTTTTTTTATGGCCCCGCAACAAAGTTGTCGGGGCCATATAGTTTTACTCTTGTCCGTCATTCCGCAACAAACCATTATACGGACTTTTTTCTAAACGCCTTCAGATATTGGGCTGATTTTTGGTATGTGAGTTAACCATGATGAGTTACTGATCCAGTTTAAGTTAATTTCTGCTCCGCAGATTTTTGCCGAAATTAAGGGCTTTGGACTTTGATAAATTGTTGAAAATCACAGTTATACAGACTTTTTTTCTAAACGCCTTTAGATATTGGGCTGATTTTTGGTATGTAAGTTAACCATGATGAGTTACAGATCAAGTTTAAGTTAAGTTCCACTCCGCTGATTTTTGCCGAAATTAAGGGCTTTGGACTTGGATAAATTGTTGAAAATCACAGTTATATGGACTTTTTTTCTTTACGCCTTCAGATTTTGCACTGATTTTTGATATGTGAGACTACCATGATGAGTTACAGATCAAGTTTATGTTTCGTTCCGCTATGCTGATTTTCATGTCGTTTCAACACATCTTGTTAGATCTGCAGTACATCCACTTCCTGTTTGCTGATAGTTTGAAATTTAATTATCAAGGAAATTTTTAATCAAACAGGTATTGGTCTTGAGAGCTTGATACTATCCATGCATGTTTGTGTCCACATGTGTTGTTGAAATTGCAGATTTTTCAACTTTTTGAGACGGGGCCATTCGTGTCGTTCCGACACATCTAGTTTCAAAGTAAATTACATATATAAATCCATTTTCATTTAAATCCTAGCAAAAACAGATGTTTCTCAAAATTTTTTATTCTTATCAAAAAAGCTATTAAGTATTTACCACAACATTTGACATTAGGGAACAATTTGCTAAATTTGTGTCTTTAAACTAAATGTGGCTAAGTTTGACAGAACAAAACAAATTTGAAATGAGGGACCATGTGTACATCCATCACTAAAATAAGATGGATTTTTAAAGTTTTTATTAAATAAGTAATTAAGTATCACACTAAATTGTGTTTTAATTATAGATTGATTTACTTTTTTCACAGATGATTGTGGATATGTTCCAAATGTCGTAAATACAATCCCATCCCGTTTTCCCTGAATGTGACCTACCGAATTAGACTTATTACCGGGTTTGTACTAACATGAGCAACCCGAGCCATGGCGTTGTCAGTTTATTTTCGACTTGTGAGTTGGAATATCCCTGTGGTATCTTTTGCCTCTCTTTTACTCATTATATGATTATTCTTTTTTTTTTATTTCAGACACAGTCCTGGATTAAAAAAGTAAGTCAAGTTTCTATCCGTAAACAAGTTTTCCTACTTTTACTCACCACTCAACATTCCTTCACAATACAGGGAAAGTCTTTTGACCAATGACAATCTTCTTACTTTTTGGTCACTTTTGTAAAGGAATGCATCAGATAAAGAGACAGCTGGTGAATCAATAGAGTAAAGTCATTGTATAAAGCTTTTTATTTCTTATGAAGGAAGAATCTCGCAATCTGATTGGTTAACTACCCGGGTGTAAATAACAGCCCACCCCAGTTACCCGGGGATAAAAAAAAATTATATTTAACTACGCGCTGCAATAAAAAATAATACATTTACATAAATTTCCATTAATAAACTTAATTTAATGTGTAATATATTCATTTTTCTATTAAAAAAGTAATTAAAATATGCTGATTTTTATTAAAAATGATTTTTTGGCAAACTTGGCGATACTATAGAAAGCGGAATAACTCTTTGACTTTCTGTTGGAGAAATATTAGTACAAAGTTAGTTCCTTTCCCTGTTGTTATCTGATCTCAGAAGGCGCTTCAGTTGCAGATAGAAAGTGGCAGGAAAATTTGGGAACTGAAATTTTTACCCCCATCCCTCCCTGGATAACTCATTTCATAATTAATTATTTTTAAATCATTTTAAAATTGATATATTTTAACTTTGTTTAATTGGGGTATTGTGTATATTCAACATTCATTCCATAAGGCACATACATATTTTTACTTTGATATACAAGATGTCAGTGTTATATTCGAATGTAACCCCATCTTTGATGAGATGGGTCAATAAGGTTTTGTCATTATAAACATATAAAAAAGTAATTAAAATAGTTATTTTTATATTTTTTTCAATGCACTGTTTTTGCTTGCATAGGCAGTAAAAGGGAAGTAACTATTTATTTACGTCTGCTACAATGGCGACGAAAAGATTTGCTTCTCATACTGAAGCGGAAATTTTGGTAAAAAGGGCAAATGTTGTGCTTAAAAACACTACCAAATCAAACAAAAAGAGTGCAAATATGCTTAGGGCGTACCTGTTCGAAAATGAAGAAGAACACACTTTGAAAACTACGCACCAAGTCAACTGAATACTGTATTGAGTCGTTTTTATCTGGACACGCTCAGATTTTTTGTCGTCAAATGAAATCTTCAAGACTGCAATGTCTGAGCTCAAAACACTTGGAAAGGGAGATGTACAGCACTACCCGGCAATTAAAGAGTGTGATATCCACAAACTTTACTCAAGTATTCATATGTCAACTGACACACCATGTGGGTTGCTGAACAAGGTACAAATGGACATTCGTCTGTATTTTTGCCGAAGAGGGCTTGAAAACATTCCAGAAATGACAAAGGACACATTTTTTGTTGATGTAAATCCTAATACTGTAGTAACATTCGTTAAAAAATCAAGGGATGAATTAGTTACAAATAGAAGATCCAATGAAATGGAGAATTTTGGTGGTTTTATGACGGAAAACAAGGACTCCTCCTCCCCCTGTGTCCTGTGAAATCGTATGAAAAGCTTCTATCCAAACTGCATCCTGAAAATAATCGTCTTTGGCAGCGTCCCAGAGATACGTTTTGTGTGTTTGACGCTGTGTGGTATACTAAACAGGGGCTTGGTAAAGACTCTATATTAAAGTTCATTTATGACAAAACTGAGTAAAGCCTGCTGTTTATCGAATATCTACACAAATCACTCAGTTCGAGCCACTGGTACAACAGTTTTATTTAAGAACAAATTTGCCAATTCTCAAATCATGGCTGTGACGGGACACAAATCTGTCTGACACAAAACTCTTTGGCTGTTTACCATCGTGTGTCTGACCAAGAAAAGGAACAAATGGGCCAAGCCATTCAGAATATAATTCAACCTTCAACTACACCTCAACTGCAGTTTCCTGCTCCAAAAGCACACGCAATGTTAACACTTCCTACCGTTTCAAATGATCTAGTACCAGCCTCTAATTTGGATGTAATTAACAATTTAAATGAGTTTGATATTAATCAGCTGTTTTCAAATGAATGTTTTACTACAGAAATGGGAGATCGCCAAGTTGAGTGTATTGCCAGTCAAAATTAAACAATTACTAAAACTTCTAACAAGCCATTGGGGCCAATATTCAGTAACTGTAATATCGGAAAAGTGGAAATAGTTTTCAAGCAATAAAAACACAATGTCATCACGTGTTTAATGACAAATACTGAGCCTTTCAACTTGTTACATGTATCTTTTTATCATGTCAATTGTTAAGTTAAAATAAAAATTAAATTGTTAAGTTTCAACATGTATCTTTATTCAAAAACAGTGTTGGATGCACACCTATCTCAAATGGTCTTGGCTGGACACTTTGCATTAACCGTCCGTAACCTAAAATGGTCTTGACTGCACGCTTGACATTCATCGTCTGTAACCTAAAATGGTCTTGACTGCACACTTGACATTCGTCTTCTGTAGCCTAAGATGGTCTTGTCTGCACACTTTGCATTCGTCATCCCTTACCTAAAATGGTCATGGCCACACACTTTGCTTTCGTCGTCTGTAACCTTAAATGGTCTTGACTGCACACTTTACATTCGTTGTCTGTAACCTAAAATGGCCTTGGCCAGACACTTTGCTTTCATTGTCCATAACCTAAAACGGTCTTAGCTGCACACTTTGCTTTCATCGTCTTTAACCAACTAGAGGTTGTAAAGAGCCTGTGTCGCTCACCTTGGTCTATATGCATATTCAACAAATGACACTCTCCAACATTGTAGGCGGGAATAGAATTCATGACAAAAATCTCTTGTATTGCTGATCATTTAGTCTGTTTAGTTTCTCTCTATCTTTCGTTTTTGCTCAAAACACCAAAGAGGAAAAAAAAATCCTAAATTAAGGGCAATCACTCCTATAAAGAGTGACAGTCTACTATATCGGCAAAATTTGACTTGTTAGTAGATCTTGTCTTGCTAATCAATTTTGCTTATTGAAGTTTCTGTCTATCTATTATAGTTTTTATCATATAAGGCACAATGCAAAAAAAATGGTAAACATCGTCATTAAAGGGCAATAACTCCAATAAGGAGTCATAGGATGATATCATCCTTATTGTATTAATTGAAGATCTTGTCTTGCTGATCATTTTTGCCTATTTAAGTTTCTATCTATCTATTATAATTTTTCAGATATAAAGCAAAATGCAAAAATTTGGTAAAAATTTGTCATCAAAGGGCCATAACTCTAATAAGGAGTCGACTGACGATTTCAACTATTAGACTTATTTGTAGAACATGTCTAGCTGATCATTTTTGCATTTTAAAGTTTCTCTATCTATTATAGTTTTCAAGATAAAAGGCAAAAATGAAAAAAAATGGTAAAATTTGTCATTTAAGGGCAATAACTCCTATAAGAAATTGTCTGACAGTTTTGATGGAAATGAACAATAGGTAGAGCTCAACATCTGAACATTTCTGCCCTTGTGAGATTTTCTTTATTTATAACGGTTTTCAAAATAATAGACAAAACTTGCATTTTACCCCTTTGTCCTATTTTTAGCCATATCATCCATCTTGGTTGGCGGGGGAGATCATCAGCAACATTTTTTAAACAAGATACCTCAATGATGATTGTGGCCAAGTTTGGTTAAATTTGGCCCAGTAGTTTCAGAGTAGAAGATTTTTGTAAAAGTTAACAGACGACGACGGACGACAAGTGATGAGAAAAGCTCACGAGCTAAAAATGTTGTGAGACACACTTTGCTTTTGTCGTCTTAGAACTTCATCAGAATTTTACAACCTAGTATAAAAATAAGGAAAGGAATGTTTCAAAAGAAATAAATTTGTTATCTTGGTGTATTCAGGGGTGAATGGAATTTTACACCGTTGTTGAAAATTCTGTACACTCCTGAATTCACCAAGATAACTAATAATATTTCAGAAGGTAGAATAGCTGGATTTTTCAGTTTTTTTGTTTTATACAGATGCCTTAAGGTCTGAAATTTTTGTAGGGAATAGTTGTTGCTGTTTCACTGACATATATCTTACACACATCTCCTTTTATTACTTTTACCTGTTACCCCAATGGCAAAAGCAGGTCTGACAACCGCTTCACTCTTGTCCGTCTAAAAAAAATTTGGTAGAAAACTTTTGTCAAGCTTTTCTTGGCTTCTATGGAAAGGAATGGTTTTATATTTGGTCTGGAGCTTGATTATATTATATCATGTATTCAATTTTTACATCAGCTGTGCAGCCACTTCCAGTTTGCTGATAGTTTGAAATTTAAAAAAAACTCATTGTATAAGTAAAATTTTTGTCAACCTTTTCTTGGTTTCTTTAGAGGGAAATAATCTTATATTTGGTTTAACGCTTAATAGTGTTGAGTTGTACCGTAATTTTTACATCAGCCCTGCTGCCACTTCCTGCTTGCCGATAGTTTGGAATTTTACAACATTCATTGTACAGGGAAAATTTTCCTCAAGCTTTTCTTGGCTTCTATAGAAAGGAATGGTTTATATTTGGTCTGGAGCTTGATAATTTTGTAGGTTGTATTCAATTTTTACGTCAGCCGTGCAGCCACTTCGAGTTTGCTGATAGTTTGAAATTTGAAAACACTCACTTTACAAGGAAAATTTTCAACAAATTTTTTTATAAACCTACATGTGTTACTTTCCATTGGATGTAACTTACATATCTATTTATATCAAGGAAGGTTTAAAAAAAAAATTAATGTACAACTATAGATCCAAAAAGGACTATAGAAAATTAAAAACAACACTTTATATAAAAGATATGGCCAGAGCACTTTTCTGGATTTACCTTCATCAAGAGCACTAAAAAGTTGAATGTTTGAAAGCCAATGATGTATTAGAACCGAAAAAGTTGAAGAGCCATATGATCAAAAGATATGTAAAGTTTTTTTGTATATATATTCTAAATTTCTTATATAATTCAAAACGACTTGTTCCGTCAAGCTTAAAACGAAAGTATCATGTATTTCAACATATATTTTTTCTTCAAAACCTTATTCAGATATCCAACTTGTGTCCATTACAAAAGTTAATTCGACAGAATCGTAAACCCACTTTTTAGCGTAGATAAAAAACTCTTTTTTATTCGATACATTCTATTTTTCATTTTTGACCTTTACGTGCCAAATAAAATTATGGCACTGTCTACGATTACCTGCAAAATGTAACAATAAGAAATATTTATTATTACTAATGAGACTAATTGTCAAAATGTATTTCTAGATAGGGACCAGATTTTGTATGGAAATTACAGGTAACAATAATATCATCGTATTGTTACCTGCAAAATTTTACATTTGCAGTATTCGAAGATTTTTATATTTAGTTTAATCTGTTTTGGTGGAGACAAGTGTAAGTATATTATTATACCCCACAGAACAAAGTTCCGTAGGATATGTTTTTGACCCATCTGTCCGTCAGTCCTGTTTTTGTCATCGCAACTTCTCTGAAACCACACAACAGAATTTCTTGAAACTTTGCAGTTAATTAGAACATACTATGTAGATGGGCATATCGACAGAAAATTATGATTCAACTTTTTTTCTAGGAGTTACGCCACTTTGAACTTTTAATTTTGGCCTAAATATGCTACTGCAACAGTTTGTCATTGCAACTCCTCTGAAACCTCACAACAGAATTTCATGAACATTTGTAGATAATAAGGACATACTATGTAGATGTGTATTTCGATAGGAAATTTTGATTCAATTTTTTTTCTAGGAGTTACACCACTTTGAACTTAGAATTTTGGCTTAAATATACTACTGCATCAGTTTGTCATCGCAACTCATCTGAAACCGCTTAACCGAATCTTATGAAACTTTGTAGATAATAAGGGCATGATATGTTTATGTGCATATCCATCAGAAATTTTTATCAGTTGACTTTTGTAGGACTTATAGGTCTTTGAATTTAGGAAACTGGTGAGATTTTGTTTGCCCAGTGACAATTTAGGAGTGTGGGGTATGTGAGCGTGCTCACAAAGCTTCTTTACTTTTTGGAAGTTTAATTATGTTGAAAGCAACAATGGCACATAGTAGGCTGGGTTGGTTTGGTCTTTCATTGCAATTCAAGTTTTCTTCCCCCTTAGATCTTAGATGTATTTGGTTATTTTTTAGGTCCTTTAAGGTTATATAGCACTTCAACAGTTTCGGTTCTTATACATCCTTGGCTTTCAAATATTCGGCTGTGAGCATTCCTGATGAAGGTAAATTTGTTCCATTTAATATCTATTCAATGACCCCTATGCAGACCCCCAAACATAACTGAACAGGTCTAATATGCTTAAATTTTAAATTAACTTACCACGTTTAGTGTAGAGTGAGTAATGAAACAAAGTTCTGGCACTTGGTAAAGTGATAAACCCGGAGTCTCTCAGAGCATCATATGCAGCACTGGACTTCTGTCGAAGATACAAGCACCATCTAATTATCATTGGATGCCATCTCATTCCTTTAGCTGATTTCTCGTTAACACTTTTAAATTCTTCACTCCAAAAACGTATTTGAAAGCAATTGGAATCTGGGAAGGCTTTCTCCATTTCGGTTGAACACTCTCTGCATCTGTTGCATGCTCTATGGTGCTCCGAACTGGAGTAATATCTAGAAACTCTCGCTCGTGGTTCCCACAACAAACAGTATAACTCCTCAATTTAGATAATAGTCTCTCGATGCTAGTTATATTGTCATACACACTTGGCAATCCTAACCAGATGTCATGTTTTCTACTTAATTCAATGCCGTGATTATATACCTTAGCTGAAAAATCTTTGTTGATTGTGATAGTTAACTTAACAGACACATTTTTAGTTGATGGATAAAGCTCTATAATTTGCAAATTGTCACCAGCAGAATTATACATATACAGTGAAGTTACAATAGTACAAACTGTCTTTTTCAATGTGTCATAAGGGTCTTCTGATACACTTTCAGTTGAAACTGTTGCATAATCTTCTTTGTATTCAAGTTCAATACATTGATCAGTTTCTTCATCTAAACAATGTTCTGCCATTGTCTGGTTGTCTGACAAGTGCTGGTAAATTTGTACTTAGGAATTGAAGTTGAACTGATATTGCGATCACCTGTTTTAAAGTGTCTATTTCACATGAATGTTAAGTCTGTAGATGTTGTTTCTGTAGGCAGTGTTTATCACATTGAAATTTCCAGCTCCTTCAGTTTATCATGTTGACCTTGAGACTTCATACACTACAAAAGTCAAAAGTCTGAAAAGACCAGTTTTGTCTGAATTTGCATGAATTTTACTCGACATTCTTAATTTGTCTAAATAATTTTTAAAATTCTTGACATAGTATGAATTTGTCTAAGAAGGTTCTTGATTTTTCTTGACAAGTGTCTTGACAGTATGAACATTGTCTTAAAATTTCTCGACACTTCCTGTATCATCTGATAAGAGTCTGGATTAGTCTCGACCAATTCTTGACTGTCTTAAATTTGTCTCGATCTGTCTTGACATATTCTTGACATTCTTAATAATGTCTGAATATGTCTCGACATATTCTTGACATTCTAAATAATGTCTGAATATGTCTCGACACATTCTTGACAGTCTTAAATATGTCTTGACACTATCTCAACAGTATAAATTTGGCCTGAAATGTGAACAAACTTATTCTGCCCTGTTTATGACATTCTATTGCTGTTATTTACTCCTTTTATTATGGCTAAACTAAACTTTTAAGAATCAAGGATCAATTTGGTATAGTAAGATACCCTTTTGGTGCAACTAAGTTGGAATACCCTGAATAATTCCCCATGTAGTTTAATTTTGATTTATTTTAATTAAACATTTAACTTAATTGTTTTCACTTGGAATATAAGTCAAAGTTACTAACAAACAGCATTTAGATTTTTGCCGTTCATAAAACTGCCAGTCAAATTTGCTTTACTAAAATAGGTGTCTTATAGGCAGTTTTAAAATGTGACCATGTGTCTCTTTTGGACCCAACAATTCATCTTTTGGGCTTATGTGGATAAAAAAACAGGGTGGGGGCTTTCGTTTAGGTCAAAGAATTTGTTCCCATCTTCATGATCTTGATTCAAAACCTTATTCATTTTTAGAACAACCCAAAAACATTTTTTATTCAAATTTTAGTGTTGAATTTTATAATTTTTATCAAAATAAATATTTGTGATAACTCCTTCCTGAAAAGAAAACGAATGTTTAGAACTATATTGTGCATGTCTGTTTGAGATCCATTTCATAAGACCATATAGAAATCATTGATGGAACCCATTATAAATACATTTTTTTATTATTCCTGGAGTAGATAATAATTTTCTTTTAATATTTGGGAATTATTCAATTTGTTTTATGTTAAAATAATTAACTGCATAATTTTGATGAAAAATCCATTTTAATTCAATTTTTTCATCAAAATGATGATTTTCATTTTCATCTATCAACAAACTTTTGAAATTGTAGTGGCATGTTCGGTCAACTGATAAGTTGTATGGCTGATTACAGGTAAAGCAGTAATTTCTATTTGACAGTTGCGTGTACTCTTGGGTGTGGAATACCTTAATTTTATGGGGAACATCCTGTCCATGTGTAATACTTAATATATATATTCCAACAGATGACATTACACAAATTTTTTTCTGTTAAATGAATGATTTGTATATCATCATAATTTGCTATTTATATAAACCACATTTTGGTATAGTAATTATTTACCATATCAACATTGAATATTATGAATGTAGAATGAAATATGTCTACAGTGTGATTGGTTTTAATCATTTAATTTATAAGATTTAGGAATCAAAATTTGTAATTATTTAAAACCCACATTCAAATTGTTTTATATCAACACACCTCATTTGAATTATTTTATACTTTAGATTTCATTGCCATATTTGCATTTGTAAAAATATTTATACAATGTATACCCAAATTTTCAATTATTTTACATGCCCAACTTTTATTTTTGTTGTAAGAAGTGTAACTTGGAACAACAGTATATCATATAAAGAGAAATAAAGATTAAAGTTATATCATGAATATTGGTCATGATTTGTAAAACTCAGAACTGTCAAGTAAATTTAAGACACAATTCAAAATGTTCAGAATGTGTCAAGCCATACTGAGAAAAATAAGAATGTCGAGAACATGTTGAGAAATATCAAGACAGTATTCAAATGTCAAGAATTTGTCAAGAAATTTTAAAACCATATTCAGAATGTCGAGAATATGTCGAGTAAATTTCATACAAATTTAATATAAATGAGAATTTGTCAAGAAAAATTAATACACGAGTCATACTTTTGGAGAATGTCGAGTAAAAGTTCATGCAAATCAAGACAAAACTGGTCTTTTCAGACTTTTAGACTTTTGTAGTGATAGAAACTGCATGCTAAAACCTATTATGCGACCGCACTGATAATTGTTTCTGGGCATGACAGAAATTAATGTTTACACTTAATATGTATCAGTGATTCACATTTAAAACTTTTGGTACATTCGTCATAAATTATGAATTTTTGAAATCGTAACATGTTATTTAAGGTTTACCATGTGTACATATGTACATGTACATGTGAATATTAAAAACATTCAGTTCAGTAGTGCCTCAAGACCTACTGTATGACTTATGGCATCAGGATGCCTAAATATGTAATTAAATTTGAGCTTTTATTCTTATTCTTTCACCCTGAACAACGTTATAAGGATAATTAAATTCTTACCCTGTCAGAATGCTGGACTATTTTGTCGTACAACTTTGTTAAGCTTTAAGCTTATAAACATATTTTCTTTCAAGCCCTTCATGTCAACTGTAATTTTTATTAGTTAAGCTGTCTTTAAAAACACCACAAATGACCTCATTTGTGCACAACGGAGCACAATGTAGCATAAAGGACCACAAAGGGGTTTGATAAGAGCACAAAGGACATGAAATTGTTAAAACAATGAGGAGAAAAAGTCATTTCATACAAACAAAGAAATTTTATTTTTATCAAAGACCTGCATTAAATCGGTAAGCTGAAGATTTACGAAACCGTGTTCCAAAATCGGCACGGATATGCATAAGTTCACAGCATTTCTAACGTTATCAATTATCGAAGATTGTATTATAAATATTGCAAAATATTGCAAAACATGAACATATAAATAAAGACTTTACACTAAACAGAAAAAAAAGCAAACATTGTTTGTTTAAATTTTAATTCCACATATAATATCTAATTGTATAATGAGGACTTGATTGCATTTGGCATGAACAAAAAGGAATTGCCTTTACAATTTATTATCAGTGTTAAAAAGCAGTCTTTTCACAAGAAAGCTGTTTTAAATACAATTATATTTACTTAATTAATATTTGAAAATAAAACAAAAGAAAACTTCAGACACATGCAAAATTAATATAGATCACAAAAGGGATGATCGAAGAAATATATATATAAAATATTTTCTTCATATCAATTATAATTCATAACGTAAGAAAATTTTGATAGATACTTTGCTTTTGGTCAGAATAAATTTTGATAAAACAAAGTGTATATTCTGAACAGTAATTAATTAAATGGAAAAAAGTCACAGAAAATTAGGTAAATGGAAAAAAAGTTACAAACTTGGTAGGAAATAAAGTCACACATTTAATAAGTGTAGGAAAAAAGTCACAAATCTGATAGGAAATAATGTGCATGTTTGTACAAATGTTTAATAATATTTCAGTGTTTTTCTCTTCTTGTTAAGTCATACAGAACTTTCAATGGTAAATTGATGATATATTATAAAAAAAGAAATATATTTTTTAAGGTTTTAATTGTTAATCTGTCCAGACAGTAGACAATTGACAGAAAAATAGTTAATTGAAGCCAGTTAATTAGTTGATAACCGTCTGTTGAATTGCTTTTAAAAATTGACATTTCATTTTTGTTTTAATCTTAGAAAATTTATTAAATTGCAATAAACACAAACATTGAAATACCATATGCATACCTCTGTATTCTAACATCAAAAGATGTTAAAATATTTGAAAACACTATTCAGTTGATATAATTTACTACAAACAAATTTCCTCGTGACTTTTTCCTTACGATAGACATATATAGAGGAGGGAAGACATAATATACATATGGTATCTATTGCATAAACCAGATACAGAGTCGGTTCCGAAACCTGTACCGGTAATTACATCAGATTAGTTGTCACGCATACACACTACACTTATATAAGGCCAAGGTATACATGGGAATAAGGGGGAGGGGTCCACTTCCATAGTTTACACGAATTAATGTGTTCATTTTATTTAAATGAAGTATTAATATAGGGGGAACTTGATCTTATATGTTGTTAAGAGATACAATTTTGCTTGCCTTGCATCGCCTAAAACCCGCCTTGCAACTTTAAGCACATTAGTGATATAGTGATGGTCAATGGGGGATGGCAGATTTGCCTCCAAATGTAAAATTCTAACAATAGACAAATAATTACATATAGAATTGTATTGAAGGCAACAGGATAAATGTCCAATATACCTAGCTAAATTATCCCTAGTTAATGGAATTAAAGGTATTTGTATTAATTTACAAAAAGCTAAATAAGACTTTAAATAAGTCAAATATGTCTTTTTAGTTGACTCTGCATAAGTGTGACACCGGAGGACAATGTCATCAAGAGCTGCTTTCTCCCTGGAGCCCGGTAACCCTAGACAAAAGAAAATCAAGGGAGTTACCAGACATATGTGATTTTAGATCATGCACATACAAAGGACAAGGCAAATAAAAACGCATAAACGATTCACACATAGAGCGCACATGCAAACGAGAGATCATATCAGCTAATACATTTTCCTTCCCTGCAATATGTAAGGTTTTGATATGAAAATTATATTTTGCAGACAACCAAAACAATTCTCTTAAATATGACATCAAGACTGAATTTTTTGATGTACATTTATTCAGGCAGTTAACTGTTGCTGCATTGTCACAAAAATTATAACTCGCTTATTTCGCCATGCGCTCGCCCAACGCTTTGGTACAAGGACAACAGAAAATGCTTCCAACTCATTTATATGCAAATTAGAAGCAAAGGGAAAATCTTTTCCCCAGTTTACATAAAACCAATCATTTTCATAAAAGCCACCAGCTCCTGATCTACATTCATCTGTTGCAACAGATGTCAGAGGTAACCGGTCCAAAATTAGAGATTTCCCGTTAAAAGTGGACATAAAATTATGCCACCAAAGAATGTCAGCCGCAATATCGCCTAAAAGATTCGCCTTATGCCAGTCTCGCTTTAATCGTGTAATGCTATTTATGATACGCCGAAGAAAAACTCTTCCGCCACGTACCACTGCAGAAGCCCAATTTAATTTCCCTGCAAGGGATTGCAATTGCTTTTTTGTCGCATGCGCACGCTTTGAAAAGTCAGCTAAATCCGCTTTTAGCTCTGCTAGCTTTTTGCTTGGAAGTCGAACTTCCATTTTGGATGAAGCTATTTCAACACCCAGAAAAGTAAGTTGTTGAAATGGATCAACAACCTTTGACCAACTTATAGAAAACCCTTATGCCCGTAGCAAGGTAATAAGTAAATTCATACCTTCCCTGCAGCGTGATTTAGTTTTCTCGCAGATGAAAAAATCATCTAAGTAAGCAACAGTGGTTAAACCCCTGTGTGACATCATACGTCTTACAGCCTGAGACAAACGATGAAAGATACTTGGGGCTAATTTTGAGCCAAATGGGAGTTTGTGATCAAATAATGTGTATTCTTTCCCATTAGGAAAAATCCATCGAAAGCCTGTGACTTTCTGACTAGCTTCACTTATTTTAACAGATCTATACGCGGACTTCAAGTGCACTTTTGACATGTAACAGTTGGGGGTTACAAGTTTAATAGCATCCTCAATAGTCTGAAATTTTTGTTTTGAAATTTCCCCCGCAAAATCATTAACTGCTCTGCCTGCAGGCCTACTACAATCATGAATAAGCCTAACACCTCCCTCTGGTTTGGAAATTACACCAAGTTGACTAATTATTTTTTTTGGGGGGGGGTTGTTGCAAAAACATAATTGCCATTTTCAGTTTCTACCAAAATCTGGTCATGAGCTTTACTATAAAGAGGACTTGAAGGCATAGCAGATGGATGATTTTTTGCCTGAACTTTGGGAGGAAGACTCTACTATATCGAATCCAAATTGAATGCCATGTAAAATGAAATCTTTATCAAAATCATCTTGAATTTCTTTTTCCCATACTGACAGATTTAGGTCACACAAAGGCTTTACCACTATTCCTGGTTTTTTGCAAGGTTTCGTGAAGAATGAGTGTGGGCAGGATGTTTGTTAGCACAACCAGGTACAGCGCATACATGCTCAAACCTACAAGCAGACATGTAACACCCCTTTCTGCTATTAAATCGCTTACAGATTTCCCTACCCACTGATGTATGTGATGCTTACTGAATATCATGCTTAACAAAAGGTTTGGGGCGGATGTCTGAGCTTTAGCAAAATTTTTTGGTCTCAAGTACACCGATTGTAAATGAGGTACATCTGTCCCCCAACGAAACTTGTGTTGCTTCTGCAGTTGCCGGTACTGCCTATCAAAAAAGAAAACAGAAACCATCTCACATGTGACTATAAGATCTGAAATCCTAGCGGTATATGAAAGATAATCCAGAATCTGGGCATGTGGCAATTCGCCTGAAGATAAAAGCTTGTACATAATAGACAAGATGGCTCTAGACCATTGACACAAATTTAAGGACTCCAATTTTGGCTTGGCAGGGCCGGACTTGAAAACAAGTTGCCCCCCAGATGCATCTGACAAAAGCTTTTCCTCAGACATACCCGTCCCCGACATATGCATTTGAACAAAATCAACAATATCATGATAAATAATGGACACATCAGTAAAAGAAGATTTCAAAAATATTTGTGGGTCTTTCCACGAAACAATATTATTAACAGAGTCAAAGTCATTGGTACCTGTTTATCCAGAATTTCCTAAACTAGAAATATGTCCTTGTACATCCTTGTTAGTGTTTGTAGCATTTAATAATTCGGCCAAAGGTACCGACTGTTGAGTTTGTAATTGTTTGATAATTTCTGTTTGTACTGGCACGCCATCTACCGGTACGTCATTGGTCTCGGTTTGAGGTTGGGATTCCGGAAGTTTTCCTGCTGAGTTCGCGTCGTTCAATGAGAAGGTCGCCTTCACCGCCCACAATACCAATCTTTGTTGTCCTATTGGAATTTTAGATTTTGTCAGGTCTTCCGGACACACTAAGGATAAAGCCTCCATTGAATCATAGCCAAGTTTAATTAATTCCGCCGCAGTTAAGTCATTAATTTTCTTGGACGCCGCCCAAATCTTCACTCTTTCAATGTCCGACATATCAGAGGATGCGTGTGCAATATGCTCGTTCTCCGGCATAATTACTGTGTGTTTGAACAAAATCAAAGTTATTCTTAGAAAATAAAAATAATGCGTATAACGATAGTCTAAAGATGAATAAAGTTACTCAGGCCGTTGGCATCTTGTGTCACACAAGTCAGAAACGCCTCCACAAAAATAACATCCATTGCAGGCAGCTGCACAATCTAATCGAAAAATCCAATATAATTGGGATATATTTCCATTGCAGTTTTTTATATTTCTTGCCACATAACGAATTTCAGCTTTGGACAGAAGATACCAGCTTGGAATTTTCAAAATGTTTCTAATTTTCCGTTTTGCACGATCATAATCACGTTCACTCATATTTAAACATAGAGTTAACAATAAATATAGAATTAAATCCTTGTATTATAATCCATAATTCACACAAAAACGATGTGTATAAAACTAGAAATTTTTTCTGCCAAAAATTAAAAATGTCTGCATACGCCGCTGGTAAATTTGAAAGTGAATAATTGCGCTCTTGATAAAACAAGAGTCACTAATTAGTGCCCTGATTGGATAATTCAAATAAATACTGGGCCCTGATTGGCTAATTTCTTAGTAACCTAAATAGCAACTTAATTAATTAGTAAGGGCTGCAGATACTGGGAAAAACTCAATCTGATTGGTTAAATGCAATTGTATCTCTTAACAACATATAAGATCAAGTTCCCCCTATATTAAATACTTCATTTAAATAAAATGAACACAATTTCTTAACATTGCACACAATTCTTTAGACTCGTATTATCTTTAACCCTGTTTTGTAGCATCGTCATTTCAAGTTGATCTGATACCTAATAAGTCTGGTTATATATAATATTGTCTTATTGAATATCTTTTATCAGTATGTGCACAAATCTTCATATATATATATAAAGTTCACATAATTTGTCATTTACTTGTTTCAGGAATAAAGTTGCTCATTCCGACGGGAAAGATAGTCTTACATCATGGTGAAGAACTGTTGATGGAATTATTTTGTCACAAAGGAAATGAAAGACTTATTTATGTTTGAGTTCAAATATTATTTATTAATCATAAACTCTCAGAATTCTATATATTAACATGCTGCATTTTCAGGAGAAAAAACTGAAGTAAATAGCTTTATTTGTGTTTGCAAACACACTACATGCTACAATAACTATGTTTGACTTTTGACAATATTTTAGATACAAATGTACATATTTTTAATTTAATTATGCGATTTTTTTGTGTATTTCTTAAATGGCCTAATATTTGATGTATGACTGGACAGTTGTACATGCCTAAATTACTTCTTAGGTTTTTTATGAAATTTATATTAGCAATGACTCCAACAAATCAGCTCCAATCAACTACGGTATTTTTTGGAAATATTGGTATTTTTGTTCCAATTCTTTCCTAATTCACTGGCCTCTCAAACAGGAATTAGCCAGATTAGCTACTAAATCTATGCGCACTGAAATATATTTCACAATAATTATCATGTCTGTGTACAAATGCACATACTGAGTATTAACTGTGAAAAAAATTGCTATATTTTTAGAGCAGCTCATTCAAGTATGTATGTCTGGTTTTTTGTTTTTTGGGGTTTTTTTCAATTTTGATGGCTTGTTCAGCCATTTTTTTCGAACCGGCAACATTTATGTTGCAGAAGCGAGACATAAGTATCATGTATTTTGGCGTCTGTGCCTGTGTTCAGTCTATGGTTGAAGTTTTTTTTAGATATCAATAGCTGTGTCAAACTTTTATGGAATTTTATGAGACTTTTTTTTTACCATAAGTCATGGTTCAGCCACTGCTTGAAAAAAAGTTTAGTTTTTTTGTCATGTGAATTTTTCACTTATGAGTAACATGAATAATAAAATTATTTGGTATATGTGTTCCCTGCGAACTCTACATGTCCGTCATACAGCTTTCATCTGAACTCGACCTTTCATGGATCAGTGATTAAGGTTTAAGTTACATGATTAGGTCCGTTTCTCCGATCCTTGAAGTAGTGATTCTCGTATAGTTGGTTTATGGATTGATTGTAAGATGTGTTTGTCAGTCTGACAGGTGTCATTTGATCGTAACCGCATTTTGACAGTTCATTTGTAAATGTAAAACTTTTGTGTTTTGGTTTTTTTTTCAATCCTATAAGCAATAGGTCAATTTTATTTGGTAAATGGAATGACTGTAAGTTTTTCATGTCTGTCTGTCAGGGTTAATTGATCAATGTTAAGTTTCCATGGTTAATTCTGTTTCTTTGATAGTATATTCAATACAGTCAACTATTTTTTATGCATGGAATAATTGTAAGTTGTTTATATCTGTCTAGCAGAGTTCTTCTGAACTTGACCTCATTTTCATGGTTCATTAGTCAATATTTAGTTTTCATGGTTTGGTCTATTTCTAGCATACTATAGGCAATAGGTCAACTATTGATGTACATGTTTGGCTTGGTTTTTTTTTTTTTTTGCTTTAACCTCATTTTATGGATCATTGAAAATGTTAAGCTTATGTGATACTTGAATTAAAACTGTCTTTAGGACTATTAACATAAAATCAATCATGGTTAGTAAAGCAGGCGAGAAATTTCAGCCTGGGCACCCTCGTTGTCGGTAACATTTACAGACAGTCGCTGAATTATTTTTTTACATGATAAATTTGTAAACTTTCATGGATTTTGATGAAACTTGGACAGAATTTGTGTAGAGCCTGCGACATTTATGTTGCAGAAGCGAGACATAGGTATCATGGATTTCCGCGTCTGCGTCTGCGCCTGCGTTCAGTCTGTAGTTAAAGTTTTTTTATATATCAATAGCTGTGTCAAACTTTTATGGAGTTTTTAAGATCAAGAAATAGCATCTAAATAATGTGAATTTTACTGATAAATGTACTCACTTTTTAAATAGACATTACTCTTTTACTCTTTTACACTGACAGCAGCAATCGCATGCGAGGCTCAGGGTTCCTCAATTCCAACTTTATGCTGAAATTTGTGTTAATGAACAAAATTCTCAAAGTCGCACATAATGAGTTCCTAGTAATGTAAATAATGTTTTAATTAACCCTGATATCTTTCAGAACTCTCCATTTCAAACTCATGATATGTAAACATTTAGAGCTCATATCAACACTTTTATCAACCTTATTTTATGTCCTGTTCTATCGCATTGTAAATAAAACTCTTGGGAAATATTGTGAAGCAGTGCCAGTGGTATTCGTGTTTGAATGAAACATAAATCATAGGTGAAATAAAACTTTTATTATTTATATATTCATCACTTAATTTGGCCCTTGGGGAATCTACTCAGCTCAAAAAAATTTAATGTTTTGTTCCAGGCCTAAACCAAGAGCTTATAAGCGTACTGAAAAAGTAGCAGAGTATAGACCACTGGCTTGACATCACAACAATCCAATTGGAACGATGGTTCCAAATAAATTTGGCTTTTCATGCACTATAAAATCCTATAGATGAATGACTTTCCTTTGTAGATTAATTATAAAAGTGAACTCTTTATAATTGCACTAACGAAGTGTACAATTCCTTGAGGCAGTATCCATAGGAAAAGAGCAAAAGATAAAAAAAATCATGAGTACTGTTGTTTGTCTAATTATTGTGAATGAAAACAACAAAGAGAATAGAATTATAAAAACATTTTGAGTTGAGTTTTGAATTTTGTAAACGTTATATAATGGTACATTAATGAAACAAGAAAAAAAAGGAATTGAAAAGGTGTAGGTACAGTCACATTTAAATTTATTGACCTAAGTGGCAATGTTTTTTAAGAAACAATGACGGTTGATATATGAAGCAAAATAATTTTAAGAAAAAACACAACAATAATTTCATCAATAAAAAAGTAAGCATGTGATGTTGGAACGATCCTAATTTTTATATCTATTAAGTTTTATCATTATTAAAACAATATGCAATTTTCGAAAAGCTTATTAATATAACGTTGTGTTCTACTTAATCGGAAAAACCTGTTAGCCACCTGAAATTTTAAATTGCGTAAACGGTTTTTGTTCAACATGATCATTGTATGTGTATCAACATAAATGAACAGAATTGTATTTACTGGTAAACATGGTAAATAATAGGTTTTATTGTTATTTAATGAGTTTTATTCACTTTTTTTTTATTTTCTCTCAAATTAAAGAACAAGATAGAATAACAAAAATACCGAACTCCAAGAAAAATTCAAAAAAGAAAAGTCAATAAACAACTGGCAAAACCAAATACTCGAAAACATCAAACAACACGACTCTATGGAAATCAAGCTCCATTTAATTTAAAAGTGTGAGTAAAACAAAGACAAAATATGTTAAAGTGACAATAATTGTGATAGAGCCGTCAATATAGTCTAATAATCAAATAATTGTGATAGAGCCGTCAATATAGTCTAATAATCACAAATGCTATATGAAAATATAAATAACTAAGACAACAAAGTAAAATGATATACACAAGTACACTCCTCTGATATAGTACAACAGGGAAAAAAATAATAAATACAAGGAAACATATTCATAACACCACCATAAGACTATAACTAAATGGCGAGATGTGTAAATACCGAGCCACGCTAAAATGTAATCATCAAAATTGAAAAAAAAGTAATATGTTTGTAACATACAATTTAAACGAAAAAGAGGTGAAAGAGATCAAACGGACAATCAAACATTGAGGAAAAGGTCCTGTCAATAAATATATTCTAGCCTTCACAATTGCTTTTATACAGAGCTATACAAGGGAGACTCGAAAGATAACACTTGCACCTGCCACAACATTCAGTTTTGCAGCCACACTTCATAAGCTGTTGGCAACTCTGAGCAATAGGCGGAAGTGCTGTCCAAAAGATTTGCCACATGTCATCTTGCTTTTTCCAACCCCAGTCAGAAGAACTTTCGGTTTTCATTTTTCATTTGACATATAGTTGATTGGCCCCATATGCAACCTGCTTGGTATGCAGCACGCTTAAAATATGTCGAATAAGAGCTGCTTCTGTTTGCGGAATGAAGTCATATGATCTCTGTTTTTGAGCAAACAATTCAAGTCTTGCTTCATCAATTCTATCAGTGGCACTAGACCTGACATACATAGTGACTACGAACGTCTCAAGAATATAATGATCTCATGCATCAGTTGTTGTTAGGTACTGACAGTTTTATATATAAAAAAAAGCAGACGCCTCAGGACTCCTTTTACCATGGAATTCAGATATGACATCACAGCCAGTGAAAGCGTGGATAATTAGAAGGCCCTTGGACTTTTCTGGACTAATTGACATATATATATACTTATATCATGTATGGGAATCCACCTCAAGTTTTGTCCTTGATCAAATGCGACCCACAGCTCTTCTACACCAAGAATCTGCAGAATTGGCAGAACACTGACCGCAGTAACAAGGCCATCTGTGTCGCTGGCTTTAATCAAAATGATTTTTGTTACCATCGGCTGCAGGATGTTTTATATCCAAGAAGATTCGTGTGTCTGCTTCCTCGTGATTGCAGTGTTTTCAGTCCTTCAAGACTTATTAAATGATTGCAGTCAACACACTCTTCTTGAGTGACTATAGATATAGGAAGATGTGGTGTGAGTGCCAATGAGACAACTCTCCATCAAAATAACAATTTATAAAAGTAAACCATTATAGGTCAATGTACGGCCTTCAACACGGAGCCTTGGCTCACACCGAACAACAAGCTATAAAGGGCCCCAAAAGTACTAGTGTAAAACCATTCAAACGGTAAAACCAACGGTCTAGTCTATATAAAAAACGAGAAACGAGAAACACGTATAAATTACATAAACAAACGACAACTACTGTACATCAGATTCCTGACTTAGGACAGGTGCAAACATTTGCAGCGGGATTAAACGTTTTAATGGTACCAAACCTTCACCCTTTTTCTGAAACAATAGTATAACATCACAACATAGAAAAACACACGATAAAACATCAATTGGAAGGCTTAACTCAATCAAAAACGTAAATTAACACACTATGAACGAATAAATTCGATCTGTGATACCTGAAAGTAAATACATAGTTAATAAAATATTAGGGACAAACATTCAAGGCCAAAAGCAAACAAACAAGTCCAAATAAAGCCATGGCAATACACCACCGCGAAATATTTAACCCTTAGAAAATAATCACTTTTGAAAAACCGGTTTTCATAATATATACAGGTAAATGAAAATTAACTTTGTCGTTTTAGGTATACTTTTCTGTCTATATAAAATCTTCCAATAATTAGGAATACCAAGAAAGGTCTGTCATATAAATACCTAATTTAGCACTAGATACATAAGGGGTAAATATCAACAATAAAACTTCCCTGTACAGATTAAAGGAGAATTATCTTGATGTTCATACAAATGTAGTATGAAGAAGTGAAAATTAGTAGATATTCCAAATAATCAAAGCTGGTATACAGACAAGATCCATATTAATATAAAATGACAAAAAAGTATTAAAAATAGTATCAACAGGTCGAATTAAAAGAAAGTACGATTTAAGAGTACTCGCAGTTACTGACAGCTAGTTAAAAGCCAAAAACAATTAATGATAAAAAATCATGCATCAGAGACTAAAATCAACTAAAACACATCCCAGGGATTTAGTATTTTAACGTCATGAACAGTCAGAGAAGACATGACTTGTGCAATGCCTAAAATAAATGTATCGACAGGTAGTAGGATAGTGAGGAGCTACTTCTTAAGAGATAAAAAATAACGTGTGTGTGTCTCTAAACATCCCGCCTCAAAAGAAGATACAACTTAGTTATGTTTTAATTTGCTAATGACAAAATCGATATTAGTGCCAATGTAAACTATATTCAGAGATCTTATTACAATATTGGTACGATAACCCTTACTTATAAGTTTGTTTAAAGGTTCGATGAGTTTACACGGATCACATAGTGATTTCCTCGCTTTAAGTACAATATTACCGTAAAATTTAGGATGTGAAATACCATTTTAAATAAGTTTTCTACAGGTACAGCCAAATTTACTAATCAAATCTTTGTATCTATGAAAGAATTTAGTAAAAGTTTTAAGTAATTTATGGTATCGAAATCCCTGACACAATAATTTCCCAGTGATGCATTGATTACGTTCGTTAAAATCTATGACATCAGAACACACACGGGCATACCGAACGAGTTGGGATATATAAACACCGTATGATGGAGCCAAAGGCACATCGCCGTCTAAAAATGGAAAATTAACAATAGGAAATGAAAAATCGTCTCTTTTGTCGTAAATTTTAGTATGTAGTTTCCGTTAGAAATTGAAATGTCTAAATCTAGAAAAGGGCAACTGCTGCTGTTTATGTTAGATTTAGTTAAAGTAAGTTCTTTTGGGTAAATTTCGGAAGTATATTTAGAGAACTCTGGATTATTTAACGAAAAATATCATCCAGGTAACGGTAGGTATTGTTGAATGTATCAACTAAATATAACAATGATGGGTCTTTACTGAGTTTGGTCATAAACTGAGATTCATAGCAATATAGAAATAAATCTGCTATTAAAGGGCACAGTTAGTGCCCATAGGAATACTACTACCTGACGATACACTTTATCGCCGAAACGTACATAAATGTTATCTAGCAGAAAATTTAAAGCTTCAATCATGTCCTCACATTTCCAGTAAGTGTATCTAGCATACTTTCCTTTTCGTTACAGAAAAGGCTTTAAACGAGTTACAGCAAATAAAATTACAATGAGATTTTTCGAAAGACCATTTTATCAAATACAAAAACTTTTTCTTTATAAGATTGTGTGGAAGTGTAGTGTACAGAGTAGAAAAATCATAACTGTCAACAGAATTATAAGGACCATCAAAAGCATGTATTTTATCTAAAACCTCTAAAGAATTTTTAACACTCCAAAAATAATTAATACCATTATTTTCATAAGCATATGACTATATTATTTTGACACATCTTCACAATTTTATCCGCCAGAAACTAGAGCACCAGTATACATGCATCAAACACAATATCTGTTCTTGTGTAAGTACAACTATATGTTTGCACTTTTGGGACTACCTCTAGTGCTGCATATTCCTCATATTTGTTCGATATCCTTGGATACAATGCATTGATTAAAGCCGATCCGTCCGTTCTGGCTCAGTATCAGGAGGAGTAAAGTGAGTTTCAAGTTTTGCGTAAGCTGACATTTCTGACAGCTGTGAAGATTACCATTATCACTCAGTGCAGCGGGAAAAGACTGATTCTTATGTTGAAAAAATTCCATCAGGTCACATTATCTAGACTGGCAGGATATGAAAAGTGTAGAGAACAGACGACAGTCATCCTTTAAGTTGTTTTCCTTGAAATCCCTGCTTTCAGTTCTGGATTTTGCCGAAAGAATTCTGTCTTTTTCTTCTTGATTGGCTGATAAATTGAATACTCCTCTGTATCCAGCCCTTTCATGAACTCAATGAAGCGAGTTTTACCATTATTAAAATGAGAAGCAACCATTTGAGCGGCACTAGGATGGGCAACACTTTTTGTGTCTAGTGTAAAAAGTTCGTCGGTCTCTTCCATAAATGGATTGCCCATATCTTTCATTGCAGTAAACAGTATACAACTGTACTTTATCGAGGAAATTTTTTTGTGTTCGTGATGGGTGGTACTTTCATTGGCATCCTTTGCCCCAGATGCCAATTCATACTGAGCAACCAAGTGACTTCAGGTCCGGCTACCATCCAACGTCGTAATGCCGATTGTTCTTCTGTCACACCAATGGCATCACCATCACCTTTGATAACAGCATGTGCTTGATCAATAGCCAACGCTAAAAATTCACGATTAGATGCATGTGTTAACAACAAATTTTCCGCTATGGAATTCTGTAGCCAGCTGCGGATGTGTACGCTCAAGTTACATCATGTCTCTGAGATGAATGGGAGGCAATCATGCATAGTTCACATTGTTGTTGGCAAAAAAAGAATGGTAACAACTCGCACAATGATTGGCGGTATAAAGAAAAGTCTGCTTCTCGAAATGACAAAATTGTTAATTCCATTGTCAACACCAGATTCCAGAACTGAAATTGTGGACTTTCAGTTTTGCGTTTTACGGAGCAGTCTACGATACTTAGCACATCCTGTGTTTGTTCAATGGCCTCTGAGTCTGACAGTAACATCTGTAGGTTTCTTTAAGTAGCTTGTAGTGTGCTTACTGTAACCTGGTGCATTTGTCGTGTCCTAGTGACACTTGAAGCAGAAAGAAAGGATTCTGCTGTCCCCGAGGAAGCAATCCTTGCCTCAACTATGGCTCCTGTCCATCCACTATTTTGGAAGAGGTTTCCAATGGACTTAAATGCTGCCATTTCAATATGCAGACCCCAAACATAATGACAAACTTCTCTTCACCATACCTTTCGAGCCAATGCCACTGTATTTGTTTTGCTAATGCGTAGATTTGTTGATCAGCAGCAATAACAGGAGTCTGAAATGGATTCAGATATGCAACCGTGTCTTTAATCTTATCCATGACATGCCGTATTGTGGCCACGGAATGGGCTTGGTCATGGAGGAGAGGTAACAGCGATGTTATACTCGCATCAAATACTGGACCTCTTTTCTTTGAGGCATGTTGCGCCGACCATGTAATGTTGTCGTATTCATCAGATGCCTCTATTATGCTAACTTTCTCAAGCCATTCATGCTCAACTGTCAAATCAATTTTGCATTCATTTGTGTTTAGGTCCAGCGGTAAATTGGCTTTGGATGGAGTTGGATTCTTTTTCGTGGAGAAAGCATGCTGGATATTGGTGAAAGAATCAGGAAGTTCAGGAACTCTCTTTACCTTGCTGTCTTTAACGTGAATTGACTCACGCTTTTCACCTGCATTGTCAGCTTATGGATACTGGAAGAGTGAAATGCTTGTTCCATGGAAAGAAGCTGTTGCTGTCGTTGCAGTGGGATTATGGTCTATGTTTTCCATAGCTGCTGTGGTAAACAATCTTTTCCTAATGACTGTCGGACAAACTAATCCTTCCTCCATGTATTTACTTACTGCTGCATCTCCCAGTTGTGCTGACACTTCAATGCCTGTGAGTTGCTGCTCCTTCTCTGTACTTATTATTTCAATTATATTGTAAAAGTTGAGCCATTATAAGATCGGTCTTGGGTGCACCAAAGCGTAAGTGTGGCTTTATATCAGCACCATGCTCAATCATGCACACACACTGAAGAAGTGTGGAGGGAATTGCACTTTCAACACATCCTTCATGAAATGATCCAGTAAATCCTGACTTGTGGTCAATCATGTGTCCATGCAAGATCTTGGCAGCTTTGGCAAGGATAATAACTTCTGAATAGTTGGATACTTGTGACAAGGCCGCACCAATATCCTTTTTGAAGAATATCCCTTCCCTTCGTATGAGCTTCAAGTTCAGGAATTTCTGCGAGCAATTTTTCTTTTAATCTAGTGGAGTTGACATCAGATGTTTTCATTCCTTATTTTTGAAGTCGTTTTTTGTAGAGACTGGCTAGATCTGCAAGACGGAATTTAGCAGGATTATCACTACTTGTTTTTGTCTCCACTATGTAGGTGAGGAGCTCTGAAAACACAAATGGATATACTTCCCTTTCTACAGACAGTTCGATGTCATTCTGATTTTCAGTTGTTTATAGGTAAGCCTTCTCCTTGTTGTACAGAGCTGTCAGACAAGAATAGTATTACTTCAGCTCTTGTGCAGCAACATCTCCACTAAGTACAGTCAGAAGCTTTCCATCATTACGGTTTCGGGCACATCCATTTAACTTTTTATCAAGTTGCATTGTCATGGCTTGGCGCAATTCAGCTGTTGGATTTTTCTTATCGCATAAAAAACTCGCACGACATTCAATGCTGGTTCTTCTAGCCTTGCTTTGCCTATCGTCTAGAGAGATCCTACTTATAGCTGACCTCTTCCTTGTCCTGTCTAGCTTGGTATTATCGAACAATAACCTATAGTTTTGGTGATATTTGGCATTGTTCCGTCTCAGTGTGTCTTCAATACCATCACCTTCATCTAATCTGATGGGATTTGAAATAATCGGAAGTTGGTTGATGGCTTGAAAGAGTGGAATGTTTGTTGCGATCATGTAGTAGTCATCATTTTCTTTGCTACATGAATAGTGAGTTGGTGGAGATTTAAGATCTTCACCTTTTTTGTCAGTCTGACAAAGGCAACATTTGTTCTAATCAGTTTGATATTTGGATTTCAATGGGGTCACACTTGATATCCGTATAATATGTATCTTCACAATGTTAAATTATTTGAATATATAGCATATAATTTGGTTTATAATTGTTTCAACAGCTGCATTTTATTGCTCGGTGGAGATGTCTTCTCTTAATGATCTATAACGACTTTCGGGAGTTTGTTTTGTTTCTGTGTCTCGTCGGGAATTTATAGCTTAGCGGTCAGACCGTAGCCGTAAAATAATTACTATTGAAAGATAACGCTCAGTCTTCTTGTTTTCATTCAGTTTGTTAGAAGTCTTGTCTAACCAAAAATATTGGAATTAATATTACTTCCAATTTAAGTAGAAAAGTGTTAAAACAAATTTATTTGGATAACCTCAAATCAGTTTCCGAACCTGAAGAATTGTCGAATGAAGACCAGGAAGGCTCGCCAAATTTACAAACTGTGACCAGTAGTTCGCCTGATGAACTTCCGCATATAGGAAATTTAACAGAAGTTGTTATGGAACTAAGGAATTCTAGGAATTCTAACAACACTAACAGGAAAAATTGTAATATTCCTTTATCGGCGGTGTTTTCTGGGATTCTACAAGATACGCGAAGAAACGGGTTTCCTCAAGTGCACACATCAGATGATCATGTGTTTACATTTTACAATGGTACGGTGTTTCTGCTAATGAAAGCGATTGGGGGATAACTCCTACCCTTAACACCTCTACAGCTACAAATAACGTAGTGCCGTCATCGTCTGTGCCGTTCTTGAATATCATTTCACCAGCGCTTAAAAAGCAAATCATAGAAGGCAGGGACGTTAATTTAGCTGCTTTGTTAATGACAGATTACGAGTCCGTTTAGGCAGCTAGTACTTTACTTAAAGAACTTAATTTGCAAGGAAAAAAGGATATCCGACTTCATAGATCGCTGACTATTAAAGAGTTCGTATGCGCCAAAGCTGCAACTGCACTTCGGGATTTAAAAATTAAATTTGACTGGGGAGTTAATTGCTCTTTGTGTAAATAGCTTTTCAAGCATCTCCTCAAAACATATCTTTTTGGTTATTTCTTTTCAACATAATGTAGAAATGACCATACGTATGACAACAATGACATACTTAAAATGTTTATACACGTTTATGTATCCGTAATTTCAATAAGGAGGTATGCAGATGTCCAGAGTCACAATCAATGTCTTTTTTTTTTTATGGAATTTGATGATGCTGAAACTGGTACAGATGTAATAGATTACTATGTTGTTGTTACATTTACTCAGCCGTACATGTAGAATTGTACTTATTAAACTTAGTACTGAGGAAAAGTAGTTGATGTGTTATATTATCAGATGCTTTGCAATTAATTAATCATTTACCATGTAGAAATGGATGCTTAATTTCATATAGCCGAGGAACTATGTATATAGTATGCACATGAAACGTACATCATTATTTTCACCGACTTGTTATTTACGCTTGAGATTTGTTTTCCTGCTCGTGGTACTTGTGGAGTGAATAATGGTTTGCAGATATGATTGCACGGGTAATACCAATAGTTTGGACGTGTCTCCTGAATTTTCTACATTTATCTTCCAGACAGGTCATATAATTGTATTTAGAATTATTTTCTACATGAATCCCTTTATTCTGAAAATTGTTGTATTATTAGAGATTTTCGCATACGCTGGTTAATAATCGATTTTTTATCTTATCCTTACTAGTTTATTCATAAACAATCGAAAATTACTACACATTTATTTTCACTCTATACATTATCATTCATCTGAATTGCGGAACATGATTTATTGCTTCCTAATTGATGTCTACACATATTCACATGTTAACAGTTTCAAGATTGAATAATGGAAGAACGTATATTTTCTACATTTATAGAACATGGAGTCAAAGGCAAAATAACAAACAATTAAAATTATTTTTATAAGAGTTCGTAGAGTTCCATGAAATTTGCTTATATGCATTGATTTTTTTTTTTTTTTTGAATGTGAATTTTGTTTCTTATTAATTATATCTATTTGTTTATCATTTACATTTTAATTTTGATCACGAGATTTAGATTGATTGATTGGTGGTTGCTTTACACCGCATCAGCACAAAAGGTTTTATCGCGGGGACACGTGATTTAGAAGTTACTCGTAGAATTTCAGACTCTGTATACCATGTACGATATGAATTATTATCAGAAACCGATGTTGCATTAGGTTGTATTTAGTAAACTTTGCACGATACTTTAGAGATCATGATCATTAGTTATTGTCACCCAGCAGCATCACGTTTCTATACTATGCATACAGAAGGCTCTTAGTAGTACTAACATGACTAAGTTACTTGGCTTATAAATTATCACTATCGTCTCCTATACATAACGTTGTTATGCTTTTCGGTTATCGGCTCCTCGGCCTTAATTTCTTATGGTTCGGTTCCAAATGCTTAAGTAATTTTCAGGTGTCCCTAAAGGATATTTGTCGAATTTAATGTATATGTACATCTTCTTTAAAACTATTATTTTATTATTGAGACAATACGAATAGACGGGTTTTTAGTCAGTCAGTTTTCAATTTAAGACAAGTATATATATATTTTTTTTATCCGATTATCATGTTAATATAAACTAGCTTAATGTTGAATGTTTACAACTGTAACGAGAATCACTGAAGTAATAAAATTAGATGGTGTTTTTATTGTTTGCGAAAAATAACAAGGACAAACAAGTCATTCAAACTTAACAAAGTCTTATCCTAAAAAATATATTACGGAACCGATATCGATTAAAAACAAATGAGTAATGTTAGAAAGGATATGATATTTCAAATCATGAAACAATATCACAACATCCTTTTATTGCGGTCCTTCTTCTCAAAGTCAAAGCGACTACTTCAACATGGAGAAAACTTCTCCAAGTTTAGACGACCGCTAGCATTGGTCCTAGTGATATTGCATGATGTCAATCACGAATCTTGTTCACGTATCGCGTTTTGTAGGTATTTAAGTAACTTGGTTTGATTGATTGGAATATGAAATACTACTTACATCCGTTTGACTATACAAATGAATCGACACTCCATAGACTCATTCTCTATATGATAATGCGCGCTGTCAAACGTATACAAGGAGAGCATAATCCAAAACCACGCATTCTCATTACTTTACAGGTACTTGGGAGAATTTGCAATTCTCTTAGAGCAGGTGTTTCTCTACCTTTACTGATTGTATGCTAGAAACGGCTTGTAAAGTAGCCTTTTTTTAATTAATTAGATGTGGCGAATTTACAGTTTCAAAACATTTTGATTCTACTGTAAATTTAAGTGTAACAGATGTTGAGATTCTTGATTCGTATGCTATTCTACACCTTAAATCCTCTACGACAGACCATTTTCACAAAGGTGTCAGTATACAGCTTCACAAATCTGATCATACTATTTGTTCCTTCTCTGCTATCAAAAAGTATATCGCAATCAGGAAGGGTAGAGAAGCATCTTTTGTTTTCAGATCCATTGTTTGTCAAAGAGAATGGTAGCGCTTTTGGACCGGGACTTTTCGTCAGAAGTTTAAAAATGTACTAGATTAGTGTGGGTACAACTCCAGGTTATACAATGGTCATTCCTTTAGAGTTGGTGCTAGTACTTCGGCAGGATCCGTTAATATTCAAGACCATCTTATCAAATACTTGGTCGGTGGACATCGGCCAGTTATTGCCATTATATTCAGATTTTCATGGACACAATTCGGAAAGTTAAAAGTCTTTCACAATATCTGAGTCATTATAGATATGTGGACATAATCGAACTTGAATGTACGTTCTTTTCCAAACAACAAATGTACTTTACCTGTGAACTTGTGACCATAATTGAACTTTTATATTAATAAACTTTACTTGTTATGAAGTATTCAGCCATTTCGAAGAGTTGCTGTTTTTTTCGCGATACACTTGGACACATCTTTATATATAATCGTTTTAGCAGAAGAAACAATGTATTTTAACTTTAAGTCTAATTTATAGTGACAGTTATCTGAATCGGATTAACCTGTTTTTAGAATATTCAGCCGTGTGAAGAGTTGCTGTTTTCCTTGATACACGTGGACTTATCTTTTACAACAATTTACTGAATTCGTATCATTCGGGTTTTTGCCGAGAAATGTGTATTTCAATTTAGAGCCTGCAAGCAAACGTGAAAATTAACAGATGTGAACTTTATAGTTTTCTAATATTCAGCCATGTGACGAGTTTCTGTTTTTTTTTTTTTTTTCAAGATACATTCGCACTTTATCGTTATGTTATTGTGCATCATATTTTGTATGTATATATATATGTTTTTTTCTCACATGCGATTTGAAGGCTCCCATATACCCCCTTTTTAAAAAAATTCTTACAACTTGGGGGATTACTCAGCTCATATCATTCTTCATTTTTATAATCTGAGCAATGGCCATTCATTGCATTTTTTATCACTGGTCAGTCTTTTAAATGACAATTTTTATCCCCCAAGTTCTATCAACTTACAACTCACATTTCATTACATTTGTAGTTATACTACAGTTGATAGGACAGGTCACGTCGAATTTCCTGTCAACCACTGTTTCGCAAGCATCCATAGTTCGCGCAAAACTAAACGCTTTACAACAGATCAGGATTCAGGGAATTCGACGGAGAAATATTTTCAAAATTAGCTAAAATATTTTCAAAAGTAGCTGAGATGATTTCCCAAGGGCAATACTATATTATTTTTATTATTTTGGTAATAAATTTTATATTTATTGTATATTTGTCAGTTTTCTCTGTTGAAATTATTCGTTTTCAGTCAGACATTTTGTCTCTGTTATAGTACCACCAGCCACTTAATTACAGACAGTGTATCTTTACTTGGTACAGGTCATTAAGGTCAATTACAAGTGCATACGAAGTTCAGACGATAATCAATGTGTTCTAAAATATGTCACAGTGTAATTTACGGTATACCTTCTTGGAGAAACTGAGTGGTTATAAATTTTAAATTATTTGGATATATAGCATATAATTTGGTTTATAATTGTTTCGACAGCTGCATTTTATTGCTCGGTAGAGATGTCTTCTCTTAATGATCTATAACGACTTTCGGGAGTTTGTTTTTGTTTCTGTGTCTCGTCGGGAATTTATAGCTTAGCGGTCAGACCGTAGCCGTAAAAATAATTACTATTGAAAGATAACGCTCAGTCTTCTTGTTTTCATTCAGTTTGTTAGAAGTCTTGTCTAACCAAAAATATTCCCTCCGCCGCCTCCAATCAGCCAGCCTTCATTCCGCATGTGACGGGTACATCTCAGCTACGCAGCAATACCTCTGCACTGCCATTCATTGCATTTTTTATCACTGGTCAGTCTTTTAAATGACAATTTTTATCCCCCAAGTTCTATCAACTTACAACTCACATTTCATTACATTTGTAGTTATACTACAGTTGATAGGACAGGTCACGTCGAATTTCCTGTCAACCACTGTTTCGCAAGCATCCATAGTTCGCGCAAAACTAAACGCTTTACAACAGATCAGGATTCAGGGAATTCGACGGAGAAATATTTTCAAAATTAGCTAAAATATTTTCAAAAGTAGCTGAGATGATTTCCCAAGGGCAATACTATATTATTTTTATTATTTTGGTAATAAATTTTATATTTATTGTATATTTGTCAGTTTTTCTCTGTTGAAATTATTCGTTTTCAGTCAGACATTTTGTCTCTGTTATAGTACCACCAGCCACTTAATTACAGACAGTGTATCTTTACTTGGTACAGGTCATTAAGGTCAATTACAAGTGCATACGAAGTTCAGACGATAATCAATGTGTTCTAAAATATGTCACAGTGTAATTTACGGTATACCTTCTTGGAGAAACTGAGTGGTTATAAATAGCATATAATTTGGTTTATAATTGTTTCAACAGCTGCATTTTATTGCTCGTTTGAGAAGTTCTTCTCTTAATGATCCATAACGACTTTCGGGTGTTTGTTTTTGTTTCTGTGTCTCGTCGAGAATTTATAGCTTAGCAGTCAGATAGCGGTCAGATCATAAAATAATTATTATTGAAATTATTTTGGTAGATAACGCTGTCTTCTTGTTTCGATCAATTTCGTTAGCAGTTCTTGTCTAAGAAATTCAAGGAAGAACTGACACATTTGGAATAAACATTACTTCAAAATTAAGTAAAACAGTGTTACAACAAATTTATTTTGATAATCTCAAATCAGTTTCCGAACCTGAACAATTGTCAAACGAAGACCAGGAAGGCTCGCCAACTTGACAAAAAATTGAAAACAACACGTTTAATAATTTCATGCATCCGAAGCGCTTTTCTGGATTTACCTTCATCAGGAACGCTCAAAGCCAAACATTTGAAATCCGAGGGATGTATAAGTACCGAAACGGTTGAAGAGCGATATTACAAAAATACCTAAAATAAATAGCCAAATCCATCTAAGGTCAACTGTGACCAGTCATTCGTCTAATGAACTTCCACATCTGATAGGAAATATAACAGAAGCTGTAATAGGACTAAGGGATTCTATGAATTCTAACACCAACAGGAATAATTCTAATACTCCTTTATCAGCGGAGTTTTCAGGGAATATACAAGATACAAGACGAAATAGGTTTCATCAAGTGCACACAGCAGATGATCATGTGTTTACATTATACAAATGGTACGGTGTTTCTCCTAGTGAAAGCGATTGCGGGATAAATCCCACCCTTAACACATCTACAGCTACTATTAACGGAGTGCCATCATCGTCTGTTCCCTTTTTGGATATCATTTCACCAGCGCTTAAATAGCAAATCATTGAAGGTAGGGACGTTAATTTAGCCGGATTACTAATGAAAGATTACGAATCCGTTCAGGCAGCTATAGTACTTTACTTACTAGCAGTGGTCTAGAAATTAATTTGCCAGGAAAAAAAAAGGATATCCGGCTTCTTAGATCGCTCACTATTTTGCGCTTTTGGCAAATATAAGCGCGTCATGTGTAGGGTTTTTCCTCAACGCAGCGAAGAATTAGATTGTTACCTAGCTAACATTTTACAGATTGAATCTAGCTACGGTGAGAAATTTAATGAATATCATAAGCTTTTTGCGACTTTGTTACGATATCGATCACGGAACAAATGTTTGCCCTCTTTCTTCTCAATCAGTAGAACGTACTACTTATCCGAAGAATAGACCATCTTCCGATCGCGTTGATAGGAGGGGAAGAACACAAGTTTTGCACGATGGGAAAGAGATCTGCAATAACTATAACACCACAAGGGGTTGTGCCAGACCGGGTTGTTCTTTGACACATATTTGAAGTTCTTGTTTGCTTTTCATTCCGCCTTTAACTGCAACAAAGATACTCAAAAGAACAAATCTTCTAGAGGCTCGACAACAATCAACGAAGATAAAAAAAAATGACTAGTAACAATTCCCGTTATCGTAAATTCACCGATTAATGTTAACTTGTTACGTGATTTATTTCAAACACATCCGGATATAAATTTTGTTATTTATTTTTGTAGTGGGATAAACGAGGGGTTTGACACTATGATTAAATGTACTGATATACCGACACTTGAATGTAAGAATAACTTTTCAGCTCGCTCTCAACCTTTATCCGTGCGGGAGCTTATTGACAAAGAATGTGAAAAAGGTTTCTTGTCAGGTCCGTATAAAATTCCACCGTTTAACTATTATCGAGTCAGTCCTTTTGGGACTTGCTGTGGGGAAGTACTCCGGGAAAAATCGGCTTATATTGGATTTATCAGCCCCACATGACGATGATGATAATTGTAGTATTAATGATTTGATCAGTAAAGAAGATTGTTCAATGACGTATGTCAGAATAGACGATGCGATCAAAGTTATACGAAAATTAGGTCGTTTTTCATTGTGCTCAAAATTCGATATAGAGTCCGCTTTCAAACAATTAGGTATTAGAAAGGACCAGTGGCATTTATTTTGCATTAAATGGTGTACAGAATACTATTTCTTTAATAGACTAGCGTTTGGTTGTAGGAGTTCGCCAATTATTTTCGATAATTTATCCAGAGCAATTTGTTGAATTGCTACTAATATCTACAAAATTGATTATATATTTCACCTTTCAGACGATTTCTTGACTATAGATAAACCCGATTCTTGAGCAGAGAGAACTATGGAATTAATGACTACTCTTTTTAAAAGACTTAATATTCCACTGGCTAAACACAAGGTTGTTGGCCCTTGTACAGTTATTGAATATTTGGGTATTATACTTGATACGGAAAAGATGGAGACCCGCTTGCCTTTAGATAAAACAGGTCGCATCAGTGAAGTTTTGAAACAGACAATCTTGTACTAAACGTGAACTTCTACAATTGTTAGGGCATTTAAATTTTGCCATGCGGGTTATAATTCCGGGTCGTTCATTTGTTTCATACCTAATATCTTTATCAACAACTGTCAAGGATCTCAAAGACAAATCTGTTTGACCGATGAATGTCGTACCGATTTGCGTTTTTTGGTACTCGTTTTTGGTAAACTGGAATGGCATTAACATGTTTTATGATTCTGACTATACCAGTGTTAGGGATATCGAATTATATACAGATGCGGCTTCTACCATTGGTTATGGTGGTTATTTCCAGGGGAAATGGTGTTGCTCTCCTTGGTCGGATGATTTATATTCTCCATGTGAAAAGAAATATTCCATTGGCTTTTCTAGAACTCTATCCTATAGTCGTTGCAGCCATTTTATGGGGTCATTCATGGACTCGTGACTAAAAGAATCTTATTTCGATGTGACAATGAAGCCACCGTACATATTGTTAATAAAGGTCGTTCTAGATGTTTATTGATAATGAATCAAAATCTTCCCATGACACTTTCCATTAAGCAGTAAATTTTAATTAAGGTGTCGATAAGATGTGGAAAGAGTGTTTTCTATGATAATATTAATGTTAATTGACATCTGTTTATGAACGTGAGAGATAGTTCCCCTGTGGAACTTAAAATTTTCACTATTCTATCGAAATGTTCCCTGAGAGACAAATTTGAACGGTGTTACATATTTGACTACTTCAATCACACTTACCCGAATGTTTCTAAAGAGATTGTTTGATGTAAAACTTTAATTATTTTTGTTTGACAGACCACAAAGTAAGAACGTAGTATAAGACACACGTTTCACGTTTATTTCCCTGGGGAAATATCAATGTTAATTGTTATTTAAGTATTCCGTAAGACATAGTTCTCCTGGGGAACTTAAAACACAATTCTATCAAAGTTTTCCCTGAGGGAACTTATATATTTGTGCAGAAATTATGCTAGAATCAAATAGAATTTAATATGTGACTACTTCAAGAGATTGCTTGGTTTAAAAAGTTTAATTCTTTTTGTTTGACAGACCACATAGTAAGAACGTAGTATTAGACGCAAGTTTTACTGTAAGAAAGGAGTTTTCTTTCTGGGAAACTTAAAACACAATTCTATTAAAATGTTCCCTGGGGAACAAATATCATCTGAATTACATATTTGACTACTTCAACCATACTTCTCCGAAAGTTTCTAAATAGAGGTTTTTTTTTTTGACAGACCACAAAGTAAGAACGTAGTATTAGACGCAAATTTTACTGTAAGAAAGGAGTTTTCTTTACTTGGTTCATATCCCCCAGGCATAGGTTAATGCATTTATCAATAATGTCTTAAATGAATATATATTTTCTCAGGTTGGTTTTTGCATTCATCAATAATGTCGGAAATGGATATGTGTATATATATATCGTCCACTTATCATGATGATTGCCTAAGACAGCTATGCACTATGAAGTTTTGACCAAAGCCGCTTGAAATGACATTTTCGTTCTGCAGTAAATATCAATTAAGAATTTGATTTTGTTGTGAAAATTTAAGAGCCCTAAAGGCGCCTGTTTAAACGTTTAAACCCGCTGCATTTGTTTGCACCTGTCCTAAGTCATTTGTTTGCACCTGTCCTAAGTCAGGAATCTGTTGTTCAGTGGTGGTCGTTTGTTGGTTCATATAAGTGTTTCTCGTTTCTCGTGTTTTATATAGATTAGACCGTTGGTTTTCCTGTTTGAATTGTTTTACACCAGTCATTTTTTGGCCCTTTATAGCTTGCTGTTCGGTGTGAGCCAAGGCTCCGTGTTGAAGACCGTACTTTGACCTATAATGGTTTACTTTTTACAAATTGTGACTTGGATGGAGAGTTGTCTCATTGGCACTCATACCACATCTTCTTATATCTATTAATATAAACATGTCCCCGGGGACTTAAAAATCATTACTATGAAAGTGTTTCCCAGGGTAACATATGTTTATGCAGAAATTATAAGTACATCATGTAAGTAGACTTACAACCGGGTTTACAATTTAACTTACTTCTCCAAGTGTTCAGCAAAATATTTGATTTGAAAAAATATTTCATCTTGTTTATCAGACAACAAAGTGAGAGCGATACATTAGACGCAAGTATTTACTTTTCAAATAAACGAGGCATAGCTTAATGCATTCATCAATAATGTCTTAAATGAATATATATTTTCTCAGGTTGGTTCAAATCCCCAGTCGTAGGTTCATGCATTCACCAATAATATCGGAAATGAATAAATAGAAAGCGTACTTATATAAAATAATGTTCGTCTTAGGGTTACAAGAGCGCAATTATTCGTAATGCATTTTCCATAGAGTACCAGTGGTGTTTTGTATTTTATCTCTCGAACACTACACAAACTAGGAAAAAAACGGGTAGCAGTTCCTGTTACTAGAAATGCCAGTGATTCATAACAACCAAAAAAGTATATATATGGTCATGCGGCAAAAATTGACTTAAAATTCAGTTGAAAAACATTGTCTTTTTTTTTTTCTTTTTTCGCTTAATGAAAAAGGCATATTTTTAATGGCTCCGACGTGCAGAAACGGAATATATTTTCTATACTTTGCAAAATGTGAATTTGATTTTCTGGATTTTTTAAACCTTATTGGATGAGCTTTCGATTAAAAGTAATTCCAATCCCGTATCATCCAATAAGAAGCCGTACACGATTCTATTATGAGTACCTTCTTGCAGGTAAAATGTAAACAAATAATTGCGCTCTTGTAACCTTAGACAACCATGCACTATTTGTGCAAAGTGAGAACGCATTAGACGCTAGCATTTTACAAATATAATAATTGTAAACTTTGAAATCTGCGCAAAATCTTCCAACTGACGCTTTAAATCATGGTCGAAGTACATTTTATTTTAAAAGGTTGGAACTATCGGCCGAGTTTTCCTAAGTGAACATTCATAATAATAGACATTTCGTACTAGTACTTTTTACTTTTATACATAATATATATATATATTCATATTTAGCTACAACACTTTGTGTTCTATATCACAACGTTTGCTGACTATTAAGTACTTTGATCAATTTGTAGTCAGTAGATCTCAGTACTATAGTTCTCTTAAGGAATAAGGAACAGTTTCAATGACCACGTGGACATATGGAGACATTCATGAATTTTTATAATAATAAATTGTATATATATTTATATAAATTGCATAAACGTTTATGTTGATAAAGTTTTCTCCAATACCACCTTTTATACAGTAATGTGACATTTAATGATTTTTTCACTTCACATCTTAATTACAGAGTATATATATACATATAAATAATTTAAAAATCTAATTAAGATTCATTTGTTTTGTATTGACCAGAAACCTAATACTTCGTAAAAGGTTTATGTTTTTGTATTTACCAATTTCATCAAATATAAGGACATATTTCTTATCTTCTTATCTTCCTTCGCAATGTTATCAAATAGGCACCTTAATCTATTTATAGAAAGAACTATTTCTTAACGGGAGTTTATTGGACTATTTACGCTATACTTTGGAAAGAAATACACGAGTTCCTCTTGGGAACTATCTAGGGTTTATTTTATCCACGAGCGGGTAGCTAGCTCGACTTTATCCTTTAAGTTTCGATATAGTTGGACATTTCACCGGTATCAAGGGTGTCCCAGAACTTGTTCGTTTAATAAAAACATAATTTTTATAATAAAACACTTAGCAACAAATAACAATAGAGTTAAACATGAAGTCAAACTAAGTAAAAACAGTAAGAGCTTAATTGTCAGCAGTTATGAAGCCTTCAATTCACATGATGTAAGCTTAATTATCCGCATCGCTAATGAGCGGATTAACACAAAAAACGACAATTAGCGTTAGGGTTGAAGGTATAGATTATAGATTGTTAACTTATTTTACAATTCTGATACAACGAGTGACGTTGTAACAGAAAATCCCAAATATAAAACTGAAAACAAATAGTTTCAGAAACTCGTCATTTTAGGTTACACCATGACATCATAATGCTCTTCAACTTCGTACTTTATAAATGGCCTTTTAAACTTTTTTGATTCAAGCGTCACTGATGAGTCTTTTGTAGACGAAAATCGCGTCTGGCGTACAAAATTTTAATCCTGGTATCGATGATGAGTTCATTTGCAATTCTAACGGTAAACTACCTATTGGATTTGTTGAAATTGTGTTCTCGTCTTGAATATGCTTGAAGTAAGTTCCAAACACAATTAACCAATCAAGCAAGCAATCAATCATTTATTGCGTGAACCCCTGAGGGTTCACGTTTATATATTGGTTGATGCTGTAGTCTTTCGGAATACCGGAAATGCCTGTCAAGGTGTTTCTCAAATTGTTCCTATTTTGATTAAAAAAAAAATAACAAAAACGGAATTATTATATTCACATATTATTTAACTGGTAAAAAATTGGAAAAATATACAAATTAAAACAAAAAGAAAATAATTTAAGAAAAACAAACTGAACCTTAAAGATTTGGTGAGGTGTGTAAAATGCAGATATAAAGTTGCTACAACAATTTTTTTTATTTTTCAATATATTTTAGCGGTATGTTGACGATTCTGAAAGAATAATTAAATGTTTTGGCTTGATGTTTGTGATGTCGTATAACAGAAAAAAATGATTATGCATATGCAATAGCAGTTGTGAAATAATAATACAGAGTCAGAAATAAAATAACGAATGTCTTTTATAGAGACTGAGTGATGATAGATACAGTCAGAGATAAGATTAAGGCTCTAAATTTTTATCTAACTTAAATATAAATAAGGAAACAAAAGCAATAATTATAATAAATGACAACGCGATGAAATCAGATAGTTAGTTTTCTCGTATGAGTTGTTTCATATTGTCATTTCGGGGCCTTTTATAGCTTACTATGCGGTATGGGCTTTTCTCATTGTTGAAGACCATACGGTGACAAATAGCTGTTAACTTCTATGTCACTTGGTCTCTAGTGGAGAGTTGTCTCATTGGCAAACATACTACATCTTCCTTTTTTATTCAAAGAAACCATACTTAATCTTATTTAAAGATACCAGTTAACTCTGGAAATTACGACGAAATTTAAAGGCACCTTTTATGTGTGTTAAATGCAAAATTTACAAGTCACATCGAAACAGTTCATAGAGAATATGCGTTTGAGTCCTTAAAATAATTCTAAAGATATGAAAAGATTTACAGACACTGAGTGATTTTCTTTGGAGTTGAGTTTAAAACTTATGGTCAATGAAATAAAACAAATTGAGGTATAATATATTCCTCAATGTTCGGCATTGAAAACTATCATAAATTACTACCGGTATGTGGTTTGCGAGGATAGATTAGCAATTGTCCAAAGACTTATAATAACAGGAAGATGAGTATTATCTATTCATGATTCTTTTATAGAATAAGAGATGCGTATGTTAATTTTTTTAGGAAAATGTGTGAGTTTTCCAAAGGGCACGTTTGTCGACTTCCCTCTCAAAACATATAGTTATAAATGGCATACGGTGAATTCCTTTGTTTTCGGTATGTGAAACAACCCACCTCCCCCTCCAAATAAAATCAGATTAAAAGTTGAAGTAGCTAGTGCACAACTTCATGTCCAACCTAAAGAAGAATCAGTGCAAATTTCTGGAAATTCCGTCAATTTGTTTCCAGGGAGTCGAGCCAATATGTAGTCATAAGCGAATTTAGAGGATCTAGTCGACGGAGGTTTTGAGCGTTTTTGGCGACAACTTAGTTAAACATTATTTTTCTTAAAATCAATATCCGTATAAAACGAAATGTTTGAGCAAACTGATTTAAGTATAAAGTTGAGGTTTCAAATTGTTTCTACTCTAAAAGTCTGTTTTGAGTTTGTTGCCTGGGGTGTAAATAAATTGAGATCAAGCATATCTCGAATATGATAGCCAATGACCAAACCATATAAACCAGTGTAATTGATTTTCCAAAACGGTCTTAGTTCGGAATTGACAAATACGAATATAGCTTAGGGTTTTGAACTATTTTCAAACTGGCTACAAACAAATAATCATGATTCATTTCATAAACTTCTTCAAAACAAAAACTGTTTTCACATTTACATTTCGACTTTAGCCAGGAAGCTCTAATTTCAGAAATAACACCTCAGAATGGAACAAACCGTGGTTGCCTCTTATTAAGCATGTTGTACAATCTAATCTAAATATAGAGATATGTTTTCGTTATCCTCATTTGCTTATGTGTACGAGCATGCGAGTTAAGATAGATCTGAATTTTAATCAGATTGCATGTTGTAATGTTATCTATCGGAAGAGGGAGGGGTGGGAGAGAGAAATTATTTCTTTAACAACAAAATTATACCAAACATTGAACAGCAGCTTCATTAAGATTTCATATCAGTTTTTCTACATTTTATATTAAAAAAATGAGGTAAAATCATGCTTCTTTATGTACCAAATATCTGATCGTTCATGCCAAACAGGCATTTAGGTTCACGATTGCATTTCTTTTTTTAAAGAAAGCAACTTGTCACAAAATATTAACTTGCTTCACCAAGTCTTATCAAAATCATCATTGAGAAAAAAATCTGATAGTGTAACTGTGGTGTTATTTATCCTTATTTCTTAGATTGGGATGTACATGTCTACCAGTTTAAATGTATACCATTGACAGAAAAGCTTTACAGGCATAAACATAAACATATGTTTGGCCAACGATGGCTGATTAAATCAACAAAACAATTGCCGGTAGCTAGTACACAATATGATGACAAAGTCATAAATAAAAGAAATAAATAAAAAAAAGAATGTGTCTGAGGACACGAATGCCCCCGCTCAAGCTTCAAACAAACGAAAATGGGACGGACGGAAAGACGGACAGTCAAGGATAGCACTTAATGCCCCCGTTGCCTACGGCGGGGGCATAAAAAAAGTATGTAAATCATTGCATCCTCCTTTAAAGTCAATATTCAAAATACAATGATACGTACGAAAACTGCTCAGTATACACCATTTTCGTGCTTTTAATTCCTCAGTTCCATATCAAATTGAAGCAGTGCGAGTACACAACAGTATTATAATTATTAACTACTTGTTGTACCAAGTTATTTGTGATCATTTGTTGTAACACAATTAGAAAAAAAAAGATTTTGCTTTCCATAAATTCTAAATTATAGTACAAATAAACAGTAGTAAAATTAGACACAACTATTCGTGATAAAAATAAATATATGCCTGCATTTTGCTTTCCATAAATTTTAAATCAGACCCATGCAGGACAAGTAAAAATATTAAAATCGCACAAAACCTTTTTTGTAATTATGAGATAAAAGTAATAACGAGATGAAAAGGAAATGATTTGCTAATCCTAAGTTCAAAATTAAATTCGAGAAGAACCAATGAAATTAACTAAACTAGACAAGCCCATGACCCCCTTTTCGTAATTTAATTTTATTTGACAGAAATTATTTCCTGCTTTATAATGTTTTACTTGATCAGATATCAAATTCAACATTGCTCCCTTTACTGTGATATTAATATGTAAAATAAAAAAAAGGAATTCGACATAAAATCAATTGAATTAGTTTTTATTTGTTATCATTTTAAAATAATTGGTAGCTATTGAAAAGGTCACGTTTGCTTTTTACCAGTACTCCATTAAGTACAACTAAAACAATTATAGAATAAGACGAAACACTAAAGCTTATCCCGTAGTCACTCTGAATCAAAAAAAAAAAATAAAGCAAAAAAAAAATATAAACAAAACAAGAATCTTTTAATCGGATAAAATCCCTATCGTGAAAAAAATAACCATCTTGCTAATCCTAATAGGCAACTCTGCTTTTAGGGTTTTTATACTTATGACTGTATTGTTGTTTAATTAGGAAGAAAAACCAGAAACTAACTGGATATGACAAACATGAATTATTGATAGTATAATTGATATTTGATATGCCAAGAAGATAGATTCCTATCGCACCTGAGGGATGATATCATTTGATAAATTCAAAAATGACAAGAAGAGGATTACGTTAGATAAGATAACATTATGTCATCAGCCGATCGAATTTTAATTATCATTTTCTTTACATGTGCGAAATGAACTTTGATCGGAGAGTAAAAGTCAAGTAATAACGTTTGCTTACCACTAGTGTGTAATAATTAAATGGATAAATGATGGGAGAGGCAGATACAACTGTTTCTATTGAGTATTGCGAACTTCGAAAAACGAAATCGGATTCTGATTCTGCCGATGATGTTACTATATTCAAAAAGGTAAGGAGACGTAACGAATATAGCATCTTTTTCCTAACCAACGTCCCGCTTTGAAACAAAACATCAACATGATCAACTTAAGCTGTAAATGTGGATCTTTTGCTATTTTGAAGTTGTCCGCTTATTATGTTGAAATGATTTTTTAGAAATACTTCTTTTGCTTAATCAATATCGTCAAAACTTGACTTAATTATGAACCAAAACCACAGCTTACAATGCCAGTCCTAGTTAAAAACTTCCCATTTTTGAGTCACTCAAACAGCTACTTACTTACACGTGCCACAACGGTGGAAAAAGGAAATATCGCACTGCAGCTAGCTATAGACTGCTGACAATGTTATTATAAATCACAAAATGGTTTGTTTATCCTTGCACCCTTAGCTGATCTCAAGGTAACTTATATGTTCTAGATTCACCTGGACTCGAATTGTCCAAAGCCGATTCGGGATATTGAAGTTTCAATCGTCTGCCAAGCAAATTAAGATTTCGAATGTTAACTGAGTTCTAATAATACTCAACGATTCTTACTTATGTTCAAATTTCAAGCGGTAAAACAAGACAAATGTCGACTGTAAAAAGTCGATAGCTAGATATACTTTCTACAAGTAACAACTTTTTTTTAACTCCATCTCAGTTACAACTTTCTCCATTGAACGATATATATACCGTTAAATATGAATAGAAGGATAATTGATTAACAACTGGTCAAGAGTCTAGGTGGTTTAGACCTGCCACTACTAATACTGTAATACACAATAATAGTAGTCCCAATTAGACTCGAAAAATTTGGTATGCACTCTGGTTTGTGTTTGTTTCTTACATGGTAACTTCTTAATTTTCATTTTGATGTACTTATAAATAAGGAAAAAGCCGGATTGCTGTGTCCTGCTTTTTGATCTTAAAATCGGAATGTTTACACTTGCGTATTTACACTTGCGTATCGTTCGTTCAATTTATCAGTATCTCAATGTTGTTATCATGCAAATAATAGTACTACATACATCATGTCAATTTGAAAAAATAGAAAACAGTTATTATTTTTATTTTCACCTGCAACTAAACCATGTTAAGGCACACAGGAGTTATAAATCTGTGAACAACTCGACAGCTGTCACTTATAGAACACGGACAGCTGTCTTTTCCGGGGCAATAAGATTAACACCATGCAGTGGTTAAGTAGGGGTCGATCGGCAAAATCGTTTAATAGTAGGAGGTTAATAACAACGAGAAATAAATCCAACAGCAAGAGACCCCTTGAGATAATACCGCAGTTACTTATGGCCACGTATAAACACTTATATTACATACTCAGTATCGTCCATAGTCGAAGACAAGTTGTAATACGGATGTTACGTAAATTCTACTTTTTTTTTCGAATGTAATGTATAACGATATTGATAAAAAATATAAATATAAACAAAGAAGACCGTATTTCAAGACGAATATTTCGGCACAAAAATGGCCTTCGTCAGTATTAATCATTTTACCAGTATATTATTATAGATTATTTTTGTTCTTGATTTGCGTTAAATAATTTTGCTACTGGACAATAAGGGTTTGTCTGATAGGTTAAATAAATAACACTGATAATCAATTTGATAAAGTCTCATAAGCTTCTTTGAAAGTTTTTTTGTTGTTGTTGAAAAGCGCATAATCTTGAATCCATGTGATTTTACTTGTGTATGTTACTGTACAAATTGGAATACAGTAGAATCTGAATCCTCCTAGTACAAATTGGAATACAGTAGAATCCAGATTTCTCTTAGTACAAATTAGAATACAGTAAAATCCAGAATTCTAATACAAATTGGAATTCAAGAATCTACCAATACAAATTAGAATTCTGATTTAGACTGATTACAATCCAGTACAAATCAGATTCCAATATCTACTATAAGAAATTTAGATGTATCCAAATTTGTAGTAGGAGGATTCTGGATTCTACTGAATTAAAATTTGTACTGTAACATGTATTCATATATAAAAAACTGTTTTAACGAGTTTATCTTGCATCTGATACAAGTTATTTGGTTTCTAAACACTTTTGTGTTGATAAGAGAATAGTTGAAACCCTTTAAATAAGTAAAAATCTGTCTGGTTTTTTCCTCGCAACTTCACTCCATCAATTATACTACGTTAATGTAAAGCAGATGTTTGTTCATCTATTTTTTTTACCCTCTCACCACCCCGTTGTTTTTTCTTTCTTGAATACAAAGTAAAATTAATAATTTTACAAATCAAACTAAAATACTTGTTTCCTAGTAACACAACAATCCTGATTTTGCATCCAAATGAAAATGGTTTAAGTAACTAATTTTCCTCAAATTTGCTGTTATTCATTCAATGGATGTCTCGCCATCGATAGCAATGACCCTTTTGATTTTGCCTCTGTCTCACCCATTACTGTCTGTTTTGGCAGTTATGCGGTTTAAACTGAAGGCATTAAAATGTTTTTCTGCAGTCGATTCTATGGCATTTCAGTATATTTGAAACATCCTCAGCGTGAATCTGTCTACCATGACATGTGACGACGTGGTTAGCAGTAGATGTTGCAGGCGTTAACCTCTCTTGTAAATGTCGTTGCCTAATTAATTGACGTGGCGTCGTCACTACAGGCTCAGTAATTGCCTGATTCAGATTTTCATTGCTCAGTCCAGGCAATATTGATATGCATCATTTTTTACTGATTTAAGTGTGGGTATGAATTCAAACAAATGTTTCACGAGGCAAAAAATGCGTTTTTAAAGTCCGTCAGTATATAATCAGCTCATTGCTCAGCTCTTAATACATAGTTCGTATTATAATCACAATTTGTCAATTTTAGGTGTCTGACAAGTCTTCGTGTATTTACAGGAACAGAAGAAGAGTCGTCTGATAGAAAAGATCGTCCATCTCCTGTCCATAGTCACAATAATTTGCTTGACACATGGTGCAATATATAAACAATGGCTGATTCCATATATTTACACAATTGTCACTCCAATTCTTCTAGTGATCCGTGTGGTAATGTATTGGTAAGCAATTACGATATTTTTCTTACGAAAAGTGTTAGAAAAAACAAAGGTAGAGATAGGAAATGCTTCTATTATTTATCATAATCTATTGCGTGAAGCTAAAGGAAGACTAAACTCTCTGTGGTATTGTATACAGAAGGTTATCGAATCATGGTTCCTCTACTGGCCCAACGACTCAAGCCAATCCAAAACATACTCATGTATAACGTGCATATAATCACATTTCATTTAGTATTATTTTATCATAATCCATGCATAATTTTAATTTAGTTTGTGAAACTGCTTTACAGTAAACCCGCCTTCCCCTTTTTTTTGTTAGATACAATGTGTTCGAATTATTTGGTTTTAGATAATACTATGTTCCTCAGTGGTGATCATTGTGACCACAAAAGAAATCAATTATATGGACTATAATTTATGATACTATATATTATCATTTGTGCATAATATTAATCTAGAATATGAAATTAATAGAATAGAACAAAATTTTCTTTTCTCTTTTTTTTCAGGAAACTAAATTACCAGTATTTCCTGCTTGATTTCTGTTACTTTGCAAATATTTTCGTCTTTGTGCATATCTGGTAAGTCAAAACGCTTACCACACCAATGCAAACTACTATAAGCATTTAGGTATCGTATCTGAAATACTGACAAAAATATAAAAGTAACTTTTCTTTTGAAGCAAGTTTGATGATTGGAAGGATATTCCATATGACATACACAGTTGTAGTTGTAAATTAAACCAACACATATCTTCATATAAAACCAACAGGTTTTATTTTAGTTTCCATTTAGATAATGTCAGTCTATCTGTATTTACGAATAAATGGACTTATTTTCCTAAGAGTTTAAATTGAGTTATAGTTTAAGGTTTAATATTTGAGAATATATCTGGAAACTTTTACAGATCAAGAGATACCATATAGAGTAAAATTTAAATTTTTCACCATTTTCCATATTTAACTAATACATTGATTTAGGTTTTTTGCAGTGAAATTTAGGAAAGTCTGTGATTAAAATTTTTTAAACTTAAATAACTTTGTCAAACCATCATGAATACATTAGACCGTTGGTTTTCCCGTTTGAATGGTTTTACACTAGTAATTTTTGGGGCCCTTTATAGCTTACTGTTCGGTGTGAGCCTAGGCCCCGTGTTGAAGACCGTACTTTGACCTATAATGGTTTACATTTATAAATTTTGACTTGGATGGAGAGTTGTCTCATTGGCACTCATACCACATCTTCTTATATCTATATGCATGTATTACAAAACCTGAACAGAAGCATTTTCATAATCAAGGTACAGCTCCCTGAGCAAAACTTCGATTTTTAATGCATTCTGAATTTTACTAATGAATAAACTTAGTTTTTATCAGTCAACCATTAAACTTTTACTGTCAGTAGCAGTCGCAGCAATTCATTTGGTTCTATAAAACCCTTGACGAACCTTTTATGAACCTACTTAATTCCCTGTTAACTTATTTGTGTTCCGTACTTTTGAAAGTTATTTACCAAACTTTCAAATGTTTGGACCTCAATGCCCCCTATTAAGAATATACAAGACATAACCCAGTTGATTCGCTGATGCCTATAAACCTAGTTTGGCTTACATTGGAGCTGTTGTAGGATTTTCCTATTTGGCTCTACATAGTTAAAACAGGTTAAAACAACAAATAGACAAAGAACTAGGTTTAATAGACAAAACAAAAATACAACATAAATATTTCATAATTCAAGCTCGGAAAAAAATTGAAGTAATATGATTTCACTATTTTAACAGGATACCTGATAACGAGACTTTATTCTTTATTGTGTTTGGTCTAGCCAATGGACCATTGATCTGGGCTATGTTTGTGTACAGAAATGCAGTTGTTTTTCACAGTGTAGACAAAGTAACATCATCTTATATACATTACCTCCCTCCATTAGTGTCTTTTGTGTAAGTATGTCATATTTAATATCAAATAAGGAGATGTGATATAATTGTCAAAGAGACAACTATCCACAAGAGACTAAATGACGCAGATGTTAGTAACTATAGGTTTGTACGGCCTTCAACAATGAACAAAACCCATACCACATATATATAGCAAGCTGTAAAAGGCTTCGACATGATAAAATGTTAAACAATCCAAACGAGAAAACCAACGGCAATTAACTTTACTTTAGAACTTACTTTCCTTTTGGCTAGCTACATACAAGGATACTAAGATTTGTTTCTTAAGAAGATCTAACGCCATACACAAATGATAATGTAATGAGATGAAGAGATATTGCCAACAATAGACGAAGCATGCAATGAGGAAACGTCTTACTCCAATTGTCGTAATTTACATTGTAACAGGAGACAATATACCAAACGCAATCCAAAAAACCCTTCATTTAAATCTTTTTAGTTTCTGTTGCCACAAATTATAATTTCTGAGGGAAATTGTACAAAAATCGAATAATTTTAAGTTGAATTGAATGATTTATGATAACATATAATTGCCAGTAAAGCAAACGGAGTGAAAAATTAATAATCATTTTTTTTATTTCCAGCGTACGATGGTATCCAGAATCAACATCACAATATTGGATGGATGATTTTAAACCATCAACCGAAGTTGACGTAAATATGGTAATCGGGTTGACAGTGTTTCCATTTATCTGCTTTTTCATTCACAGTGTAAGTGTTCAATAAAAAGAAAAAGAAAAAGAACGTCTTAGTAAAAGAAAACTTGCTGAAAAGAGTTATTTTACTGCTATTTTATTTACAGTGGCACATTTAAATATCGGTATAGGAACGTAATAAGAGGGAATTTAACTTTTTTTTTATTTTAGGTCGAACCACCGTGAGCGGATTTAATCGATCTTGTAAAGGTAAAATTTTATTACATGTCAGCATCATACTTTATTCAAATAACAAGAATAACATTAAATTTTCAAATGGTAACTTATTGATTTTACAATGCAGATTCTTTACCATATCATCGTCCAAAGAATATTGAAGCCATCAGATGATTACATTACGAGCTACAGTTACCTCAGTTTAAAAGAGGAAGCTTGTCTCACTAAACTTTTTCACTGTTGTGGTAAAAAGTAAGTATTTTTCAATAGACAAATTTTTAAAAAGTTCAACTGACGTCTGAACGAATCAGAAAGTCCAAAAGGAATGTTCCTCCAAGGAACACTTTTTCCGAATTGATCCATTTGTTTATTTCTCAGACACTTGCTAGTACCAATCGGAGCCAGTTCTGCATAACTACATCGTCATGAATTTTTACTTTGTTGTTAAAGACTGTCATGAAGACGGAGAACTTTAAAATGTCATTGAAATAATACTTAAAAAAACATGCAACCACGTAAAAATCTTTTTCGATATGCAAGGAAATGTAAAATACTAGAAAAAAATTCTTCCGTAGAATTCTACAGCACATATGTAAATGATTACCTCTAATGAGAATAAACAAAATGTTAAGCACTATTCTTATTCCTACAGTCAGTTTAGATATATATCCATCTAATGAGTTAAGCCTTTTTCAACTGATTTTTATAGTTTGTTCTTATGTTGTACTGTTACACCACTGTCCCAGGTTAGGGGGAGGGTTGGCACCTTCAAACTAGTTTAACCCCGCCACATTCTGTATGTGCCTGTAATTCAGTGGTTGTCGTTTGTTGCTGTGTTTCATATTTGCTTTTCGTTCATTATTTTGTTTATAAATTAGGCCGTTAGTTTTCTCGTTTGAATTGTTTTACATTTGTCATTTCGGGGCCTTTTATAGCTGACTATGCGGTATGGGCTTTGCTCATTGTTGAAGGCCTTATGGTAACCTATAGTTGTTAATTTCTGTGTCATTTGGTCTATTGTGGAGAGTTGTCTCATTGGCAATCATACCACATCTTCTTTTTATATGTACAAAAACAGATTCTTAAAAGAAAAGGATCCACCATGTATGTAGATTGACCACGAAAAAATAGTTCACTGAAATTAAAGTTTCTTTGGTGAAAACATATTTACAGGATAGAAACACTTTAGGCATTGCTGTGGCAGTTTGCGAAAATATGAAAATATATAAACTTCGAATCTTTGGAAAAAAGAAATTAAGTGATTGTTAGTAAAATGTGTAAGGATAAAGTAAATAATAATCTAAAGTGTTGGCAAGAGGTTAATCAGTCGAGGTTATTACTTCGTATATCTAAATGTATATGTCTGTGTATATGATCTGACGTTTGATTGTTTTTAAGCTTGTTTCTTCTTTTATTTTCAGACACAAATGCATTATGTTTTATGTGTTTAACTGGATATTTTGTTTGGTGTCATTGACTGGTGTGATGCTATGGTATAACTTCTACATACCTCATTGCATTCTTATGGTATTCCAAGCATGCGCAATCATCTGGCAAGGAGCCAATTATTATATGCATGTCTTTGCTGTTAAAGGATTCGCTGATGAATAAATATCGATCTCCAAAATGTGTAAAATAACCTGTTTTATATACGTTTTTAGGTATAAATGCCTAAAAATAGACTCACCATCAGACGAGAAATGTTTCGATCAATACAGAGAAAGGTGTTTCAGTGATAGTTCGAACTTTCCATAAATATTTTACCAACATGTATATAAAAAAAAAATTTGCAGGACACAGTGCGTTAAATCCCTTTGAAATTTTACGAAACAGCTCTAGTCTACCAAGATTACCGTTCTGCGAAAAACTACTAATAAGACTTACAAACGGTCCATGCACGCAAATCTTTTGTATGCTTTGACAAAATAGTGTACTGTATCGCGAAAATATCGTAATGTTGTAACAAAGGGCGTAATACAATAAAGCTTTATTTTTTCAAAAATTATTTATGATATTCTATTCTATATATATTATTTTTTTTAAATTTCATTGTATATTAAATGCTTAAAACAAATGTGAAGATGTATTGTATTATATGTGTTTTCGTTAAATGTGAGAGTGTGTTGTGTGATAAGTGTTTTCTTTAAATGTGAGGGTGTACTGTATAATATGTGTTTTCGTTAATGTGAGAGTATTGTACACATGTGTTTTCGTTTAATGTGAGGATGTATTGTATCATATGCGTTTTTTCGTTAAATGCAAGGGGGAAATGTTTAATGTGTTTTCGTGAAATGTGAGGGTGTATTGTATATGTGTTTTCGTTAAATGCGAAGTTGAAATGTATCATACGTGTTTTCGTTAAATGCAAGGGGGAAATGTTTAATGTGTTTTCGTGAAATGTGAGGGTGTATTGTATAATATGTGTTTTCGTTAAATGCGAGGTTGAATTTTCGTTAAATGCGAGGGTGAATTGTTAAAAGTGTTTTTGTGAAATTTGAAGGTGTATTGTATAATATGTGTTTTTTCGTTAAATGCGAGGATGAATTGTATAAATGTGCATTTCTTTTAATAAATATGATATGTGTTTTCGTTAAATGTAATGGTGTTTTGTATAATATGTGTTCTTCGTTGCAATTAAGTAAACTTGTGTTTCCCAGTATATCGTGTCTGATGTCACCATTTCTAAACTCGGAAAGATGTCTTGTGAATTGAAGTATAAGTATAAAATTTTGTAAAATACATATTTTTTATATTTTGTATAATCTAATTATCCATTAATATAAATTAAGGCAACAGTAGTTTACCGATGTTAAAATCTCAAAAATCGATCAAGAAGAAACAAATCAAGGAAGCAAACTAAAAATTAGGGAATCGCATAATCTCCAAAAAGGAGCGAAATCGGATGCATCAACAGGGTAAGCGTCTCGTACTATATGCACGCATCACCCTCGATATGATTCCACATCCAGTCACATTTCCCCCTTCAGTCACAAAGAAATGATACAATCAGGAATAGGACACAATGGACATAATTAGATATCAGACAACATACTAACGTATAATAACAATTTCAGAGTTTATAATGATAACTAAATTATGAGTCAGGGAATTTTAAGTTTGTTATTTGAATTTTTCCTTTAGGGAGTGTATGTAATGTGCGAATCCTAAAATGTCATTTTGACTGTATCCGTGATGAATTTCTGATGTAGAACGATAAATAAACAGACGACAAATTCAAGATTTTTTAATAAAATAAGAAATAATATATAATGTGTACTGTTTTTATAAATTCATGATATAGGTATGAGATGCGGACGGGTTTTCATCACGCCTACAGCCATCTAGGTGCAAAATTGATACACAAATAGATAAATATTAAGAATAGTTCACGAACAGAGCTTGCAAGAGATTTAAAAGTAGCAGTTAAGTTTCATTTGCAGAATAATGTACCTTTGAACATAAGTATAAATGTTGTTTAATTTAAAACAAATTTTGTTATTCAGCTTGTTGATATCGAATCAAATTCCACTATGCTGTTTTCGTTATGCGATTCATGTTTACTGTCGAATAATGTTACTAGACTTTCATTTTCACTGTAGGGCGATTCATTTCTATTGTATATGCGATGCATTTCACAGAAGGAAATTAATTATTTTTCATTATATAAAGTCTTAATTCAGCCGACTCAGTAACAAAATGTATGAAGTCAGAAGGATTGATTATATATGCATACTTAGTGAGTGAAAGTCTGAGGTAATATATCAATAAATTCCGTAAACATGTTATTTATTGCTAATATAGTAAATTCTATTTTCTCAAATAATTTGTCCTGATCTAGATGTAGGATAAAATTTATTCTTTCCTATGACACGTCATTATTAAATACATATATCTTGGACAGTTAAGCCAATTCACGTCACCGGAAAAGCAAAGTTTCTGTTTCGGTCTAAATCTACATCGCATACTAATAAATTAAACGTCATTAGAGCTAATTTCCTAATGCTTGTAGTTAAAAGGTGTCGTTGGCCTTGATTGTGTAAATGTTGCCTCAGCATTGTAATTAAGATTGAGCAAACGTTTATACAAACAAAGCAAGCAAGCCAACCAAACCTTTTAACTTCAAGTGTTAGGAAAATAGCTTCAATGGATGCATTTGAGATAACAAAGAGCATTCACAAAACGATCTTCATTTCACGATAAAATGAGTGGAAACGTTTTCATTTTGCACAAACAATTGACGCTTGGATGACTGGATAATTGATATGTATCATGCCACTGTGTATAAATCTTATACAGTAAAGAAAGTTCGAGCAACAGTCGAGTCACCTTAAATATGCTTGAATTTCTTATAAGTCGGTGTTACAAATAAGCCAATACGCAATTGTGAGAATACAAAGAAATATTGAAAACAGTTTATTGTTACATGTTTAAATGGTTCTATACCACGGGGTATAACCGCCGTACAGTTGATTCCGGACGTTAATCGCTACATCGCGAAGCAATGTTGGTAGATATACCGTTCTTATATTTACACCAAAGACTAATTGATTAACTGTTCAGTTAAGTATTCAAAGTTTATGAAAACAAAGTTTACTGCTCCTGGCAGCATTGTATATCATTTATATTACATGAACACCATGTGACTATTTTAAATAGAAAGGTCTGTGAATTACTTGTAAACATCGCGAAACAAACACTATGTGTAACTCAAAATTGATTAAACTACAAATAGAGCATAGTTGGTTGGCTCTTTCACTAAATGCGACCGTGTAGTTTGTGCTTTGTTGTTGTTAAAATACATAATACGAATGAGAAATCCGTTGTTTTAATTTGATTTGAAGACATTTACTTGAAAAACTGACCTCAGAATTTTGACACTGTACGATTCAGTCTCTTTGTAGTTTGTTTTCTTTCTTTAGTACCGTTCGTTGTACATTCTTGTACTGTTTGTTGTACAAAAGCCTATCAATACGGTAGAAATTTGTATGACACGGCGTGACAAATGTTCAAAGCTTTTTTAAGCGAGTTATAAAAATTTTCAGAGAAAGTTCGTTGTAGAAAAACGTTATATTCATGGATGTTCTACTCCAGTAAATTTTCGGATCCATGACAAGCTTAATTATAGCAAACTCACCAACAATATTTGAAAATTCATGATATGAACGTGGTTGTATATTGAAGTAAGCATCTACGACTAGCTTGCATTTCAAATTGTAAATATCATCAATATTAAAGTCATTTAGAAACTATTTTCAGTTGTTGTATATCGAATAATCATATAAAACGACAATGAAAATTCATCGCACTTCCAAAAATTCCACATCAGAAATGATTGCACTTACAGTGATAATTCATCGCATCTATAGTTAAAATGAATCGCATTCAGTAATCAATATTATGGATTCTGCTGCTTAAATAACACTTTTTTTATACTTTCATCTTGTTATTATACATTAACAAGTTATATTCTAATGAAATTCTGTTAAAACATACATTCAAATCTATTATTTTGTATTTTCAAAAAGTAAACAAACGCAGTTTTTCCCATCATCCTTTATTCTATATAGACATACTCGCATACAACAGTGAAAATGAACTAACTGGATTCGCACTTTATATACACTGTTTAGGGTTGTTTAAGGTATCAACACATAAAGGGTACTTAGATTGTGATATGTGCAGCCACGATCAATAGTTTCTAACTAATGACACCCTATCATGTTTTAAAATATCTGTATGGAAAGCGTACTTTGAAATAGTTTTACCAAGCTTGATTATAGCTTGTAAGTGTGCATATATAAATTAAACACGTAGTTTACATGAATTTTCATTACTGAAAATACGTAATTGGTAACAGAGCAAAGCAAATGAATCATATCAATACCAGAAAGTAACAAAACTGAAAGTATACATTATATTACACACGGTATCGCACGAGGTGCAAAGTCACAAACTCGTGTACTTTACAGTTAAATATATTTACATGACGCAACACACAAATGCGATCTATAATAGTCAACAACCTTTGAATTGTTTAATCAAACTCAAAGGACATCATCTATATATAGAAGTACGTTATCAATGCTAGCTTTGCTTTTTATTCTTCTTTAGAAGCCCCTGTATGAAGTCTGTCTTAAGCGAATAAAATCAGCAAGAAAAGGAGCACAGTTACCATAAAAATGCCGACTGTCTTGTAAAACATGTCCACCAAAAGTAACAAATATGTTGTCAATAAACATATGAAGCATCTTGATGATGTCCGTACTGTTTTGTTTTAATCAGAGTGGTTATTGTACATAGTTGTACTTGTTCCTTCCTTAAACAAGATATGTGTATTTACGTTGGATATTCTTTTTTTATGAAACAAAGTTGGACTTATTCATTCAATTTATCTTTAAGTTTATGATTAGGTATACTTTGGTAAATATTAGAGAAGTCAAATGTTTTTTTTTTTTTTTTTTCCTATTGCAGGAGGAGAGGGCCTTAAGATAACCTTTTCGTGATGATAGAAAGATAATGTTCCGATGGGGATACACTGATCATGAGAGAAAAATCTATGAGAGGGCACACTTTTAGTAGATTTATACGGTGTGCTTCTGGCGGACTTACTTTAAAACTTTTTGAAATAAAAGCAGTTCGTTTACTTTCATATACCGGTAATGAAACAGTGACAATGACATAAATTTAGATAGGTCGCAACCATATCAATCAACCCTGATACTCGATGTATATGCATATAATATTTTTATTGATACATTTTTGTATCAGTCTTTTACCAATGCGGATGTTGTTGAATACATAATGATAGAAAATTTGACGTTAGTATTTCATGCCAAATTTACCCTATAAATGAAAACAATCGCAGTTTGAGAAAGGAGAATCAAACTCTCAAAATATCTGCAAGATTATCTAGGACCGTTATTCCTTCTTATTCAAATATCTAAGCAATACATAAGATAGTAAAAAGCTATTTTGAGTTCCCATAATCCTAGAATGGTATATTGTAAAATGAAAATTTAATTAGAAGTTTTCCTTATGGATATTAAAAATATATAATTTAAATTTTATTTTAAAAATAAAAGACTAAAAATGATTGAAGCTTATACTGAGAAAGATGATCCTTATGCTAGAGTTATATTAGGAAAAATAAAATTATCAAATTATCAGATATGTTGTTTAAGAGATGATGGAGAATGTCCTTTGACATCAAAACAAATGGAAGTAATGGAAAAGTTTAAAGGTAAAAAGTTATCTAAGTTTCCTCCTGGTTGGGATGCTTTCATTAGACCTGACAAAATTTATGAATATGTTTTGAAAAACCATGTCCTGAAATTTAATTTATTTTGTTATTTCTTTATAACCCTCTTTAAAAACTTTAATCAAAGGAATAATATTTTAGATTTAAATGTATCATTTTCTTCAAGGTAATCATCGCTTCGCTCGCTTATTTTAACTTCCAAACAATAAAACCAGTTAATACCATACCACCAACAACAAATGCAATTTCTCTTTTTTTGATCTTCTGATGGTGTATAAAAATCACTTAGTTTAGGTTTGGGTGATAATGGAGTTAATTGTTTACTTGTAATGTAATAGTATTGTTTCATTGCTTGGTCAACATATACCGGTAATGAAACAGTGACAATGACATTTTTCTATGTCTTAGTATTCTATCGTACAAAATAACCATCTTACCATTAACTTGTTGTCTTATCTGTCTTGCTAATTCTGCATCAGTAACCATATCAAATTCTAAACAAATGTTTTTGATTGTATAACTTGCAGATGTATCTGTTGATTTAATAACATTGCTATAATTATTAAATGTAAGTTCATATTCAAGTCTATCACCAAGACCTGCTTGATAAAAGGCATATGAGTTTCTAATAGTTCAAAATCAAGTGGGATACAAAATCTTGCACCATATGCAGTTGCAATTGCTTCATCACCTATGTTTGATGCTTTATCATCCGCACCAACTCTGTGTTTTAACATGTTTGCTTCACCAATTCCTTGGTATGCCATATTTAAACGTTCAGATGTAGATTTCCATAAATCAACATAACAATGATAAATATCACTATCATCAATTGACATAATTTCATTTCCACTTATACGAATTGTTGTTTTTAACTATTGTTCTTCCTATGTTTTGATATATAGTTGCATTGTCGTCTGTAGATGTGAGTTCTATTTCAAATGCCAATCTGGTTGTTCCAGGAACAATAACATCATTATTGCTTAGATTGGGGAATCTCACTAATAGCTGTTGATTTTGATCAATAGTTGAAGGATTATTTGTTATTGATACACTTTGACGAATACCTTTCACACCACGGGGTTCTCTTATTTTTCTGTAAGGATTTAATTTGTTTCCGTATGCCGACATTTTAAGGATTAAATTTGTTAAAAATAATTCAATTACCACTGATACTAGAGTATTGATACATAAAGAATTATTAGTCATACTAATAAAACTTATGAAATCTCCAGCCTTAACTTCAAAGGTGTATAAAAGTTATTAAAACCGTGTAACACCTTATCCAAACTCATTTTGTAACTAGTTGACTTATCATTAACCATCATCTTAATGGCTATAATATCTGAGCTTGTTCTTAAACTTACTAAACTAATACCCAATATTTGTCCTGGAAAGTTCATTAAATAATAACCACCACCATAACCAAAATTAAACTTTTTATTTCCATGTATTGGACCATCAATTCCAGCATATATACTTATTATTTTTCTGTCTGGTTTATTTTTAATATTATCAACTATATTTTCAACATTTAAAACTCTGATGTTTAGGCAGCAACACTCTGATGTAAATTTTTATCCTTAGTATTCATTGTTTGAAGCTCACTCTTCATATTTAATATTTCCTTTTTATTTCCGATGTATCTACGTTTTTTTTGACACCAAGTATGCTCATTTTATTAAATAAATTATATAACTTCTAAAACACAATTAATTGGTAAATGATTAATTAAATGACATAAATTTAGATAGGTCGCAACCATATCAATCAACCCTGATACTCGATGTATATGCATATAATATTTTTATTGATACATTTTTGTATCAGTCTTTTACCAATGCGGATGTTGTTGAATACATAATGATAGAAAATTTGACGTTAGTATTTCATGCCAAATTTACCCTATAAATGAAAACAATCGCAGTTTGAGAAAGGAGAATCAAACTCTCAAAATATCTGCAAGATTATCTAGGACCGTTATTCCCTTCTTATTCAAATATCTAAGCAATACATACAAAGACCAGTACATAATTGATAATAAAGACATGTATGCTCACAATAAAAAACACAAATAATTATTATGAACACCCATAAAAACCGATACAAAGAAACATCACCTGAATAGAGACCAGGTACTTCATTTGCTGTTGCCTATGTGCTAAACTACAAGGTAAAATAATAAATATTAAGTAATGAAATTATATGTCTGACATGGAGTAGTCCATGACACAACAACCCGACAACATGGACATCTAGGAGTCAAAAAGTATGAATTCGGTGAACGTGTGATAATTCATTAACATGTATTTCATAATTTGTTAAAAGTAAGGAAACACACTTTTATCTGTCCTAACTTTGATTATTTTTATCCTGTACATTGTCGTTCTCGGGCAAATATATTCCAATGTACCGTGTAAGCTGTTTCATGTATCTTTCAAAAGCATTTATTTATCTCTCTCTCTCTCTCTCTCTCTCTCTCTCTCTCTCTCTCTATATATATATATATATATATATATATATATATATTAGGGGATAGAGAATAATGCCAGGGCAAAACAAATTAAGAATAGTAGAATATGGCCTAAAAACTAAACAGTACAGAAATAAAGACCCCCTTCCCCGCCATTCAGATCCTCAAAAATGCATATCAATTTCAGTTTCTGCAACACCTGTACATGTGTTCTCTGTATGTTTCGCATCATATATCTTTTTTTTTTTTCATTTTCATATATAAATTCACTATATGAGAAAAATAAATCTTTTTATTTCAATAAAACAAAACAAAAAAACGTCATAAAAACTCTGCCCTGTTTGGTGTTAAATCAGATCCCTCTCGGCTTGATCCATCAGTTGACAGGGTTTTGTCATCCACTATACAGACACATTTCTATCGTATTTCCATCTTTAATTGGTGGAAGTCTTGGTGATCAAAAGGCCGATAACGGTCGCTTTGCTGTTTTCTCAGTTGCAGTAAATAAAACCGATAACCGAACAGCTTGATCATTTCTCTTTGAAAAACTCCGATATATTTGGCGTAAATGTTCGTTTGAATCGAGCCTAAAATTTATGCAGTCACTAGGCCGACGTATCTTATTTTCGGAATCGGAATCCTACTAATAGGTGCAAGTAAGCGTTTAGTTTCATCTATTTTTCGCTTTTCTCCACATTTTACACTCTCTTTAGTAATGCAAACATAATCCTTTATTCTTACCGGTATTCTAGATTTTCTTGTGTTTCTTGGTAATTTTGTACCCATCTATCTTTTTCTAGGCGATCCCCTATCATCACCGTTCGGACGTTTAACATTTCTTGTACAATTGATTTTGATATCAGTTTCTCGTCTTATTGATATTCTTACAGCTAACGGGCCTGTTGATGTTGCCCTTTTTGTGTTAGTAATCCTCATGAAACGCACATGAATACGTCTGACTGAATTCACTCGTGGCCTTTCTCCGTTTTGTTATCATTAGTACTAACATAATTTAGTCTTGTGTTAGATATTTGTTCTCCATTAAATCTCCGAACTATTACAGGGATTCTACTTGGGATAGTAGTGGTACCATGAAGGAGTAAAAACATAAAACCTGACTTTATTGTCATCTCTCCTCTTCATTGGACGTCTTTCGTAAAGTTTCCTTCGATTTTTCCAATTAGAAAATTTAACCTCTGTTGTTTTACTACGTACTACTTCGTGTGATTTCTTATCATTTGCCCCTTCATTCTTCTCTACTTTTGGGACCTCTTTATGAACGGTGTTGTTTTTGGTTACGTTTCCTTGCTTTCTATTGGTAAAGGTAAGCTAAGGTGTAGGCTTAAGTTTCTTATGACCCTCCAAAAAGAAATTAAAACTTAATTTTTTCTTCATAGCATGCTTTTCTTTGTATGCACCATCAAGAGCATCAACAGCAATTGCACTGTTAGCAGTTGTTGTATCTTCTTTGTGTTCGATTGCATGAATTTTCAATACTGATAATTTTATTTCCGACCAGGTGGCCTGTTTTTGAAACCATCTATATCCTGATTCAGTTGTTTTGTTTCCTAATTTTGTAGCGGTATCACCCCTTTTCTTATTCATCTTATTTTACTCAAAGTTAACTTGCCTATCAAACTTAAGTTCATAGGCAATATTTATCGATTTCCAGTCGCCATCGTGACCATACAGACTATTCTCGATCATGGCTTAATGTTCTATGGAATACAACATTTTGACATCATCTAAACCGGTCAATGACTGGTTCGCAGGAATTTCGGAAAACATTTCCAGATCACATGCCTCTGTGACAGGTGGATTTATTATTTTGTGACTTATTCTGTACAATAGGTTTACACATTAGAGTTAATCTTATCAAAACATGGTCACTGTGCAAGTCGAATCGACCTGAATCGTCAATAAAATGTCTGCCGTCAACAAACTATTCCTTAACCTAAAAACAAATTCATACATGGTAGTTTCCAACTTACTAAGAGTATCCATAAAGGATCAGTTTTAAGGGCAATTAAATAACGTTCGTTTCTCGAAGTATTTTTAAAGACCATGCTTCTTTATTTAAAAAAGCAAAACAAAAATGTTTTAGGTCCTTAATTCTTCTGAAATCCGACAAAGAATCTTAATAAGTTCTCCGATAAATGGCGGTCCTATTGTTATGTTTAGAAGATAGCCCTATAAGATATGCATTCGCATAATATTTTCGTTATTTAACGTTTTTATGTTGATATTTTCATTTTTTTTTAATGCTCGGGTAAATTAATAGTAAAAAAACAAAAAATAGAAAATAAAAAATAATAAATAGCAATATCAGTAAAAAGTAAATATCAGATATAAACATAAATGGAAAATAATGCCCCGAGGTCATATATTATAGGACTAGTTTAGAAGGTAGAATACGCACATTTCTATTCTATAGGAGCTTGCGTTCTTACAGTCCGTAAGAAGTACATATTCTATACATCCTGCGAAAAAAAAAATGCATCGAAATCAACCGTGGACGAATGCATTAAGAACAATAGTACACTTTTCAGAAATAAGTAAATTTCTGACTGGCGAAGTGGCCAGGTTAAATATATATTCGACTCTTTCACACCGGGATTCGTGCATTTTTGTTTTATTTTTTTGTTTTTCCATCTTAATAAACATTGCACACAACTTGCACGAAAACCGTTAACCACCCGCTACACTGTATGCTTAAGGGAGTAATTTTCGGCCTCCTTCTACCATAAACCATTAATTGGTATTACTTAAAGGTTGCTTCGCCATTTATCTGAAGGATATTCAATCGTTTTCAGGATGAAGAAAAGGAAAGAAAAAGCAGATTGGTAGAAAAATCGTACATCTTCTGACCATAGCCACAATATTTTTCTTGGCGAATGGTGTAATATATAAACAATGGCTGATTCCATACTTCTATACAATAGTCACACCAATTCTTCTGGTTATGTGTTTATTAATGTATTGGTAAGTACTAAGAAAGTTTTTGTGTGGAAAAGAACCTTAAATCTGAAAACTATATAGGGACAGAAATTGGCCACAGAACACGGCATTATTAATAGATTTTTATGAACTTGATTTTAAAACTCCTTATTTAGAAGTTAACGGATTAATTAACTTTAACGGGTCAAATATGGGAAATGGACTGAATACTAGTTTTTGATTAACTCTACTCGTATTAAACACCAACTAATCAAGCAATATTTTTTTTCAGGTTATATGGTATATTACTTCCAAGCAAAATTCGAAGCTCGCAAACTGTATTACCTGTTTGGAGGGTTCAAAGATCCGCCATCCTTGATTCATCAGATGCAATCGTCTATCCTTGCTTTCGTATACATGACAATTTGCTTGTTCGGATTTATTTTTGTTTTGTCTTAAGTTTGAATATAAACAAAAACAAAGTTATGATAATGTAACTGTTGATAGACATGTACCTCATTTTCGCAACTCTCAAGATTGCTTTATAAAGTCATCAACTGATGTCAAAAGTTCAGATTCAGGATTTAAAAGTTGTGTTAGCTTGAAAAGTAGTTGAGAATTTGTATACCCAGGTTTTATATAATCTATTTGTGAAAATAACTGATCTCTTAAAGTTGAGTGCAGTTTACAATCAATGAGAAAATGGTATTCATCATCAAGTTTATTGCAAAATGTACATTATAAACTGTTACTTGGATGGAGAGTTGTCTCATTGGCACTCATACCACATCTTCCTATATCTAATAACTGTTGGTCTCTGGTATTTCAATATCTTCCCATGTCAACTTCTAGGTTATGATCACTTACCCGAAATTCAGATATTAACTGTCTGGTTTTGAAATTTAATTCTTTTAGAAGTCCTCTATTTTTATCTCGAATTTTATATGGCTACAAAGAAATAACTTTGAACTGTCTGTAGTAGAAAGTTTATTTAAGACCTCTTTATTTTTAGGAAACTAAATAATCAGTATTTCCCGTTGGGCTTCTGCTATGATGCCAATGTTTTCGTTTTCGTGTATATCTGGTAATTATACATTCTTCCGCCTAACATTGAGCATTCATGAGGAATACAGTGAAAATATTTAAAAACACAGTTGGAACACACAGTTGTACATGTAAATAAAATAAGGAGATGTGATAGGATTGCCAATGAGACAGCTATCCACCAGAAAACAAACGACGAAGATGTAAGCAACTATTGGTCATCATACAACCTTCAACAATGTACGACATAGCTAGCTATTAAAGGCCACGACATGCCAAAATGAAAGAAATTTAAACGATAAAAACCAACCGACCGGATTTATTTTCAAAGCAACAAAAACAAATATGATCAAACATTAACAAAAAAGCAACCAATGAATAACAGGCTCATCGACTAACTTTCAATTGTTTACATCACTGAGTCGATACCTCTGCTGGTGGACTATCAGTCCCCGAGGGTATCATCAGCTCAGTAGTCAGTACTTCGGTACTGACATGATTTAACAAACTTTTCTAAAATTGTCTGTTTATAAATTTTGAAATTATTAAGAAACTAAGGTTTCAACTCCCTCAGACAAAGTTGACTTTAGATGAATTTGGCTATTTATTTTAGGTATTTTTGTCATATAGCTCTTCAACGGTTTCGGTACTTATACATCCTCTGATTTCAAATGTTTGGCTTTGAGCGTTCCTGATGAAGGTAAATCCAGAAAAGCGCTTCGGACGCATGAAATTATTAAACGTGTTGTTTTAAATTTTTTGGGGATAGGCACATGCAGAATGTGGCGGTGTTTAAGATGTATGCGGGCGACCAACCCTCCCCTAACCTGGCATATTATGTAATTCTGTTCAAATATCACCTTAGTTTTATGATTTGTAGATAAGAACTGATAAATGTAGTTTATAACATTTATAACTAAACGTCAACACATTTTTTCAAGTCAAATATGAAAAAAATAAATCATTTTAGGATATTGTTACTTATATTTGCAGCATACCTAGTAACTTTATTATCTTTGGTGTTGCCAATGGACCACTGATCTGGGCTATTTTCGTGTACAGAAACGCAGTTGTATTTCACAGTTTAGGCAAAGTCACATAATGTTATTTATCAGTCGTCCCACTGTCTGTATCACTCTACTCAGCTCTTAATAAAATTGCATATCAAGGCTTTGTGACATTAAATACTTTGACCTGGCTTTTAAAATAACTTCGACCCGGACATATCACCGACGTCATAATGAATGAACCGACGTTGATAAGTTTAAGACGAACTTATCAAGTCATCCTCCGGTTTGCTGGTGAAACAAAGAAAACACTTGTTTCTATCATACGCAAGTACAACCCGATAATTCGATTATCTGGTTGTCTTCATATTTATATTGTAAAATATCAGACCACTATATTAGTGAAAAAATTAAAAATACAAAATCATTTATAAAATTTTGCAAAAAAAGCTGCCTGACACAATATGAATCATTTTTGAACTTGTTCGCTGCGTTCACTCGACAAAAAGCTTCATATTGTCGCAGCTGATAGTTTACAATATAATTATGCAGACAACCTCATAATCGGTACATACATTACCTGCCTTCATTGGTATTTTTTGTGTAAGTCAAGTTGTAGAAGGTAAACTGTAAATCTAGCAACTGTTTACACAATTATGAAAACATCTAACTTGGTTACCTCTCTCACACATTGTTGTCAATATAATGGAATTTTATGTGACTGTCATAAAAGTGAGAGGTTAAGCTAGCTATAAAACCAGGTTTTAATCCACCATTTTCTACATAAGGAAATGCCTGTACCAAGTCAGGAATATGACAAGTGTTGTTAAGGGACTTTCCGTTTTGAATTTTCCTTGGAGTTCGGTATTTTTGTTATTTTACTTTTGATGAGAGGAGCATATGATAAGAATGTAAATATTTTGCATTTTTCATGAAAACTTGTTCTGTTCCTTTGTGGTGTCAAAATGTTCGTTTGAAATAATAACATGATTGTTCTTAATATAGCTTAACAATAACGCCTTTTTGATTCGAGTGTCAATAATGAGTCTTTTGTAGACAAACACGGCGTCTGGCGTAAATAAAATATAAGCCTAGCTGGGTACTTTTGACAAACCTTTTTAACCGGATTTTCTAATGTGCACGTAAAATAAATTTAAGCCTATGCAATTCAACTTATTTAAAAAAAAAGTTTTAAAAAAAAATGTCAAAATGATGTTAAATAGTTTTTTATATACAAAATATCGAATAATTTTTCAAATCGTATTATCCTATTCCGTTTCTGTGATTTTGAATAGCATAGGATGAAATTTGAAAAAAAGGCAGGACAGGAGTTTTGAGTAAAAAAAAGGCAGGATGAGCAACTTTGCAAAAAAAAAAAAAAAGGCAGGATGAAAATTTATGTAAAAAGTCAGGATAAACTAATAAAAAATGGAAGGACCGAATAGAATGAAAAATAAAAAGGCAGGACAGAGATTACAACTAAAAATGCCCCCCTAAACCCCCAGAAATCAAATGGTAGCTCCCTTAATATGATAAAGTTCAAGTGCTGAACAATGTGACTTTCACCTGATGTGAAACATATACCTAAAAACAAACTCCTTTCTTTATGCAAATCAGTTTTCACTAAATTAGTTACTAAATTATTTCAGCTCGAAAAGACAACAAATTTTGGTGGTTTCAAAATCATTTTATTTCAAAATTTTCATAATGAAAACAGTAAAGACATTTTTAAAATAACAATTATAATATCATAGTATCAAACTGCTGTAAATTATATACACATATACCTATACATATACATTATAAAACAAATTCATTCTAAAAATATATAAAACTTATCTTGGTACAACCAAAGGCAAAGTCTTGAAATAGTGAATTGAAAAATATCTTCAAATTATATATTTCAGAAAATTTACTGAAAAGTTCCAAAATTGGATTTCAGAAATTTGTTTATTAAGTAACACACCAATGATTGAATGAAAAAAAGTTGTTGGTTAAAATAAATGAAAGTTTGAAAAAAATTCAAAATTTATCTTGAAAAAATTGACATCCCGTTGCATATGTAAAATAAAATAACCGTTAACAATGTTAATATAAAAGTAATAACAAATAAACTAACTTTTAAATATACATATAGCATTCAATACAACCATGAGAAAAGATTCATTGTAAAAAGATATAAAACTTATCTTGACCCAACCAAAGTCTTCAAGTAGTGAATTGAAAACATATATTAAAATGTTATTGTACAGAAAATACTTTAATTTACTCTCAAGATCCAAAATTGGATTTCAGAAAAAAAATAATGTTGTATACTAACACACTAGAGATAAATGAAAAACAAACAGTTGCTAGTTTAAATAGATGAATGTTAAAAAAAATTAAAATAACAAAAATACCGAACTCCAAGGAAAATTCAAAACGGAAAGTCCCTTATCAAATGGCAAAATAAAAAGCTCATATATCAAACGACTGTCATATTCCTGACTTGGTACAGGCATTTCCTAATGTAGAAAATGGTGGATTAAATCTGGTTTTATAGCTGACTAAACCTCTCACTTGTATGACAGTCGCATAAAATTCCATTATATTGACAACAATGTGTGAGAAAAACAAACAGACACAATAGGTAAAAATGACGAAAAATTAGGGTTCAGCAGTCAACATTGTGTTATAATCTTAATAACTTTAAAAAAAAACGAATAAACTGATGATAAAAAAAAAAATAAGAAGACAAAACCCACGTTTTTATCAAGCACTTTGACCGTAACCACTAGACAGTTGTCAACCAAGTACATTAGAAAGGTTAAACAAATCTATTCAACAGGACTAGCCTGTGATTGTTAAAGAAAACACTCAACATTTGACCTAATTTTTGTATATTGTATCAGAATAAGGATATAAACACAACAGTGTTTAACACATTTTGTAACTACGATTTGAATCAATCGTTTTCCACACAATCCATAAATATGGAGAAATACGCATTTTGCCAAAAAAAAGTATGAGGGGAAATTCAGAAATGAGCACCATGTTTGGTACAATGGTTACTTCTATGTTAACTTATACTACAATAGTACTCGCAACCCTGGTAGATATTCCTTGGGATGGGACGAATTCTGTGAGATGGTAGTGATGAAGGATATTTAGCTGCAGCCACAATTTGAGGTAAGTTTGCTTTTTAAATATTTTATTTAAACACACATAGTCTTTGTGGTATCGTCTGAAGGTCCAACGTTTCTTCTCCTTTTCCCGATTTTTAATTGACTTGCGGTTTTTAACAACTTACATGATGTTTTATCTAGGTGGTGACATATATTTTTTTTTTCATTTCAAAGGATCAACAGCAACCAGTGTCTGAACAGTCTGATCAACAAATGATACCCCAAACACCACCAACACCATATCAATCATACAATGTACAACCAATTACAGTGCTTGGGTGCTCTAACAAAAGACCGAGAACACAACATGAGGTAGGATCACCAACAAAGAAGCCAAAACAGGTTGCGTGTGAGAAGAATTTCAATCCAATGGAATTCTTTATGCAGCTTCAACAATATGAGGGAAAATAAGACAATAGAAATTAATTTTCTGTCAAGATCCAAAATTGGATTTTAGAAAAATTGGATTTTAGAAAAAAAAAAGAGAAAAAGTAATGCACCAATGAAACAAAGAAGCTGTTGTTGAAAATAGATGAAAGTTTGAAAATGAAAAATACTATATTAAGAAAAAAATACGTTGCGCATGTGTTAACAACAGTAGAATTAATCAAATAACAATTTTCATGATTTTTATACAAATGTAATAAACCAGCTACCCGATGAATACATATATTTATCGTTCGATACAAACATAAGAATATAATCATTGTAAAGATATATAAAATTTATCTTAACATAACGGATTTTTTTTATTGATTTAAATGACATTGATTAGAAATTACTTCAAAGATTGGAATGTCGATTTTAAATATATAATGTGTGTACCATATAGAAAGAAACAAAACAATGATACATGAAACGCACTATAGTAAATGAAATTGCACCAACAAAAATATAATGGGAATGTTTAAATAAACAATACTCAAAGCCCCAATTTATCCCTCTATTCCTTAAAGCTAGAAGCCAAAAATGACCCTGCGATCATTTTTTTTTTTTTTTTGTAATTTAGCACACTTTTAAACTTATTTAAAGTTATATTATAAAATCAAAGATGATAAAATGTTTTTATGGATTTCTATAAAACATACATTTATGATTTTACATTTAATCTGAATCTATATATAACTGTTAACTGAACTTCAATAAAGCGCACATGACTTTTCTGATAGATACCTTCATTTCTTTTGTGAAAGCAAGTCAGATGGATCTGATAAATGAAATTTATTTGGAACTAATTTAATTACCAAACGTAAAATTAATAGATAACAAGCAGATACCTTGTCTACATTGTGTGGCAGATGCTGAATCTCACAAGGACATCATTCAACTAATAAGTATAACAGACAATTCCAACTTTTTTAAAATCTTTGGTCTACCATTCAGTGTTGCATGGAAACATTGCAAAGATTGAACAGGTTCTGTATAATGGTGAAAATAAGAATGCGATAAGATTCAAAATCTTAGCTGGGAAACTTGGATTCCAGATGTGTTACAAAATCCTCGATAAGAGGTAAGTTAGATATGATTATGGTAATAATCTGGTATATTCCTTCGTCTTTCTGAGCGTCTTATTTCTTTCGTCTCTTTGAGTGTCTTAAGTTCCTTCGTCTTTCTGAGCGTCTTAGTTCTTTCGTCTCTTTCAGTGTATAAGATCCTTCGTCTTTCTGAGCGTCTTAGTTCTTTCGTCTCTTTGAGTGTCTAAGTTCCTTCGTCTTTCTGAGCGTTTAAGTTCCTTCCTCTTTCTGAGCATCTAAGTTACTTCCTCTTTCTGAGCGTCTATATTTAAGTTTTCGAGAGAGGAATATTGTAGTCTTGCTGATAATTGTCTCTCCAATACCTTTTCGAATCGTTTACAGGGAAAGGTTGTGGATTTTGAGGAGGGAGATGTTATTGTCCTGCTTGAAGTTTTTTCTCCAATACATTCATATGTGCACCAATTACATTAATAGGATGGTGCATTTTGCAGTAAATTCATAATTTGACAGAAAAATTGAGACGCTCCCGACTAAACCATTACAATACTGCAACCAATCTACAATAATTAAAGTATTTGATTAGGAACTGAATCACTAACATTTAAGGAAGAATCACTTTGATAATTTGAGGCAGGGATACTGATTGTGTTTTTAAAACAAACACAATCAGAAACCATGCCTCAATAATGAGAAAAAAAAATAATGAAAAAAATATGTATCTTTACTACACAGAAAATTATACTCCTCATTTATGTTGTCCTCTCCAACTCGTATCCTTTCTGAAAAGGCACGCTTGCCTAACAGTTTTGTCTTTCTCGCTTATTCAGTGCACACTTTACAATTTTCCATAGTATGAATCATACTATGCCTAAATAATAAAAAAAAGTATTCTGAAGATGTACATATGTTGATAATACACTGGTTACATACATATTTGATCCCAAATTGCACCGATTGTTAGCTTGATTTTACAATTTTTATTTGCTCTTACTTGACCGAGTACCAGAGTGTCTCACCACAGAGTAGATTACCCGTCGAGAGATTATATACTCTGGAGTCAAAAGTCCATAATATGAAAATAGTCTAATGTAAACCACCATCACTATGTAGCAACATTATAGTAGCCCCTGAATATAAAGAATATACCTCCCCTCAGTTGATACGGTATTCCAGAGCTTGAATTTCATGTCATTTTATTTTTATATATTGTTGTTGCTTACAAGGAAGCTATCAAATAAAGAGTTCCCAGTGGTGAATTTGAAATCATCCTTTCGAACATTTTACGGACGCTATCACGAGTTGGTTGACCGTTATGGAATATCTGTTTCACAGCTGCTGACGGATATGTTCCAATTGTCGTAACCATAATCCAGGCCTCTTTTATTCGAATGCGACCTACTGCAACCGACTTATCACCGGGTTTGTACTTACATGAGGTAGCAATACACAGTTAGGAGTTTGGTTTCGTATTTTGGACATGGTGAATTTTGTGAATATTGAATTTATTGTGCAATAACATTGATTTTAAGATAGCTGAAGAATAATATACCCTTCAAAGTGGGTTTATATGAACATCAAGATTGTTTTTTGCATGTTTTATAGGCCATTTTCTGTTTTACAGTCCGTATTTTCACATCCGTACCGCCCATAGGTCCAGAAATTTTTGTGTTGTTTTTCAAGAAATATTTGACGCTCGAACTTTTCAATTCAATTTTATGGAAAAATGAGGTGAAATGCATATGATTTGTTTTGACCACTTGATAGATAAATGTCAATGGTTTCAGAAAAGGTATCACTCTAATGGATCAAAATTCTATTTTGGACCAAATTTTAGGGACTTTTGTGACATTTTCACCTCCCTTTTTGCAATATTTTGTATCAAATAAATGTAGATTGTTGCAATGGTAACAGCAAAATGAGATTATATTTCACCATTTTAACTATTGGAAATCAAATTTATGGAAGATGCTGTTTCTATACATGTGCACATACATAACACAAACATTAAGCCTTATTTGTTGGAAAGCAAGGGAAAGAGGGTGGTTAAAAATTATGAGTGTCAATTTTAAGTTTTTTCCCAACTGGGTATTGCTACCTGTTCAACACGACGATTGCCACATGTATAGCAGGATCTGCTTACTCTTCATGAGCATCTAAGATCACCGCGTTTTTATGGGGTTCGTGTTGCACAGTAATTAGTTTTATATGTTGTGTTTTTTATACTGTTGTTTGTCTTTTTATCGTCTTTAATTTTTTGTCATGGCATTTTCAGTTTGTTTTCGACTTATGAGTTTAAATATGCCTTTGGTATCTTTCGCCTCTCTTTTACATGTAAATGAATTACAATGAATGTTTATGTTAAAATATATGATGTAACAATAACTCTTCAACTTACCAATTCTTCTTTCTTGTTCTCCTTTCTCTTAAATGAAATATTAAGACTTTTTTTCATTTACAGAAATGGAATGGCAACAGTCATTCTAATCTGCCACAATAGGTAGCTGATAGTGATGACCAGCAAGAGATGGGAGGGTGCACTAATGACGTTGAAACATCAAGTGTATCATCATCATATTGCAATCACCATGCGCATCATTACGAACAATACCATGTGCATTACCATTTTCATCTGATGAAGACAGTCTTTAAATAAATGTCATTTTTGATAAAGAACATTTGTGTATGATTTGCATTACAACGTCAGTCAAAAAAAATATGATGGGAACTTAAATCTCCTCTTCACCGATACGGACAGCCTTTGCTATGAAATTTTTACAGGTGATGTGTATGAAGACGTGAATAATTTCTTAGTCTACTTTGACACCTCAAATTATTCGCAGAGTAATCCATTGTTTTCTAAGATATACAAAAACTTATCCGGAAAAATGACAAATAAAATGGAAGGTAAATAGTTATTGCTTAGCATTGATTTTAAGTTTCAAGTAATTTTCAAAATATTTGTTATTCTGCATCCAAATTATATCGTTGATTTCCTCAAACATGTGTTCTTTTCCACCGGTTTTTAGTTTTTTTGTTTTAAGAAAATAGTAGAAACGGTGCATTTTATTGATACCTAAGTTAATCAATAATTTCAGGAGTTATAAATAAAGAATTCATCGGTTTACGTCCAATGATGTACAGCTTTATATATGACATAAAGGATTGCGATGAGTTATTAGAAAAAGGAAAAGAGGACCGCAAGAGGGATTGCCAAATATGTTATTGATAAACAAATTAGACAGATTCTTTATAAACAAATCTTAGTTGATGACAAGATGACTTAAAATAATATGGATTTAATTAAAAGTGATAATTAACCTAATTTTTTTAACATAAACAATGTTCGAAATGTTGGTTTTTGCAATTTTGACGACAAAAGGTTCTGGAAAAACTCAATCAACAGTTATTCATATGGACGTTTCAGAATATCCATTATAAAAACACTTTGCTCTATGTATGGTAAAATCGAATTGTAAATAAATTCATATTGTCTTATTTTCCTTTATATTGCTGGAGCTGCTGAAAGAATTCCGTTGGATTAAAATTCTCCTCACACGCAACCTCATGTTGTGGGTTCGGTCTTTTGTGTCAGAGCTCCAATGCACTGTAATTCGATGTACATTGTATGGATGAGGTGGTGGTGGTTGGGGTAGCATCTGGAGACTAGATTGTTCTTACTTTTGCTGCTGTTGATCCTTTAAAATGAGAAAAAAATATGTTACCACCTGGATAAAACATTAAAAAAAAAACGCAAAGTCAATTTAAAATCGGGAAGGGGCGAATGAACGTTGCACCTTCAGACGATACCACAGAGACTACATGTGTTTAAATAAAATATTTAAAAATAAACTTACCTCAAATTGTTGATGCAGCCGTTCTAAAATATCCTCACAACCATCTCACAGAATTCGTCCCATCCGAAGGAACATCTACCATCGTTGAGAGCACTATTGTTATATAAGTTACCATAAAAGTAACCATTTACTTTGGTTGTAGCCATAGCCATATCATTATCAAACATGGTGCACATTTCCAAGTTTCTCCTCATACTATTTTTTTTACAAAATGAGTATTGTTCCATATTTACGGATTGAGTGTAGAACGGTGGATTCAAATCGTAGTGACAAAATGTGTTAAACACTGTTGTATTTATATCCTTATTCTGAACCAATATAAAAACACCTCCCCAAATATAGGTCACACTTGGAGCGTTTTCCTTAACAATCACAGGTTAGACTTATTGGAAAGATTTCTTTAACCTTTCTAATTCACTGGTTGACTATGATCATAGAAATAGTAGACCACCTTCTTGTGGTTGCGATCAAAATGCTTGATGAAAATCAATGATAGTCAGTTTTATCAATCTGTTTGGTGTCTGATTTTTTTTTTTATTACCAGTTTATTCATTTTTTAAAATTTTTATCTATTTTTTCCAACAACTTCTTTATCCATCATTGGTGTGTTACTTTACACATATTTCTTTTTCTGAAATCCAATTTTGAATCTTTACAGTATATTCAAGTATTTTCATGACAATCCAATTTATGAATATGTTTTCACATCACTACTTACAGACTTTGGTTGTGCCAAGATAAGTTTTCTATTGGTAATATTGAGTGATGTATATGTGTATATATTCACAGCAGTTAGCTGATTTGGTACTATGATATAAAAATTATTATTTGAAAAATTACTTTATATTGTTTTTCATCTTTAAAAATCAGAAATAAAATGTTCATGAGACCCCTCAAATTTTTAGGCAGAATAGATTAGCAATATGACGTACTGAACACTGATTCGCATAAACACGTTTTGTTTTTGGGTATCTGTTTCACATCATGTGAAAATAATTCACATTGTTCAACATTCGAACTTATCTTATTTAATTGAAATTCATGCCTTTGAACTGACCATTTAAAACCCAGTGAAGGCTCACTAAACTGATATAATCAAAATGACCATGTTGAACCCAGAGAAGATTCACTAAACTGATATCATCAAAATTACTATTTTGAACCCAGTGAAGAGTCACTAAACGGATATCATCAAAATGAATCCATTCATTTATGTCATTGTGGATGGTCAATAATCAGATACGCTGATGGACAACACTGATTCAAAATCACATGATATATCTTTATTTGAGAAAGAAAGGAATCTGATGCACTGCTCTAAGTCAAAGCTTTGGAGATAGATCTATCAATGTGAGGTATCTATCTCTTGAGATATTGCCATTGTCTTGTATTCAAATAAAATCCTTTGATTTTTGGGTGTGCATTAATAAATTGTCTTAAATCGACTTGTACTTTTTTCTGATACAAACACAAGAACACTTGATATTCCTGTTACAGGTCAAATTTTTTTAATATAGCAACATAAGGTTGAATTATATTGTTTTACGGTATCTTCTTTGTGTGTAGTCAATCTTATATAGTCTGAAGCATTTTGAATCTTGTTTGATTGGCAAACATGAATGATGTTAGTTATGGCTAACGTAACACTCGTCAATGAAAGGAGGACTAAAACCCCCATTACTTTCCCACGTCTAGGTGGAAGTCATAAGTAAACTAGACCTCAGTCTTGAAGTTCTAAAAGTCATGCCGGCAACGCTATGATCACTTATTATATCAATGTCTTCAACAGAGCTGGTTCTTAAATGCAAATCTATGTATTTACCATTCCTTACCACAGGGACTCGGTTAGCAGATTAAAATTTTGTTAATCAATGTTTTTTAATTTTTTTTTAGTATTTCCTGTCTATTTGTATTACTTTATTAACGTATTTGACGTTGACATCACTATTTCTTTGTTTTCTAGCAATGTGCAGTTTACTATCCAAAATCCTTTTCAGTATACGGATATGGATAGTAAACTGCACATGCTAAAAACAAAGAAATAGTGATGTCAACGTCAAATACGTTAATAAAGTAATACAAATAGACAGGAAATACTAAAAAAAATATTAAAAACATTGATTAACAAAATTTAATCTGCTAACTGAGTCCTGTGCTAAAAAAAGTACTTAATATATTAATAGATATAAGAAGATGTGGTATGAGTGCCAATGAGACAACTCTCCATCCAAGTCAAAATTTATAAATGTAAACCATTATAGGTCAAAGTACGGTCTTCAACACGGAGCCTAAACCTGTTTTCCATACCAAGTATTCCCAAATTCCTCTGTGACATCACGCATTTCTTACACTATGTAAGAAGTGCGTGATGTCACAGAGGAATGTGCTAATTGCTGTATTGGTATGGCTATTACACAACTACTGATACTACAAAGTGCGATGGCGAGAATTGCATCGACGAGTACAAATCTTTGGTCAACACCCTCATGATATTTTCTTAAATATTCTTTAGAGGTCGTATACTTTGAACCTCATTATAATTTGCGATCGTGGCTGGAGCATTTACACATTTACACAATGAATTTTGAAATGTAAGGAGGTGCGACTGAATTGTACTTGTAGCATTACTTGTGAATAAGATAACAAACTCTATCCTTTCTGTTAGTTAAATCCACATGAACCACAAGAGAATGGTATCTTTATTTTCTAAGGAAAAATTCTTCACCACATAGATTTTGAAAAAGATAAATTAAAACCATACCATAAAATTCACCTAACTAAATTTTGGTTATTCCAAATAAGACAAAGCGTTAAAATCAACTATTTTGAAGCAAGAGGACACTTAAAAGGTTCATCTGATATTAAAGCAAGCCGGCTTGGCATAGTGTGCTTGAACAGATAAGAAAAGTACCATTCGAAGTTCATCAGTTTATTACATGTCAGTTGTACTGTTAATGGGTTGTAACGAGAGTAAGTTTGAAGGAGTAAGTAATTGTTTGAAAGTTGTTCTTTCGAGTTTGTTTTCACTGGGAACATCTGTTACTCAAGTACAGACAATAGAAATTTGTTCAATCTTACCTAGGGAACTAGAAAATAATTGAAGAGTCCAGTTCTGTTGGTCTTGAATCAGATAATGAACTCTCAATGATATTATTAGACGCCATGTATTTGTAATGATATTGTAAATGATTATGGACTCAAAACTAGCTATAGAACAGCATTTTTATGGGGTGTGCACGTATTCTGATCTTTAGATTCTCTTTATTCCAAATATTTTTCTGTACCAAAAAAGTTTTTTTATTGAAAAATAAGTCAAGAGTTTACCTTTATCAGATTTAAGATATAATTTGTTGGGACAGTAAATGATCTTAAATTGTCATCTATTGCTTCAAAAGAACAAGCCTATTAATAAACTTCGACAGGGTAATACTTTAATAATTAAACGGTGTAAAAGACTACATGACCAAAATTGTTTGAAGAATGCCTGTACATTGTTTACAACTGTATAGTAATCATAATATAACAGTACTAATTACACCTTATGTAAGAATCCTGTGTTTTGATTGGTTGATAGCCAGTGTATTTTTCACCAATTTACTGTTATCAAATGAATATCGCTCATTTTTTAACGCCGCCGGGGTATATGCAAAAAGGATATGCCTTTTTTACCGTCTCTAGCCGTGGTATTTGCCAAAAAATACTCTATCCGACTGGACGCTTGTAACGTCACGATCATCAATGCGTTTTTGAACGATAACATTCGGTGTAATTAAACAGATATAGCATGTTCTTGAGGGGTATTTGCGAAAAATACCAGTCTTGAGAATGAATTTCCCTCGCCTTACGGCTCGCGAAATTTAACATTCTCTCGACTGGTATTTTTCGCAAATACCCCTCCTTAACATGATATATCTGTTCAATATATGTATCATTAGTTTTGTTTTTTCTACGTGTATTTTTAAAATCAAAATAATCAATACGTTAAGCAACTGATTAACTATACAAACACCAAGAGTTGTTTTATGATAGTATATAAGTTTGAGTATGTTACTCCACATAAAAAATGTTTGCGTCAAATGCAATGTTATACATAAAAATGGGCATAAAATGAGGTTAGAGTTTTTTGCTCCGTGTTCAGAAAGCCTTGCTGTGATTTTTGTATGAAGAACAGCAATAAAAGCGCTGTTCCTTTGCTTTTTTTTTTTTTTTTTTTGCTGTGCATATACTGATTTGTGTCATGGATGAATACCCCATATCCGTTCTTTTTTTATTATAACAGTCAGTTATTCCAAGAGATAAAGCATGCATGTGAGCAATGCTGTAACCAGGAATGTATATAGAAGGAATGTATATAGAAACATGGTGAGTAGTGCTTGTACCCGGACTTGCATTTCATGATATCAGTACTGTATCTCCGTTAGACTCAAATGGATCGTAGAACAGATTTCATATTTATGTGAATATATATACATTTATCTACAAGATCGTAAATATGACATTTTGAATGTGGTTGTTAAGTATGCATGTGTATGTACAAGTTTGTATTATTTGTCATTTTGTACATGTAAATGTACCATGATGATATTACGAAATAAATCTTTACATTCAATTTTTCAGTTTGTTGAATTAAAAATCTTAGTTTCCAGTATCGCCAGAAAATCCTTACTAGCTTATTGTTGGTTGTTTATCGTATAATTCTCGTACAACCTTTTAAAATACACAAACAAAACAATCCAAAGTAGACTTCAAGACAAATTATGACGACTACAAGAATGTGGACGGCAATAGTAATAAAGGAAAAGTATCATCAGAATGGACAGTCTGAAAACTTATAAAATAAAGTTCCTACAAGAATTTTGAGGAATAATTATATCAATAAATGCTAAATATCTTCGCCTGCTTCAAAATGCTTGATTTGCCTCTCGACAGAAACAAAACATTTAAAACTCCTCTTGCACTGACAAAGACAATGCCCACCATTCTTTTCAGCGGTTAATTTCTTTAAAAAATATTATAGAAAATAGAAACAGTAGAGTGGGTGGCGCATATTCGCCTTGGACACATTTTCGCCGTTTTGCTATTTTTTCTGTAAAATTTGTGTGCCTTTACCCAATACTTGCCTAAATAGATGGTAAAGGCTGTTTGTAATGTTACAACTGTTGATGTTCCTCTTTACTCCATTTCCAAGGTTATTCGCACATATTGAGAAATACGCAGGTGTTTTTAAATGATTTTGGCAATTATGTAAGATTTATATGGCAATCATGCGCAGTCTTAAAGTAAATATTTGTGAGAAAAATCGTATAGGAATGATCTCTCAAGCTAATTCATGTAATTGCAAACATTCGTTTTTATAATATACCAGGATAATGAGGATGGTCATATCATACATTGCGGCGAAAATGTGTCCCCCATGGTACACGAACAACTTGATTTCCTCTTGAGTTTGCGTTCGTTTTTAGAACAATTAACCAATGTTTTGAAGATAATTTCTTTATCAAACATTTTTTTCATATAGTTAAATTTCTGAAACCTTCATAAAAAGTTCCAAATATTCGAATGTAGGTCAGATGTAAGTGGAAATGAACGAAATATGCGGCGAATATGGGTTTCTCACTCTAGCTTTATATGGTTGTAAAAAGGTACTTCATACACATTGTGCTTGTATTAATGTTAAAAAAAGCTTCCTTAATTTAAAAAAAATAACGTTCATGTTCAAACTGATTCTTTCTGGATCTGTGGAAATATTGCAGTTGGTAACAATAGGCAGGTTCATACATGATACTCCACATATCCTTATTATTATATAACAATAATTATCACAGGAAAAGCCATTTCTTTAGACAAATATTATTTTGTAATGCTTATAGAGCAAAGATTTTTTTCTTTAATTGGAATTTAAAAAATTAAAAAAGCAAAATGACAAGCCTCTTTAAAGTTACATAAAAGTAGTATAAAAGATGTTCAGGATAATCATTACAAATATTGCAGTTTGTTGGTAGAACAAAAAAAAAAAAGGAAAAAGAACACCAATTGGGGGTGGGGTATCTTTTACTTTTATCTGAGTTCGATAAAGTCAAAATTCAGCTAAAATCAACAATGACAAAGCAAATGAAATAAAGCGATATTTCAATCTTATCAAAATATAGATCTCTGATTTTGGTATCATCATGAGCACGCGAGCGATATTTCCATTTTGAAATTCCGAAAATTGCACAGAACAAAGACAAATATATGCGATTCGGGTATTATTCATTATGTTAATGTGTGTTAGCTTTCTTTTCGTATAAAAGAAAAATAATACAACTGTTTTGCACAAACAGACAAACAACACATAAAAAACTTCCTGAGGTTTCTAACATTCAGCAACAAATTATTTTGAAGGTTTGAAATAATTATTTTGGGTTTCCTAGCCAGAAAAAATAAGTCTGTACAAAAATAGTTGTTCTTTTTTAAAACCATTTGATCTTGTTGTACGCGATGATTTTGTTTTCATATTATTATTCAAAATAAAAATGGAAAATGATTGTTGTTGTATTTTTATTTTTTTATTTTTCTTTTAAAGAATTCAAAAGAGTATTATAAAAACAAAGGATAACTAGTGGACAGCTGTGACATTTTCAGCTTGGGTTTATCAAAATAAAAATTAACAGGTTCAAATCATCCAAGCCCAGAAAACTGCAACGATAAACACGGTTTACACTGTTTTCAAAGGCTTGTTGTTTTAAGTACAACTGTTCAGCTTGGGTATATACATTTGTATTAACAAATCCATCGTTTTGCCATCTGGCAGAAATATAATCTTTCAACACCTTTTAAAGAAAAGCGTGTATAAAAATCAAAACTTAGAAATAATTCTGTCATTTATGTATTGCCCACATGTTTTGAAGAACAGTTACAAAAAGGTAAATACTTTTTTCCAATATCCAATTATATTTTTATTAATTTAATATATTTTAGCCAGATATTGTTTTATAGTTTAAAATTTTGTCATCAATTTTATATTATATTGTAGCTAGATATACATTTTATTTTCATTAATTCTATTTTCTATTTTAGTCAGATATTGTTAAATATTTTTATATATATATACATACTATATGTATACCTTATTTGAATTTTAAAATATTTTCTTTGTTTGTTAAATGTAAAATTATATATGAAATTATATTCTTTATTTTTTGGTAATTTGAGTAACTATTTATTTTAACAGAGTTATTAAAATCAATTAAAACCTAAATTAAACGAGTCCATGCCATCAAATGTAACTGAAATTGAAATTTAGGTGAAAGTGTCGACGTGAGAATATTAAATACAAATTACTTGTCATATTTATGTTTTGACATCAAATATTAAATTTCACACTTAATTTTAATCTGATTTGGTTTTGAATTTGACACTATCAGAGAACCTCATCAACAGAAAATGACATTGTTCTGATTGTTAATGTTAGATTGGTCACCAGATATCTTAATTAACATGTCAATATTTTAAAATATATGTTTTATTTTAGCCAAAAGATAGGCACTGAATTGTGTTAAGATTTGTGTCAATCGCCAAAATTATCTTAATTTTGTATAAAGTTGCAGAAAATAAATTTTAGTATCATTCAACAATAATCTAGATAGTGAGTACGTTGCATTTAGTTTTTGTTATAATTTTATTTATAAATTTAATAATATATCTACATAATAATAATACATAATAGTACAAAAGTTTGGATCTATGACGAGAACAATGCTTAAATTTATTCAATTTTAATTTTTATTAAATATCTGCCGTTTCTTGCTCATTTAGATTTCCCGGTTCAGAAAAATGTGGTCGCCTGATTTCAGCAATCTAAAGATAAGCGGAGAATCTAGTTGTCCAAATCAACAGGATGCAAGTATTACAAAGGTAAGTGGTTTATTCTTTCCTTCATCGTGTCCATTTGGTCTGTTCTTTTAGTCTTTCTTTGTTGGTGTTATATACAATTTTCTTGTCTTTTAAATTAAAAAAATAAATAAAATCGGAGAAAGTTTAAAAGTTTGAAAATCCTAAAACTAATAAATTAAAAACAATAGGTATTTTTTTTTTTCTTCATTAAAATGAATTTATTTTCAGACAAAAGAGAATAGTACTAAAACGACGGGAGTAAAACGTAAGTCAACATTATCTCCAGGAAAAGATTGCACGAAGAGACGAAAGAGTTCCGCGAAACATAGTAGATCATTGAAAAGATGCTTGTCTTTTGGGGTAAGTCGTGTTTTTCATTTTATTTTTACGATTTGTATTTGGCATGCTGCTTACAGCAAAGTAAAACATTTCACTTTTTAAATAATCCTTTCTAATGCAGTGTGCAACATTTTAACTTTCTAAGATAATTTCAAAATAAATATCAAAATACAAGCGTTATTTCAGAAGTAGATGACTAATTAAACTGTAAAAAAGGAATTGTATACAACACGTTTAAAAATTCCTTTGAAAGTTCATTTCTGATTAAAGATCGACTCAACTAGACGAATGTGATTATACTATTGGTTACTCGTTCTTACGGTATAAGTTAACAATGGCCCATAACTGAAAGAGAAATGTTCTATCTGGTCAGGCGAAATCATGTAAATAATAGCAACTATATATATTATATCGTGGAATCGAGAAGCAAAAATGTTCAATGGCGTTTTTAAACGCGCGGCTGGTGCAAACTGTAACTATGATTTGTTTCTCCATTTATTAGGATACACCATTAGAATCTAATGACAACTTACTGTCAGAAGAAACGTACATCGCTGATGGAAGTCGGCCCCATTGTCTTCCTATCGTTGCTGGTCAACACAGAGATTTGAAATCTATCACAACTAATACAGTAAGTTTCTTTATATTTTGTTTGTGATATACCTTTCGTTGAAAGTTGGCAACTTGCTTTTTTGAACAATTTTATTCTTCCGCCTGCTATTAGTTTGAATTCAGGTATCTTTTCTTTTAATATAACAATTATTGTTGACGATCTCGATCTGGACTGACAACAAAATCCCGAATAGCTACAAAATATGTTTGATGAATCTCTAGATGTCTTTGTGTTTTTGGGATGTTGGATTGCTGTCTCGTTGATTTATAACCCAAGTCTCCTTTTATTCATTTTTGCCCGTTGATAACCCATTTGGTCTAACGTTTGTGCTGTTTGTTGCACTTAAAAGTCTTTCCCTTAACTTCGGTTCTGAAGGGGGAAGTAAAGACACCTACAACAAATCTGTTTAACTATTACTAGTGCAACCCTTTTAAATCTAAATGAACTTGATTAGATTTTAAAGATGGTGGCACGGAAAACGAAGCAAAATATATTATACTATCGCATGCTGATGGCTCGGCATCGGAATTATATCTGAGTTTGAATCAGGAGTCCGCTTTCAGACAGACAATCTATTAGTTTTAATGCTCATTTTTCGAACTGATTAGTAATACTAGAAAATCAGCCTTCAACTCTTTAAGAAGAATGAATCATATTTATATTAAAATTATGTTTTTACTTTTAAAATGTTAAGATCTTCTTTCGCCAGTAAAACAATTTGTGATATTCAATACAAAAGCCATTTAAAGAGACAGCAGCGTATATTTGGGACATAGATAAATTACTCCAGTATTTTTTTAACAGTCTACAACCACATTACATGTACCGATTATAACGTATTATACATTCAGGCTATGCAGGGAATATACGGGGATGATTTATTCATATATTAATGTCTTCGAAACTTACTTTTTAATTGACACAAGCTCTAAAATGACATTACATACATTTTCTTTTTTAGATGAAAGATATATTGAATGGTAAATACAAAGATGGCATCAGTTCCTGTAGAATCATTGATTGTAGATACCCGTACGAATTTAATGGCGGACACATTAAGGTACAGCAAAACTGAACAAATTCAATTCAATTTTACATACAAAACTTCCATAATTCCAGTCTTATTCTTTCTTTGTACGGTAAAAGAATAGCAGACATATTGAAAATTAACCTTTGATGTGAAATATAATGATAGATTTTGAAAAGAATCTGTTTATATGTCTTTTATTATCTGGGACATTGAGTAAGCACTTCAATGTGTTTTTACTTGTGTCACAGAAATATCTTGTATAAAAAAACGGCATTATAAGCTTCTATACATTTCTCGTTGTACAATAAGTCAAATATTGCTGACCTGCATGAACAATATATAAGAAATACTATGTAAACTAAAGGCAGACAAGTTCCTTGCAAGATAAACAGAAACAAAAAAGATAGATCACGATATCAACATATTTAGTTATCATGAATCAGACAGACACTGGAATACCTTGACAGTAACTTTGGTCAAGTATTTGCTGTGGTAGATGGAAGTACAATATAAAAAGAAATTTGCTTACATGATCTATTTATGTTTTTTTTAAATACATTTAAACGACCAACCGGCTCCAATGTACAGAAAGTGTGTTGGTGTTCATGGGAACCGATACAGAGGTTGATTGGCGTTCACTTCGAAAAAATAAAACGGTTGATTGGTATTGACTATATATAGCAGCACAACTTAAACCCACCGTTTTGTCCATTTGCAAAGAACACCAGTCAACCATTTCAGCGTTTCTCATAAAAATATTTTGAAATCTACAGTATTTGAATAAAGACTATTCAAATTCATTATACAGAATGCATAAAACTGTTATGACTCTTTTTTATGATATCTCCGAAATGATTGCATACTATTTTGAAATTTACTGTATTTGAATTAAGACCGTTATAAAATTCATTATACAGAATGCAGAAAATTGTTACCTAGAGAAACATATAGATGAGCTGCTTTTACAAACGATACAAAGTGGAAATACAACAGGTGAAATAATTATTTTTCACTGCGAGTTCTCATCAAAAAGAGGACCAAAACTGTGAGTTTTACTAAGAATTTGATTATTTTGAAACATGATGTAAAAGGAAAAGTAATTTATATAATTGCCAAAATGAAAGAAAAGAAACATTATCAAATGCATTTTTTTTTTAATTCAGATGTTACTTTTTGAAATCATTATCTTAATGGTATAAAGTGTGATATTAAAAATTAAAATTCATTAAACAAAAAATTGTCAAAAACAAGATGCCAGAAAATACAAAGATAGACAGTTACACAGACATCAAAACAGAGACCACCGCCAACTTAGCAGATACTCTAAAACATATTCTTTCTTTTCGCATTCTTTCCTGGATAAACTATAATTTCAATTTCACCCATAGGTGCCGATATTTGAGAAGCAAAGATCGACAAATGAATGGGAGAAACTATCCTCAGTTGTATTTCCCAGAGGTGTACCTTCTTGAAGGAGGATACAAAGCTTTCTTTCAATCACACAAGGTATGTGTTGTAACTAGTCTGGGCTTTGGAATTTTTATCATGTTTTTTACATGTTCCGTCTTCGACAGTTATTTTTAATGCATTTGATTTGGATTGGTAAGCAGAAATTAAACCAGAGCCAAATTGTTCACTTTAGCTTAAATGCAAAACATTATTTTTTTTTTTTTATTTTAAAATGTATGTAGAAAAAACTTGTTGAACAACTGAGTATAAATATCTATTTGTATCAAATGCAGCTTACGTTAAAACGCCCAGGAATTTACGTTAAATTCTATTTTTGTTCGAGATCATGTTTAGCTCATTAGCGATTTCAATTTTGTAAATTTTTTTAAAAGGCCATTTGTGGTCGTATTTTTTTATTTCTACATAAATATTTGAAACATAAATTGCTTGCTTATCACGCATATCGCATGCCCAGAAGTTTATCCGACCGTCTTGATAACTGATGTACAGTGACAAATTATAACTCCATACCCGTTAAGATAGCTTATAAGTAATATGTGCTTAATATTAAAAAAATAACTGATATAAAACTAGGATAATTGTAATAAACAAACAAGACCCCTTCATTCATAATATAGATTATTTATGATAACATATTTGTAAAATACCTGGACACAAGACAATTTGACTGTGTTATAAATTATTGACTGATCTTTATTTCAGTATTTCTGTGAACCCGTCGACTATGTTCCGATGTTGCACGACGAGTATAAAGTGGACGTACGACATTTTCGATCCACGATCTCATCCCTTAAAAGGAACTGCTCACATGTAAAGAAATTGGAACATTGCATTACACCGCAAAAACTCATTTTTTCTATGTGCTGATATACTAATGTGTCACCTTCTTACAGTATATCAGAAACAATCTAGTGCTATTATATATGTTATATTTATTTTATTATTCGTTGAAATCTTATGATATATTTATTATTCATTTATTGAAATTGGAATACTTTAAGTGATTTCATTAATAAATACATGTGCATTTATATAAACTTGAATTTGCCAAGTTGATATTCCGAGAGCCGTATTTTGCCAGCCTTTCGTATGTTTAAAGAGCAACTTTTATTTTCGAGACTTCGTGTGAAAATGCAAAAGTTTTTATCAGTGCGACATATCCTTAACCGACAGGACCAAATCAAAAATGATTTGCACCACGAAAACGCTATTGTTCTAACCATATTTGATTAAACCTTTAAAGTCCCAAATGTTGCAAAGCACCTGTCCTATCTCCATGACAAATATGTTGTTGTCCCCGCAGATAAAGCCCCAAACAACATCGTTTTTATGTGTAAATCACATTACATAAACTGCTTGATAACGGCATTAGGTATCGACAAATCACTTGGAATCTCAACATATACCCCGAGACACTTAACAAAGAGGAAATCCTGAATCATCATAGTTCTGTTCTATGTTCCTTTGACTTTTTAACCAAAAATGAAGAACAATTTCTTTCTTCATTGTATTGGATACCTAAATTACATAAGTATCCTCACAAACAACGTAATATTGCTTCCAAGTGCTCCACGAAACCTCTTTCTAAATTATTAACCTCAATTTTATCAGCAATCAAAGCCGGGCTTCAGAATTGTTTTGAAACTACCAAGTCTAGGTGCCGTGTGAATCGGATGTGGATACTAAAAAAATCCAAAGATCTGTTAAGAGTACATAAGTCTATTTCCCCTACACTAGTATTAAAAACTTAACTTTTTACCCTTTACACAAGTATTCCCCATTCCAAATTATTAGACAAATTGAAAAAAAATGGTCCTGCTTTGTTTCTCATAAAAGATTGACCAACATAGATACAAATGTCTTGTTTTAGGGAGGGATAATTGGTACTTTAAAAAACCCACTGATTCAAACACAAAATTATCCAAAGCTGACATTACCAAGATGCTCAATTCCTTTCTTGGCAACATATTTGTTACATTCGGAGGACGTGTTTTTTTAAAAAAGGGCATTCCCATTGGAACAACTGTGCTCCTCTTTTTGCCGACTTGTTCCGTTATTAGGCAGACTTCATACAATAGCTTCTAAGGAAGAATAAAAAGAACCAAGCATTATCCTTTAACCTCACGTTCCGCTATACAGATTATGTCCTTTCACTGAATGATACAAAATTTGGTACATGTAACTATGTTGAACGCATCTATCCTATTGAAAAAATGATACAACAGATACAGTTAAGTCTGCCGCATGACTTTCATCTACAAATTGACAATGAAGGTCGGTTGAGAACAAAATTTTACGACAATAGAGATGATTTCAGCTTCTCAATCGCAAACTTCTGTTTCCATATATCTAAAATTTAGCAGCGCCTGCATATGCGTGGAGTACATATCTCTCAGTTGAAACGATATTCGGGAGCTTGCATTTCCTATCACAATTTCCTTGACAGAGGGTTGCTGCTTACAAGGAAGCTATTAAACCAAGAGTTCCAAATGGTGAAGTTGAAGTCATCCCTTTGAACATTTTACGGACGCCATCACGAGGTGGTTGACCGTTATGGAATATCTGTTTAACAGATGACGACGGATATGTTCCAATTGTAACCATAATCCCTTCCTCTTTTCCTCGAATTTGACCTAGCTACCGAATTAGAATTATCACCTGGGTTGTACTAACATGAGCAACACGACTGGCGCCACAGGTGGAGCATTACCTGCTTACCTTTCCGGAGCAACAATGATCACCCCTTGTTTTTGGTGGCGTTCGTGTTGCACAGACTTTGTAGTTTAATATGTTGTGTTTTATAGATTGTTGTTTGTATATTGTTCGTTTTTTACCATGGGATTGTCAGTTCGTTTTCTACTGATGAGTTTCACTATCCCTTTGGTATCTTCCGCCTCTCTTTTATGTGAACCTTGAGACTGTGCAACGTAATGATGAACTTTATGAATTACATGGTACAACCCTGAAAGTACTAGTAAGTGTTTATGAAACATTACGGAGAAATGACGGTAACTGTTTTGAACGAAAGAATCGTGATCAAGTCAAGCCTGATGTAATCTGAAGTGATTTGTAGCAATTCACTTCATTTATTTACACCATTTTTGACTTTTTCGTTAGGCTTATTATCCTGCTTGGCCTTAACAAATACTACATACACCAAAAGAATAAAAAATATTAAGAAACGTTGCCCAAAACGGTAAGCTGTTGTTATAGGAGCACGGGTAAAACTCTAGATGATCTCGGGTTATTGTTACAAATAGAGTCCAATAAATGTAAACCACCATGGACACTACAATGTCACAGTTAGTAAATCGCAGGGACATTCATGTAGACCCTAATATTATAGTTTTTGTTTGTTCTCGTCGTAAACAGGCATGTAATATTGATCTCTGGACATATAGTAAAAATCAATCCTTCTTTCATGAGATGAAAATTCCATATGGTCACATAGAAATAGTACAAAATTATACAAGACCAAATATCACGCATCTATAATGTCTTAGACCAATTATGATATATCAACATGAAACCATCAGGCCTTGTTATAATCCTGTCCATTGTGAGTGTGTTTTTTTTTTCTGTCATCTGCCTTTTTCACAAAATGACAACTGTTTCTTTCGTTCTTTATGATGATTTTTAAATATTTTGGTATTTTGCTTAACTTTAATGATGACTTTTACAATTAAATGAAGAAAAATATTGTGGAACAAGAACAGAAAGCACTATATTCATTATATACTATTACTACGAAAAGTTTATCTATAGATTTGCAATTAAAGCTATTTGATGCATTAATGTACCCAAAATTGAAATATTCATCTGAGTCATAAAGGTTTGAAAATGAAAAATAAAAACATAATAGAAAAAAATCACTTATTTATACATGCAAGGTTTTGAAATAAAAAATGTGTATATGTTAGGAATGCAGTGGAACAGGGACTGATGAATAATTAATGCTTATGTTTTAGTCCCAGACTATAGCAACCACGCCAACCTTTAAGGTGTGTGGCGAAATTGGGCGATCATGATCATTAAACACCTGGCATACAAAGTATGACCATGACTTAGGGGTTCAAGGGGCTGCTTATATGATATGGACTAGGGGAAGTAACACAGGAAAGGAATACAAAAACGGAATATATTTCGTATCCATTCCGACGTAGTAATAAAATACTGGTGTCGACATCTGGTGACAATTTAATAATGAGCAAAATGTTTGTCAATAGTTGACAGAAGGATCTACACCATTTTATTTATATTATTAATTGAATTCGCCCATTCAGGTATTTATTGCATACGCCCTTCTTTATCTTTGTATCCACGGGCTAGATGCTGACAATGACAGGTGCTCCACATTTTTAATAGACATCGCATTATGACGTCGTTTTTTTGCCATATTTTGCCTTTTCTAAATCGTCTGAAATTATGGTCGTGTTTTAAGGAAACGTTTACCTATAGTAGTAAGGGAACGAATAATGAATTTGTCAGTTTTTCGGGAAACGTGTAGCTGAAAATTAAAGAGATATAGGTATGATCATGATGATAATTTGTGCATGTTAGTCTTGCATTAACATACCTGTTCATTAGGTATCTATCAAATAAAACACCGATGGTTATACAGTGTAATCTTTTTCTTCAATGGGTATCCAATGTAACATTATCAGGGAGTGACAACATACATCAAAGGATGTGATAGTTGGCATTATCAAAGATGTTCAGCTGCTGTATTTTGTGGCCAACGAAATGCAACCAGATTAAACTAGCAGCAGCAAGAGGGTTTAAGGCAAAAAGTTTCTTCTCTTTGATTTGAAAATTAATTTTGTGTGCACTTATGAAATTTTTAATTCTCCCTACAACTGAAAATTCTAGAATGCTCAATATCATAAATATTCATATTTGTTGCTTACAAATGTTGATGCAAACACATATACATCCAATTGTGTATGAATGTTGTCTTGTCTGTAAATTTCACCCTTCCAGATCGTTTTGTTTTTCATGTAATCATAACTTACTATTAGCAGGGGCATAGCTACCTTCTTAATGAAGTGGAATCACAAACTAAAGGGCGAGGGGTCTGGGGGCCGCCTAAGACCCCCATTAGTTCCAGGGCAAAGCCCCCCGGAAGAGCCGCATTTATAGCGTTTCAAAACAATCACAACCTTAATAAAACTTGTACATTTTTATTGTGGTTTTTTGGTCAACTATTTGTTTAACTTCGAGTCGAATGAAGACTAAACATTGCCGTTTGTGTTTATTGTATACCGTGAGAGCTCATACATGTGATGGACTGTGAAACTCAGATCAGGAGATTGGGAAATTTTGGTCAGGAGATTAGGACTCAGATCAGGAGGTTTTTTATCGACATAAATTTTGTCGTAAATGTAACCTTTGATGTACAAAATTGTCTCTAAAGTGTTTTTTCTTCAACTTTCTACCTGAATGTAAAATGTTTAAAGTACCCTTGTTCAATTTAAGTTTCTATATCTTAACTTATTGTAACTTTCTTTTATTTCAGAACATTCCCTAATGTCTTGTTTATGTTCATTTGCATTATCTTACTACTTTATGACATTCATTGCAAAATTAAACATTTACATGATAATCTCGCTACAATTAATTTTTCTACTGGGAGTGTTTAACGACCTTGACTGGCTGTTCAGCCCTCGCACGGTCGGCTCGGTGCCCGAAGGCCTTTGTTGAGCGTTTAAATAATTTGTGCCATCGGTCAGGAACAGGTGGAGGACGCCATTTTGTTAGGCCGCCATCTTGGTTTTGTGAGTTGTTTTGGTTTTCTTTTGTTGACTATTTTGATGTTATTTCTTCACAACGGCTGCTTTCAGGGCCAGATTGGTCAGCTTGGCAGCCCGCTAACCTCGATGATGGAGTACTGGTAGATGAGTCTCGGACGTAGTATTAAAGATGACAGGAAGCATTATCAGGACCAAAGTCGTGAGACAGTGAAATGAAGGTCCATCATCTAACACCTCGGATACAGCCCTCGGACATCAGTCAGCATAACACTCCCCCATCCACAATGGGTTTTGGAGTGCATGTTGACGCGGGAATTTACGCACAAAACAAACATTTACTGTACAGCGTTGGATTGGTTTCTGTCATCTAAAGTAGAAAGTCGTTGATCCATCTAAAAGTAAACCCTCATCGAAGATAGCGGGTAAAGGAGAGCTGACCCAGCACGTCCGTTCAGCTGTAATGACTGAGATGTGACTGTGTGAATGAACAATTAATTCAGAAGGTCATACTTATTATATAAATTTCAATTTAAGCCTTGAAAAGAAGTATAGAACCCTCAAATAATTTCCAAATAATTATTTTTTTAATTGTCCTAAGACATTTAAAATCATTTATCATCCTTTTATGATTATCTGTTCAATTTATATTTCATTTATATTCTTTTAACAATTTGAATTATTTAAATGAAAATAACTTGAACAGCATAAATCAAGGGAAGTAACCCAATATTTTTAAATACACAAAGTTTTTATTACACAACGGCAGTTAGCCTGAGGTAAAAATTGTTGATACCAGTATGTTTGACACTCAAGCTGGCAAGTGAAGCCATATAATTATGCATGTTCTATGATTTACAGGTAAAATTTAACTTCAGGTAATGTCAGTTACACCGGATATGGTGGCTGAAAATTTTCAATCGTGAAATATTTCATACACGGGATTTTTTTTCTCTTCAATGGGAGGATGGGAGGAGACCCCTGAAAACGGGATTATTGTCCTCCCATCGGAAGGTTCACATGTATGAGAGCTTTTAAAATCATGGAGATTTGTTCAGTATGCTAGTATTTGTATTGAGCAAAGTAGATGTATATAAAAAACAATAAACAAAACACAATACTATATGTGGAGTTTCTGTTAGAATAAACATCTTTGGATACTTGGTGGACACATTCTCCAATATTTTGCTGAACTTATGGATTTAGATGTTTAAAAATTCTGTGGGTAAACTCTTCAAGAGAGAGATAGAATTTCTAATTTTACACAGTTAGGAATTCTCGAAGTTGAAATTAATGAACTTTTTCATAAGGAATGGTACTTTGATCATGATCTTTTCATGATCTGCGTTTGTTAATTATCCAGCATTCTTGCATTCGACAAGTTGTATTGCAATATCTAGATGATAACAGTGAAGATGCGTGTATTAAAAGTTTGGTGTTTCTTTGGAACAAGAATCAGCAGTTTAGTGTCCGATTCGGACAAAAAATGCATTATAAAATTGAATGACCAAATAGTCCAGTTAAACGAGTTAGAATTAACAATTTATTAAAATGCTTTTACAATTAACTATTCGTATAGCCAGTCCATATAGAAACAACTTCGAATTATCGAATCTACATGTATATACATGATATACAAGATGTTTTTTGTAATATAAATAAGAATGTAATACATGTACTGGAAAATGTGTACTTTCTTTATAATAACAGCAGTTCAAACTTCTCATCAATTAGTTTACGGAAACAATTGATTGATCGAATGGTTATTAATGTCCAGTAGCAAATATTACATGCACACCAGGACTGGAATACGTTTACGTGTTGTGAAAATGAAGTATTCGTGTTGTTAAGACCTACATACTTGGTCAATTTTGAACTAGTTCAAAGGTAACAGCCATTATTCCTGGATCGATATGAGTTGGAATCTTCGTTCTAGTAAGATGTGTGCTGTGGCAAATGTTTGAAGCGGCGGAAAATAATAATTTTCAAGTTTTTTTGTTAACCCGAAAGGGATTATGTTGTTTTTTTGCACTCAAGGCGAGTATACGTTATGGTGGTGGTACCGACAACTATGTAGCTGATTTTTTTCTAAACAATGTCAGTAATATAAAAAGTTCCGCCATGTTTACACCAGTTGTATGTATTTATCGTACACAAACATGTCTTACAGGATTGAAAATTTCACTGCATGTGTATTCCTCTTGCTCGTATTCTTTATGTAGTTTTTAAAATGCATACATAAAAGGCTAATTCCTATAAGTTAACTTTGTCCTCTCTCTCTCTGTCTTTTTTTTTGGGGAAAACGACGTGGATGCACATGCTGTCATGACTCCGGGTAGCTCTTCCCCTGATTAAACAACAAATCAAGGCTTCATCACAATACAAAGGTTTTGATGTCATTAGAATTGTCCCCCTTTTCCCAGGTAAACAGGAAAATTCAAACCTCAGAGATGCAGATAATTTGTATGCCCCCGCCATAGTGGAGGGGGCATTAAGTTTTACCCTTGTCCATCTGTACGTCCGTACGTACATCCCAAAGTTGGTTTCCGTTCTCTAACTTTAGATTGCCTCAACCAAATGTTATGAAACTTATACACAATACTTATTACCACAAAATACAGATCAAGTTTGAATTTTGGTAGTGTCACTTTAACCGTTCTAGAGTTATGCCCCTTTACAAATGAAAAATTGCTGAATTTTTTGTTTCCGTTCTCTAACTTAAGTTAGCCTCAACCAAATGTTATGAAACTTATACACAATGCTTATTACCATAAAATACAGATCAAGGTTGAATTTTTGGGGGGTGCCATTTTTATTGTTCTAGAGTTATGCCCCTTTACAAATGGAAAAATTGCTGAATTTTTCGTTTCAGTTCTCTAACTTAAGTTTGTCTCAACCAAATGCTATGAAACTTATACACAATGCTTATTACCACAAAATACAGATCAAGTGTGAATTTTGGTGGTGTCACTTTAACTGTTCTAGAGTTATGCCCCTTACAAATGGAAAAATTGCTGAATTTTATCGTTTCCGTTTTCTAACATAAGTTAGCCTCAACCAAATGTTATGAAACTTATACACAATGCTTATTACTACAAAATACAGATCAAATTTGTTTTTTGGGTGTCACTCTTATTGTTCTAGAGTTATGCCCCTTTACAAATGGAAAAATTGTTCGTTTCCGTTCTCTTAAGTTTGCCTCAACCAAATGTTATGAAACATATACACAATTGTTATTACCACAAAACTCAGATCAAGGACAAATTTGGGTAGCGTCACTCTTACTGTTTTTCAGTTATGTCCCTTTATAACTTTATATGATAGACAAGCAGGGGCATCATCTGTGTCCCATGGACGCATTCTCCATTTATTTTTTCCTGTCAGACATTGGGTCCTGCATGTAAGACAGTTTTGCCAGACCTACTTTTTTTGAAAAAATAATAACTAGTTCCCAGTTGGATTAAGATATGCCTTAAAACCTTGACTAGAACTACCAGGTTAAATACATGTAAGGATATGACCATGGGGTGGTTTAATGACTGAGACCACATTCAATTTAAATTATCCTGCAACATCAAATAAATAAATGAGAATGTTGTACTACACTTGCCAATGAGACAACTGTTCATTAACTTTATGGATAGTTGTCTTATTAATTGGCATAAGAACAATGAGATCAAAACCAAAAACAGTGGCAAATTACATTTACGTCAAAACGAATATATGTGTTCACACATTAACTGAAATGAAAAAAAATACTCTAAGAAAACTAAAATAATACTTTTTTTTGTTAAATTTAATTTACATAAGTCTGGTCATTAGTTGTCTTTTGGTTTTTAATGCTTTTTAGTTTGCCATCTTTTGTTCCAACTGATTTAATTCTCTCACCACTGATTTGTTATATGGAGAAGAAACCCGTGTTTGTTGTATTAATAACAATGTTCCCGTTAAGTCGCTTATTCGCACCCTTGAGTCGACGCATGGTTTTCTGTTTCTTTTGGTTTTCAATGTTTTTTCAACTACATAATTGCTTTGGAAGCCAAGGTAACCAGGACCAAAAGAAATTTCAATTATGACGGCCCAAAACAGTAAAAATATTTGCCAGTCACTGGGTCTGACACAAAGACTTCATTTGCCGGACCTTCTAAAATTCTGCCCCCTAGGTCTGACAGGTCAGACGATTAGTTGCATCACTGAAACTTACAAGATTTCAAACGATTTATAAAAAAACCCTAATAAATTAATATAATGATATTGTTCTATTTCCGAATACAAAGCTACAGTACAAGTAAGGACATATTATGAAAAATGTCTGACTCGGACAAGTCAGAAATGAATAGTCTGACAAAAGTTTATCGAACACAATGCAATGTATTAATCTCAGCTGCAAGATGAGAAAAAAAGATTTGTAGTAGACGTGATTCGCCTAAAAGGCAATTTAATAGGCATAATATTGTTGTATTGGTTGAATGCAAGAATGCTTTCGAAAGATCAAGTTCACTAGTTGCATGCTTACACTGGCATCTAGTCCCAATTTTCTGTATTAAGTATGATAAACAATGATAAGATATGGTTAGTAAAGTTAGTCACCTGCTTTTTAATGTGGTTGTTATATTTCCCAAAATTTAATCAACTTTTAGTCTAAAGATGGTTAGTTCAGTTAGATAATAAAAAATTAAGAGTTCCAACGATATAAGCTTCTAACATACAGATTAGCTTGAGTCCGACTCTATCGGCCTGCATGGTACAATATTTCACGCAGTTATACTTGTTGTAGAGAGTTATCAAAAGTTTTATTTCCTCCTCAAAATATTTTGAGTAGGAGTTTGGGAACTGCTTGGCTTTCCCACTGCTTTAGAAAAGGGTAGGGTAATTTTTTAAACAGAGTGCAACTGATAATGAAATCCGTCAAAATGGCACTTATTAATTTTGATTGCATCCAAAAGGGAGATAACTTGAATCGCAGTACTGATCGTATATTACCACAGGACACTTACCAATTATTGCAGAGTGATAAAAAAACTTGTTAGTCAAATACATGTATTTACTGGGAGCCATGTCTTCCCAAAATCTCATCCAGGAAAAAATAAACCACATTGTGGTGTTCCTATAAGCTGGAATTTTCAGACAAATTTGAAATTCTGCAGACAAGTCCTGCAAATATGACCATTTTGGAAACTATATAAAAATAAGGAGATACATGTATGGTATGATTGCCAATGAAACAACTATCAACCAGGGACTGTTCAGGACAAGGATGTAAACAGCTAAAGGGCACAGTGAGGCCTTCAACAATGAACAAATTCATACCATATAGTAATCTACAATAAATGTACATGTACAATGTATGATAGGCCCCAATATGACAAAATGAGAAACAAGTAAAAAGAGGAAACCAATGGCCTGAATTTTTCTAAAAACAAAGGAAAAAAAAATAAGGCAGACAACAAATTACAATAAATATGAATTACAGGCTCCAGACTTGGGACAGGCACATAAAGTATGTGGCAGTGTTCAACAGGTTTGTTCAGGTAAGATATGGTTGGGAATTGTGTTATTTTCATGACCAGCAGGTAAAAATGTGGTGTGTTAAATGAGAAGGTCTGTCAGGTAACCATGATAACCAAAAACACAGCATATTCATCACTTGCGGCCTATGCTGTACATGTTGTGTATTTTATGCATGTGTCATTATTTGATTGTGAATAGACATTGGTGCCAAATGTTATGATTTAATTTTCTGTTAATTATACTGACTAATTACTTGTTTTTCAAAGCATGGGCAATTCAAAATCCACAAAATGTGCAGAGACAGTTTCTCTTGGGATGCCTCAGAAGGAAAGGGATCTCCATCTGGCTGTGATGGCTAATGATAAAGAGGGAGTAAAATTATGTGTTACACATGGAGCTGATCTGAACTATCCCTGGAGTAATCCTGATGTACCTAGTGTTAAAGATAGTACAACACCTCTGTTGGCAGCTGTTTCTCTAAACCATGTAGAAATTACTGAGGTATATATCATATTCAAGATTTGTTCAATTCATACAAAGATCTTTAAGAGATAACTTGTAAAAATTTCATTTGTCATGTTTGTAGTCACTGTTGACTAACAGATGTACTTGTGGTCACTTTTACTTTGAATAGAACAAGGTGAGTTGCTTTATACTATACTTTTCTTCTGATATGTTTTGTACGATATAAACATGTTCATTGTTATACTGTCATTGTCTTAACAGATTGAACGAAATAACGATCATTTTCATTTTGTGGCATTTTTGTGTAAAATTTGAATATTCTATATTTTTGTCAAACATGGCTTAAGTTGTTTGAACAATATCTTGGTAAAGTTTAGGTGAACTGGTTCTCTTCTAGGTTTTCAAGTACATTGATGCCCTTCAGTATAAACCAGTATAGCATTAAGCTTTACATTAAGAAACAGTTTTCAAACAAAAAGTTGTGTGGTACAATTAATTTTGAAAATTCTTCAGGTAACATTACATGCAACAGTAAAGTTGATAGACTAGCTAAAATTTTTAAGGATGATTTACCAGAGGACAATAGTGACAAGTCAGTAGGTTTAATTTTAGATGATTCTCAAGTTAAGATTTTATCTTATTCTTGGAGAACTCAACATCCTGAACGTTTATCTGCTTATAAAGATGAGTATAGATCATGTTTTCCTGTACATGAGAAATCTTTACCGTGTTACAAGTGCCAAGTTTAGATGATATGCTAGAACCTATGATTAAACGTGTGCATACAAATAAAACTGTGAAATCTTGGGACAAGCAAAACAGTTATTTTCGCAACCTGTGAAACAAATTGAGAAGCTATCCTATTCTGGACAGGTTGCTTCCAGAATGGGAATAATTTCTATCTCGTATATGCAACAAGCTTTGGGCACTTTGTTGGGTAATTTAGAAAATGACAATGCTAGTGAAGAAAATTGTCAATTAGTTAAAGATTTATTTGCTATGTCAACCAAATCTCTTGACCAAATGGGTAGAGCTGGAGCCTTTCATCATATGATTAGAAGGAAATGTGCTGCAACAGATGCAGGCATAAATAATTTAAATGATATTCAAGCTAAGGTACTTTATTTACCGCTTTCTGACGATGGTGTTTTTGGACAAGGTCTTGAAAAACAACTTGAGAAAAGGAAAGAGCAAAGGGAACAATTGGAAGATTTGTTACCCGAATTTCACAAAACCAATAAAAGAAAGTTGGACTATGATAGTCGTGATAGTTGGTCGAATAAACAATCAAAGTTTGCAGGAAACTCAACTTATAATAATTACAATAATAATTATAAGAAACCGTCTTTTAATACTAATAGACAGTCTTCTATAAATTCGTCTAATAAGTCTTTACAGAGAGGTGGCTTTGGAAATAAAGACAAGAAAGACAAAGATGCCAAGACATCAAACAGTGGTACAGGTTCCTGGGGTTCTTTTCGTATCCCAAAGAAACAGTCCAGCTGACTCAGAGATACAGGTAATTTTATTTCAAAATCAAGACAAGATACCAGTAGGGGGTCGTCTCAGATTTTTTATAGAAAATTGGAAAAAAGATAACAAACGACCAATGGGTTTTGTCTGTAATAGAAAAGGTTACAAATTAGAGTTCATAAAGAAACCAATTTGGCAGGAATAAAACAAACAATAGTGTCTCAAAAATATGGAAATTTTACTCCAAGAGGTAAATATTTTAATAGGAAAAGATGCAATAGAACGGGTTCAGAGAGAACAAAGTCAATCAGGTTTTACAGCACATTTTTCTGGTCCCCAAAAAATGGGAAGATGAGACCAGTCATAAATCTGAGACCTCTCAACGGGTATCTTCAGAAAAACATTTCAAGATGGATTCACTAACCAAAGTCTTGAATATAGTAAAACCAGGAGATTGGGCCATAACGCCGACCTAAGCGATGCGTATCTACATGTCCCAATGTTTCCAAGTCATTGCCAATATCTAAGATTTTACCTTCAAAATCAAGCATTTCAATTCAAAGCTCTGTGCTTGGTCCAACATCTGCTCTCGAGTCTTTACAAAATAGTGTCCGTAGTGGCAGCCTACTTGAGAACGAAAAATATAAGATTAGTAGTATATCTGGACGATTGGTTAATAATAAATCAACAAAAAGCACATCTATGCCTAGATCGAGCAGAATGTCTCAATCTCTTGGTATCGCTAGGGTTCATAGTGAACAAGGAAAAGTCCAAACTAGTTCCGAGTCAGAAATTGATTTATTTAGGGCATTTTCGACCTGGAAAAAGGTTAATATTCCCAACACAGGAACGAATAGACAAGTTGAATCTAGCCATTCAAAAATAATGAAAGAAATCAAAGTGACAGCTTTAGATTTTCTTCATCTTCTGGGGATAATGGCCTCATGTATAGAACTAATTCCAAATGCTCGTTTGTACATGAGACCAATTCAGCTCCATATTCTCTCTTTTGGAGACCAGCATGTCAAGAGTTCAAAACATTAGTCCCAGTGACACAACATCTCAAATCTCATCTAATTTGGTGGTTAAATTCAGCGAACACGCTGAAAGGCCGCTCTTGCAACCTCAACAGACTTGTATAACCATAACTACAGATGCTTCAAAAACAGATTATGGGGTGTAATGGACAAGAAAATTTTTCAAGGGAATGGTCTGTTTCAGAGAGCAAGAAACACATAAATTACCTGGAATTAGAAGCAGTAGTGCTTACAATCAAACATTTTCTAAATTATCTGATAGGAAATCTGTACTGATAAGATCAGACAACACAACAGTGGTCCAGTACATCAACAAACAAGGGGACCAAATCACCTCAGTTGTGTTACAAAACCTGGGAACTTTGGACTTTAGCAATTCAATCCAATATAACCCTGAAAGCAGCTCATATAATGGGAAAGAAAACATAATTGCAGATTATCTGAGCAGGAAAAAATTCTGCATACAGAGTGGTCACTGAACACTCAAATTGTACAAAAACTTTTCTCTTGTGGGACCAACCCCTGATGGATTTATTTGCCTCGGCAGAGAACCGTCAGACGAAAGTGTTTTGCTCATGGATTCCACATCCCCAAGCTTTTGCCTTGGATGCCCTGACAATATCTTGGGAGAAAATGTATGCCTCGCATATCCCCAATCTGCCTGATACCCAAGATATTGCAATATATGAGGCAGTTCAGTGTCAGATTCTCCTGATAGCTCCTTTGTGGCCCAGGAGACACTGGTACCGGAATTACTTCAACTATTGATAGATTACCCAGTCAGTCTGCCGATACAATCAGACCTTCTCTGTCAACCGAGGTCCCAAGTCTTTCATCCGGACCTGGGGTATTCAGTCTGACTGCTTGGCTTCTATCAACAGATCTTTCCAAGCAGAGGGCTTTTCTAAAGAAGCTAGAAATTTACTCTCAGCTTCATGGAGGAAAGGAACTCAGAAAGACTATAGTGCAAAATTCAAGAAGTACTGTAGCTGGTGTAGTACAAGGAAATTAATCCCATAATGCAAGTTTAAATCAGGTAGCAGATTTTTAGCCTATCTATTTGAAAGTGGATTGCAATATAGGACTATTGCAGGGTACAGGTCTATGCTTTCTAATGTTTTACCTCAAGTTGATAATACTGCAGTAGGTCAACATCCATATATTACAAGACTTATTAAAGGGGTTTTTAATTCTAGACCGCCTACCACAAAATTATTACCAGAATGGGATTTGCAGTTGGTTTTAACCTTATTGCAGAAAGAACCTTTTGAACCTATTGAGAATATTGATTTGAAACATTTGACATTTAAAACTGTTTTCTAATCTCTATTACCACTTTCAGGAGATGTAGCGATTTGCAGTCTCTCAGAGTGAACCATTCCTTTATGAGGATACAACAAAAAGGCATTACATTTATTAGATGTGGTTTGGCAAAGCAGGATCGACAAAATCATAGAAATTCAAAAATTGTTGTTCCTGCATTCACAGACAATAAAAGATAGATTTTGGCAGGAATAGTCTTACAGTTGTCCCTGTTTGAAATTATTTGTGATAAATATATTGGACATCCAACTAAAACTCCCAACTCCATATGTTGGCTTACTATAAAGCATGATTTTTAAATATCTAAATAAGAAAGTTCTTGTCTTGAATAGGACATGACTGTCTTCAGAAGAGAAAATGCATATCTGATAGAAATTACAATTTATATATGCCCTGCTAATACATTCTGTTAATATTTCAGCTGAAAGCATAGTTCAACTTGTTATATTAAACTTAGAAAAATGGATTTGTCAGACAGTGTTTGATATTTTACTTCTCTCTTGGTTCTGAGGCACTTGTATTCACATGTGTTGTCTAAATTTGCTTTATTTCAGATTTTGATAAGAGCAGGGGCAAAGATTAATTTGACTGATAGAAATGACTGCACACCTCTGTATAAAGCTGCTTTCCATGGGAGACCTGTCTTGCTAGATATTTTGTTAAAAGCTGGTAAATTGAATATATTTTTGAAAATAACAGTTGTGACCAATTTTTTTTAGTCTTGAACAAATTTTCAATCTCAAAACTTTTTTATTTTCCCTGTCAGTCAAAATGATTAAAGCATGAAGAATGTATCAGAATTTTGTTTGATTGTAATACAGGGTTTCAGCTAGGATTTTGAGGGCTTCAGTCACTTTTGTGGGAGATGAAAATCAACCTTTTTTTGGGGTAAAAGCAATGGACCAAAAATATGTATTACTAGCTATACATCTTTGAAAGAATTAGTCATTCTCAGGCAGTTATTGCATAATTTGATAGATGTGGTGCTTAAATATGAAGATTATAATAAGATCTAATAAGGATCCGGATTTCTAGTTTACAATTTCACTTCAGTTATTTTCAGGGGACATTCCTGATCAACAAAAGTTGGGTCTCTTTTTTTTTAAAACTAGGAATCACTTCATAAATGAACCTGTAACAACTATTTCACTACATAATCATTATCCTTGTAAAAAACTGTTAAAACGATATTTGGAATTAATTTCTATAGACTTGGAACCAAGGATTTATACAAATCCTTATTGGAATGATTCTAATGACTGTATATTGTAAATTAATCAAGAATAGATCGCGTTTACTTTCGATTTTTAAACAAAATGAAAACGAGAAGTGACAGGAGGATAATAAATTCAGTATGAATCCGGATTCATATAGGGATTGGTTTGTTTTTAACAAAGGCAGGAAATTATCATATTTCTAAATCAAGTTGCTTAGTAAGAAATATATTTGTCTCCTTCTTTTATTTTTATACTAACTGATTTCGTATTTTACGTTTTAATGTCTGATTTATAAGAATACTTTCACGCATGCGCAGTACATACAGTAAAGGAAGCACCTGTTTGACTCGTGGAAATATTTCTGAACATTTTGAATAAAGTTCTTACTCTTAATTGAAATTGTTGAAAGTTGTTGATGAAAAGTTATATAAATATGATGAAACCTCGTTCATATGATGATACTAGGACAAACGAACTGCAAATTGTGATCGTTTGAGAAATATTGAAATTAAAATGCGAACCGTCCGCAGGGGAAAATATTTTGTTCAAATGACGAAACTATGATAAACGAACTGCAAATTGTGGTCCTTTGAGAAATATTGAAATTGAAATGCCAACTGACCGATTTTACTGGAAAAAAATAATTATGATGGTCAATAATTTATGAAGTTTATTAATTAACGGATTAGTGACCCATCCGATGGCAATAAGTGGATTACCTGTAATCACAACTTATAACACCTGTTGTAAACGTTAATGAGATGAGGGTCGTAAATTTGTCAAAAACATGAAGACAGGTAGAATTATAGTATTTTCATGCGAAAATATTTTTACACTTTTCAAATTTAATTGACCAAATTGATTTGAAAAACTTTCGTCATTTTGAAAACCTTTTCTAACTTTAGTTTGCCACAACCAAATGTTATGAAACTTATACACAATGCCTATTACAACAAAACACAGATCAACTTTGAATTTTGGTAGTGTTACTTTTACCTTTCTAGAGTTATGCCCCTTTACAAATGAAAAAAATGCTGAAATTTTCGTTTTTATTCTCTAACTTAAGTTTGCCTCTACCAAATGTTATGAAACTTATACACAATGCTTATTACCACAAAACTCAGATCAAGTACAAATTTGGGTAGTGTCACTTTTACTGTTCTTGAGTTATGTCCCTTTATAAGGTTATATGCAAGTGGGGGCATCATCTGTGTCCCATGGACACATTCTCCATTTATTTTATATTATTTGCCAGTAACTGCTATAGATGTTTAGCTTCATCATCATATATCACATATCTACATATCATAAATAATCAACATACATGTGTATATCATGTTATGAGAGAGATCATATGATTATTTCCAGACACATATCATATTTTTCTGGAAATCACTTTCATCAGGTATTCTCATAACCAAATGTTTGGAGAGTCGAAAACTTTGATGTTGGAGGGCACAAAACCAAAAGGTCCTAAACAGAACAGCCCAAACCTTTTCAGGTCATCATTGCCTGAGGTAGTTACAACCTTAGCTTTACCATAATTGTATAATTTTAGGAATTTGAATTTTAGAGACAAAATGTGTAACAAGAATCATGCGTATACTGATCGATGGTATCTTTGGGGACAAATAGTCACCCCACACTAAGCACTAACCCAGTGGTAGTGATATAAAGAATGATATGATTTCTGTGCACACAGCACATGTTTATGAAATAACCCTCATCAGGTGCAGTTCAGACAAAAGTTTGAAAAGCCAAAAGTATAAAATGATGGGGAGCAGCATGAAATCAAAAAGGTATAAATAGAATAGGGAAAACCGTCAAACATCAACTTTGCCTGAAGGAGTTGCAATCTCATAAAATAATATTTTAACAAAGAATTTACTGACAAAATGTATCATAATCAGATGAGACCTTTTCTAGAAGTTTGTTGTATGCAAGCATAGTTCATAGTATTTTAAGAAAAATATATTACATTAACAAATTATAAACAATAAACATTGAAACAATCATTGGCGCAGTCAAAAATATTCCATGGGTATTTAAATTAAACAATCTGAATACAAGATATTAAAGAAAAATTCTGATTTTTATTTCCAGCCCAAGACAGTAAGACAAGGGGACATTGTGTTTTCCGATCTGTGTGTTCATCTCTTATCTGGGCTTAAAGTTTCAGTTAACCATAAAGTTATTGTCCCATCAACTTGAAACTTGCTACACTTGAACTTTGTAAAAAATATGACCCATATTTTGGGGTGCACTAAATCTGATAGTGCAAGCAGATTATGGTGTCCTATTGACATATTTTCTTGTTTTGATTTATTATCAAAGTATGATTTGGATTTCAGGTGCTGACATTAACAAATGTGACAAAGCTGGACAGACTCCATTGTATATATGTGTACAGAATGCAATTGTACATTCCAGTTATAGAGCTGTAGAAAGACTTCTCAGTGGTGGGGCATCATTACAGTTGTAAGTGCTAGGTTCTGATTGCATGTTGTCTTCTTTAAACCTTGACTTCTTCAGAAAGACGTGATCAATAGATTGCTGTTTACCTAAAAGACTTGTAGTAAATATTACATGCATATTTAGGATGAAAACATATGAAACAATGAGTCAGTTAGATAGGCTAGATGAAAAATTAGTTGATGAGATGAAGGTGTACTGTGCTTGAAAAAGATGGTATTTGTGGTACAAATGTATGGTAAGTACTTTTTCCATCAAAAAAGATCATCTACAGGTCAAAAGAAGAGTTAATGCAAGGGTTTTTTCAAAGGAAATTTTTTGAAAAAATGCAATGATGCGGATAATAAAAAAATCAAAATTCAATGTTTTTTCCATGAGTAATAATGCAAGAATATTGAGAGGTAAACAGCATGCAATTCCAACAAAAAACCATATATGTATAGCTTGTTTTGATGATATGTAGTTGTATTTTGCAGGTCTGACAATGCTGGTAAATCTCCATTGCATGTAGCAGCCCACTGGAAACTGAAAGATATGATTAAAATTCTTCTCAGAGCAGAAAACGATGTTAATAAACTTGATAACAAGGGTCGTACCCCTCTGTATGTATGTGTCAGCTCGCTCAGTACTGGTCTATACAAGGAAGATTTGAAATACCAAGTTCCATGTATCAAGGTCCTGTATTCTGCTGGGTGTGATATGTTGAACTTGACAGACTGGATCAAATGGAAGGGGCCCGGCATTCCAGAGGAACTGATGGCTGATGATCCAGCATTCCTGGAATGGTACAAAAATAATATGAACTCGCCACATAGTCTGGCTAATCTTAGTCGTCTAGTCATACAAAAGAGACTTTACCAGCACCGAAAAAGAAATATTGTTCAACTGGTTCCAAAATTACCAGTTCCTTGTAAAGTGAAGACTTATTTGAGCCGAGCTATGTTTCATCTTCCCACTCCCACCACATCTATCTAGCCTACAACATATAACAATGTTTGAAAACATTGTCAGGCCAGTGGTCAAATCCATTTTTTGCACACATAATGCATAAGAAAAGAAAGTTTATGTTGTAAATTCTCAGTATGAAATGGCAAGGATTAGCAGTGGCCAGAAGAAAACAGACCTTTCGACATCAGATTCGATGAGATATCCTTTCATTTTAACTATTTTGATGTGTAAACTTAGTGTTACAGGCAGTTATTTGAGTGCAAAGGTTCTTTTTTTTACAAACCCATGATGGAAAATAAAATAGCAGGTTTGTTATCATGATTAATATTAAATCAAACTAATTTCCTTTAGGTTTCTTATTGTAAGATTTATGTAAGGATATCGACGAAATATTATCCAGTTCTCAGATAAAATGGCATAAGGGAAAAAATCTCACTGGCTGTGATTTAATTGTGATTGAAATTTAACATAAAAATGTGTATTTGAATTTTCAAATTCTAAAATGAGAACCAAATGTTGATGTAATGCTGGCTCTCATTCTATGTTGTAAAAACATATATCTCAGAACCATTATGAAAACTTTTATTATGTTCAGGAGGTGTTTTTGTGAAAATACTAATCAAGAGAAGCTAAAATTTCCTGAACTGGTGTAGGAAATTTTTTCTCAAAGCTTGAATTTTTTCGTAAATCCCCCTCCTGAACATAATTTATCTGTTTAATTACACTAAATATCAATAGTATGGGTTCAGTTAAACATTCTTAAAACTTGATTCCATTATTCTTTCGCTATCAACATTTTAAAGACATTAGCAAAACAGTCCCATTTAAAAAAGCTCACAAATGTTCAAGTGTCTCAATGAAGGTTAAAAAAGGCATATATTGATATGGCAAAATCAACCTCAAAGAGGGGGTTAAACATGTAAAAGGCATATCCTATGAACAAAAATTGATAATATGATAAAAGAAATTACATAAAAAATGCACTAGCTATCAACCAATCAAAATCTAGGATGCTGAATGAATTTCAGTTTGGCCTTAGAAATAAACAAAAGAGAAATGATATATTTTACATCAAAGCTGTTTTCTTCTCTAGAATTAATTAATGTTGCAATGTTAAAAATCAGACTATAGGGTCTTTTGTGATTTTGTCGACCAGAAATAAATTATAATGTAAAATTGAAAAGAGGCGGGTCCTCTTTTACTCTAGATCTCTCTCTCTTTTGTCAAAAGAATTTTATTGACAAAAAATTCTGATAAAAAACTCAATGTCAACTTGCTAAACATAGTTTTTGTTGACAGTTTCTTAAATAATTTTGGAAGATTTAAAAGCTTTTATGTAGAATGCATCATGCAGATTACTTGCAGCCTTTTTCTAAAGATAGATAGGTACTGTAACTTCATTCAACTCTAACGCAGTAAGTTGTATAAATTGCTATGGATATTTTAAAACATAGATTTTTTTCATTGCCCATTTTTTTCTTCAAGTCGATGAGTTTATTTTTAGTCACTGAATCAACTACCTTGTATGGATACATTATATTAAGCTATTTTTGTTGTTTTTTTAAAGTGCTTAGGGCTATTCCATGAAAAAAATTATTCCAACAGAAATTTTACACTTGTGTACTTCTTCCAAAAGGAAAGGTGTATTGATTAATGGCTGTAAAATTACTGTAAATTCAGAAATTATTGCGTGCATTTATTATTGCGATTTTTGAAAAAATGACAAAAATGTGAAATTCATTATTGCGATTTCAGGATAATCTGCATACAGATACATCAGGTATCAGAATGCAAGTTCTTATTATTGCGATTCTCACCCAATTGCATTTTTTTGCAATAATAAAAACCTCTCAATAATTTCTGATTTTTCAGTACCTCATAGTAGTGAAACCAAGAAACTTTTTCTGGTTCATACTATTTATGGAACGTTGTTTAGGCTGATATCAAAAATTTTGTTTTCATTTGGCATTGTTGATGACCTGATATATAAAATTGTTATTTCCCTGTAATTTAAATATTGTGAAATTTGATATCCCAGGACTGAATTCATCGGATTTTGAGCAGTGAGTAGCTATAATGTTTAGCATCAAAGAGTTAAAAATGATTCGTAAATATTAACTACATGTATTATATATTGTTTGATTTTAAAAGTGATGATTTTTGCATTTTTTTTATCAAGATATTCATTATCGTGGGGGAAATATTTGCATTTAAATTTTACATGCTAATTATATAGATGTATACTTTGTATATAAAGTTTGGATTGTTCCTAAATCTTCAAAGTGAGTTGACTATCATCCACAGAGAATCTCATGAAATTTATTCCCTTCCATTTTTGTTTTTAAAATAGGTTTTCACATAAAGATCTGCTGTTAAATTTTATTCGTATTGATAAATGTATCTGTTAAGAAAATGGTTTGTAGTTCTGTTGAAAGGTATGATTTTTGTAGCTTTTTTAATTATTATATATTGAAAAATACCATGTTTTTTGTATTTAATTTTAAGAGTAACTTAGTTAACTTAATTGGTTAGAATAATTTTAAAAACTAGATTTGATTTTACTATGTTTAAGGTGATTCAACTGTAGAAACTTCCTATGTTAAAAACTACTGTAGCTTTTTTAACACAGGTTAATGTACTCTGAAGTAAAAAAAAATTAAAGCAGCAGGTAAAATTCTTGTGAGATTCATACAATTTGATATTTTTAAATGTGTCTATATGGGTATAGACCAAATTTGAGGTTTCCATGTTTGGATATGGGATTTTTTTTTATCCTATTCACTGGACAGAACTGTTTTATTATGTCTGAAAATACATTTTATTTTAATTTTATCACAAACTTTCTGATTCCAGTGATATCTAGTTTTATATAAGTGTCTTTATAGAAAAATAACCACGACTTAGGGTTCCCTTACGATATGACATTAAATAGGAAAAACTGATCATTCCTTTTTTGTTCAACATAATGGAATGACCTCTCCTATGTATGTTGTATTTCATTTCAAATCATAGATGATATTTGTACAATCCTTGTATTTGTATTTCTTTTACTTGTTTTGACAGGTTTCACTGTAAGTGTAATGGTTTTTCTGTTTGTTTTCTTTTTTAACTCATAAAATGATAATGCTTTACAGTAAAACAATGTCTTATGGTAACTATTTTTGAATATCTGACATCTTCATGATTAGGAAGCTACAAGGCTTCATATCCCTAGAAATACATATTTTGACATTTTATTTTAATAGTAACAAAAACATCATTCATTACTGAGCCCTATTTTGTCATCAAATGAAAAAAAAATTCATCCAACAGGGATAACTAATATTAACTGTTACAAACTAGTATTGTTTGTTGATAAGCAGCCCCTTGGTCCAGTTTCTTCTCTGATCAAAAGGGATAACTAATATTAACTGTTACAAACTAGTATTGTTTGTTGATAAGCAGCCCCTGGTCCAGTTTCTTCTCTGATCAAAAGGGATAACTAATATTAACTGTAACAAACTAGTATTGTTTGTTAATAAGCAGCTCCTGGGTCCAGTTTCTTCTCTGATCAAAAGGGATAACTAATATTAACTGTAACAAACTAGTATTGTTTGTTGATAAGCAGCCCCTCAATCCAGTTTCTTCTCTGATCAAAAGGGATAACTAACATAAACTGTAACAAACGAGTATTGTTTGTTGATAAGCAGCCCCCGGTTCAGTTTCTTCTCTGATCAAAAGGAATAACTAATATTAACTGTAACAAACTAGTATTGTTTGTTGATAAGCAGCCCCTCAATCCAGTTTCTTCTCTGATCAAAAGGGATAACTAACATTAACTGTAACAAACTAGTATTGTTTGTTGATAAGCAGCCCTCAATCCAGTTTCTTCTCTGATCAAATCAAAGGGATAACTAATTAACTGTAACAAACTAGTATTGTTTGTTGATAAGCAGCCCCCTGTTCCAGTTTCTTCTCTGATCAAAAGGGATAACTAGCATTAACTGTTACAAACTAGTATTGTTTGTTGATAAGCAAGTTTCTATCAAAAGGGATAACTAATATTAACTGTAACTATTGTTTGTTGATAAGCAACAAAAGGGATAACTAACATTAACTGTAACAAACGAGTATTGTTTGTTGATAAGCAGCCCCTGGGTCCAGTTTCTTCTCTGATCAACTAACATTAACTAACATATGTAACAAACGAGTATTGTAACAAACTAGTATTGTTTGTTGATAAGCAGCCCCGGTCCAGTTTCTTCTCTGATCAGAAGGGATAACTAACATTAACTGTAACAAACTAGTATTGTTTGTTGATAAGCAGCCCCCTGGTCCAGTTTCTTCTCTGATCAAAAGGGATAACTAATATTAACTGTAACAAACTAGTATTGTTTGTTGATAAGCAGCCCCTCGGTCCAGTTTCTTCTCTGATCAAAAGGGATAACTAATATTAACTGTAACAAACGAGTATTGTTTGTTGATAAGCAGCCCCTGGGTCCAGTTTCTTCTCTGATCAAAAGGGATAACTAACATTAACTGTAACAAACTAGTATTGTTTGTTGATAAGCAGCCCCCTGTTCCAGTTTCTTCTCTGATCAAAAGGGATAACTAGCATTAACTGTTACAAACTAGTATTGTTTGTTGATAAGCAGCAGGTCTGCTTTGTAAGCCAAGTTGGCGGAAAGAAAAATACTTTATTTTATTGCACAGTTTTAAAATGTTATATAACCACATAAACTTATATATTTTATATTACTTTATTAATTTTACATGATTACGCATGGCCAACACAGCTGCCTAACAGGATGTTGCAAATCACATTTTCATACAAAATTTTGTTTCATAAATGCTTTGAAAAGAAACATGAAAAGTAGTTATTAATTTCCATATCTTTGTTGTTTCACATTATTCTCTATCAAAAAAGACAACATTTTGGCAAAAAAAATTTAAATGTATTCTAATTATTGTAAAGATGAACAAGGATATGTAAAATGATTAGAAACCTGTTTTAAAATTCACAAAGTTCAAATTTCTTTGATAGAACCCCTTTCAATGAAGTAGCTGTGTTAGCCATGTGGGATTAGGTCAAACTAATAATGTAATATTAGAATTCCATTTTCTTCCAAATGTTGAACAGGAATATATTTGCATGTTCTAGTGGAGAATTTCTGCTTTAGGTTTACTAGATAGACATATCCTCTCATTATCTAGTAGAGGATTTAAGTGTTTTTTACATCAAAACTTGGTGTTGTTTACAAGGCAATATGAACAAGTTTGATTTTTATATAAAGAAAACATTGATGATGGCTTTTGACCTATATGAGTCTATCATGCAAGGAATTTTGTGCAACACTAATCCAAATAATTCAATCATTATATTCTGCTGCTTTGTGATGGCTACATTAACGCCTGAATGCATAAACAATGAAAAATCGTCTGTCAGTCTATTGGAATTAGCTCAGGATTTACCTTTCTCTATAAAATTGAGCTGACTGCTGATTGGTCAGCTCTCCAACACAGCACCAATCAAATCCGTGATTTGTGAAGAGTCTTTAGTGTAAAAGGAATTCAGGCCTTCAGAAGTAGGAGAGATTGATTACGGGGAGGGGCTGAATTATTTGAATAAATGTAACATCTGCTTTTTAGATTTTCATGTAAGGGTCATTTCAGAATAAGAATTCATGATAGACTAGTAGAATTTGGTACAAAGTTGTGTTAATATCTGTACATATTTTTTGATTCGATGCATTTCAAATTACACTTAGGGATAACAACATAATAGGATACAATTTCCCATATATCATGTATATAGATCAATAGGGTACAAAATTAACCCAAAATTGTAAATAATTATTTTTAAGTGGAAACAAATAATTTTCTAAAATGCCATCTAAAGATAAAGATGATTTGAAAATAAATGAAATTCCACGGTATCTTTATAAATATATATACTACGTATACCATTTCTTCAGTATTCTTCATTTGGTTGAAAGTGGAATCATGTTTTAGAAGATTTTCATACTTTTAATTGATATAATATATTTACTGAGCACATTGTTATGCTTTATGTGTACTATTAAAGAAATTTTGATGGATAATGAGTATTTATTGCCCTGTTAAATCCCCATATATGATGTACCATATGCATTTTTCCTTATTGTTAATTTCCCATTCCTGATACTACATGTTACAAGTTGTAAATGTTGTTCAGAATATGAATTGATTGTATAATGTACATGTTATTTAAATATATCTCATGTTTTTCCTAGAATTCTGAATTGGATTTTTTTTCATTATTACATTAGATTGCCTAAGAAGGTAAATATACGAGAGAGTTGAACTCCATTGAATCTTGTGTATATTTTTTTAACAAGCTTGAATTTTGCATTTTATAACATTTTGGCTTAATGCAATTTTACATTTTTAAGGATATATATATTTCATTTTCTTTGTTGTTTGTTAATCATGATAATCCTTTCAAATTATTTATTTAGTCCTTACCAGCCAAATATTCTAACGGGGTCTGGTAAGACATAGTGGTATAATTTTTTTTCTTCATCAAATTCCAGCATTAATAAATCTTATAGCAAGTACAGTTCAAGAAAAACTACCAAAAAAGTATATGATAAGTCAAATATATTTTATGCAAAATTTAATTAAGATTTGTGAAAACTGGATTAAGAGTAAAATAGATTTAATTATTCTTATTAATTAACTGTATACAGAATTTCTCTTGCCATACTATAACAGATTTGAGAATTTATCTTCTTGGTTGTCAATAAATGGAAAATCTTTTTATATTGAGGTGCAATTTTGAATTTTACTTTATTGTTATTTCTTATTCATTAAAAATTATTTCTACAGAAAAAATATCAAATACTATTTATTTCACATTTAAGTAAAATAAAAAATTCTTAAATTGAATGTATCAAGAATCCAGTTCTGCTTTATTTAGTTTTGTAATGTAAAATGCATACTTTCAAATAAAAAACTATGAAATTATTATATCAAATTTGGAAATTTGGGATCAACACAAAAATGTATTTTATTGAGATCATGGAACTTTCTTCGGAACTAAATATTGATATAAAAAAGTTTTAATAAAAAAGTTTATTACTTGGTAATTTCTAACTTAATAGTTTTGTTTTACTGCAGACCAAAAATAGAATATTTATCATGCAAATTAGTGAATGTGATGTGGCTTATGAGATTGGCAACACATCTGCAACAAAACAAACTTTGAATTTAAATGGCACAAAAATAATTCCTTACCAAAAAGGACTAGTTTCAACTTAAAATTGCTGAACCTTCAGGGATCCAATGGCCCTAGATAGACTAAATTGTATGGTATTGGAATAACTTATGAAAGATGGTAAAACTTACCACTGTAAAGCAGGTCACTTTACTGTGTTATTACCAAATGGTTGTATGAAGTTTGTGAAAATAAAAATCATTAAAATGGGCATTACAGTATTTCAAGTTATTTTCACATCAGGTTTTGTTCACGTTTTTAGCTTCAGAGGGGACAGTAATGCTCTGTTCATTTTTTGCATTTTTACAGCCTAAATGGGCAGTGAAATATTTCGGTAGTATAAATTTTGATTGAAAGGCATACCAGGAGAATAGTAAAAAATTCCTGATATATACAATTGCACTTGCAATTTGGTGCAACTTTTATCACAAGATTAAAAATAAATTATTTTGAAGTCTGATGTGCATCTAAGAAAATAATGACATCTATGAGAAAATTCCTTTTATATCTATTAAAAATAGTTGTGAAAAACAGTTGATCTACACTGACTTGGCCCATAGGTTCCATTTAAGGAACATCTTTATATCTAGAATACTTTGGTATGAAAGATTATTTCAAATATGTTGTTAAAATTATGCAGGCGTATCAATTTTTAAATATTGCTTCATTTGAATCATTTTTTCATGTTTTAATATATGAAATACAGTTTTATAGTATCAGAGTGTCAAAATTATGAGGCACTTGAAGAATGAATAATTGGTGACCTTGGTTTTGTTTGAAAGACAATGTAAAGTACCAGGTACCAGTTGAAGTTATTGCTACAGATACCAGTTATCCATTAGATCTGGAGCAAAATGGCAGAAATGTTGAATTAGAAGTTTTTGTGTATCCATTTTTTTTAACTTGATAATGTTTGTTTTTTGTCATTTTTGCATTTGTTGATTGATACTGTGTTCTTGTTTCATTATTATTTAAAAAGTATTAAATATCTATTGCTGTTGATATATATGTGTGTGTACTAATTACATGTTTTAAGTGAGTGGTATTATTGGGTAAGTTTTATGTAATTATGTCTATTTCAGTACAATTGTACACTTTGAACTTTACTTTCATGATAACTAGTCAGTCATTATATACACATATTCTGAGCAATTTTCAAAATATCAGCAGTGGAAATTCTTGAAATTACATTAAATTGCTAAAACTATTTACATCTTGTTGTATTATTATTATCCTCACTGCAAACCCCCCTCTTTTCAGAAAGCAAGTAAAAAGGGGGTAAACATACTAACAGGGCAGTCATAAACCAAATTACCAAGAAAAATAGACAATGTCATTGCCAAAAAAACAAAGATGAACAAACAGAAGTGAACAAAACACTCCAAAGAAAACTAGACATGAACCCCTCCAAAATCTTGGGCAACTTATATGCTTTAGAATGGTAAGCCAATTTCCTGATCCACTAGTAAAGTATTTTTTAGATATTTATGGTAAGCTATGACCCTTTATTTATCCTCAGCTGTTCTGTGTAACTCATCAAACACCAGCAATTGTTTTCAAAGATACTTTGTTCTTATGATTTTATTAACTTAAAGAAGTACCTAACACATTGGGTAAAAACTTCCTGTCAATTAATATTTCTGACTTTTTTTCTCGCCCCAGGATGAAAGTTGAATGTGAAACATGTGTTTGCTAATTTAGAGACGGCAACAGTGTAGGCTTATTGCATAAAGGTTTATATTTCAGAAGATAGAAGAGTTGAACAGCCATATTTTGTATATAGGTTGCATATTCTATCTAAAGCTATAAAAAGTTCTGCATAATGATAGGAGGGCCTCGGTGGCCGAGTGGTCTAAGTAGTTACTACTGTAATCACTAGCCAGTCAACACTGAGGTTGCGAGTACGAATTCCGCTGGTGTGGGTGTGCTCGACTCCAATCTTAATTGACTAGGATTGTCAGTTTTCCTATCGAAGGTCGGTGGTTTTCTCCGGCACTCCGCTTCCTCCACCAATAAAACTGACCGCCACGAAATAGCCCAAAAGCGGTGCTTAAAAGTGGCGTAAAACACCAAAAATCAAATCAAAATCAAATAATGATAGGAGAAACTTTCTTTGGATTGGAGTCAGTCTTGGATATTTGGTCATGTATAATAAGAGAAAAATCCTTGCCAATTTTGATGTCAAGTTGTTGATAGAGTAACAGATACCAAAGATGAACACAAATTACTTCATTAAGGAGGTTTCTTAATGATAATTCAAGAGCCCTTGTTTTGGGAATTGAAATGAGACTTGTATATATGGTCGCATGTTATTTGAGGAATATCCCTACATATAATGAAGTCAAGTCATCTTTGGTCAAGGTCACAAATACTAAAATTAGGCTTAAATCAGTGCAAAAAATGTGGTTTCATATGAAAAACTTAGAAATGGAACCAAACTTTGATATTTGGTCACATACAGATAAACTAGTATGAGAAAGATTCGAAATTCCCTATCAGTTTAGAGTCAACAGGTCCACTGTCAAAACATCCAAGGTGACAGTTATTAAAATAGTGCAGAAAATGGGTTTATAGATTTTCAAAGTTAAATTTTAACTCTAGTTTCTTACATGGTATTTGAATCCAACTTAAGTAAATGGTCACATGTAATGAGAAGATTCGTACTGACTTGGAGGTTAATTCCTCTTTGATGTCACACATGTGCTCTGTCTGAATTCTCAGAACTTTTCTTTTTATTGGAACCAAACTTTGATATATAGTTGCATATATTAAAAGGAAGATTTGATAATGTTTAGATCAATACCTCGAATGTCATGGTTATAGAAAGTAAAAGTAGTCATATGTGCAAATTAAGCATTTTGAAATAATAAATTATATGAGCACCTTTCATCGGATTGAGCAAGATATGCCCTATAGTTGTTTACATCCTTGGTCTCTGGCGGACAGTTGTCTCATTTGCAATCATACTGCTTCTTATATTTGATGAAAAGAATTAACTCACATAAATGTTATTGTAAACGTAAGAGCATTGATGTATAAACGTAGCTTTACACACCCATAGTTAGAGTGAGAAGAAGGCAAATCTTAGGAAAGATTCAATGACCTTTGAAGTCAAACTTTCGTATTTTAGTCAGTTTCTCGAGTACAAAAAGTAATAGGTCAACTTTATTTTGTCTGTAGAATGGTTTTAGGTGTTAGTTGACTATAATATATTTACAGTTCAAAGATCAAGATTGTGTTCACACTTAGGTTACTTTCTCATTTACTATGAATAGTAGATCAACTATATTTGGTCTGCAGAAAGGTTCGATGATCAACGTAAATGTTTAGTGTTTAGGTTAGTTTCAAATGAATTAGGTTCATATATTCAGTTCATATAATCGCTGTGACTTGCTATCTATGTTGGTAAGTTTTGAATGGAATGAATGATGACTGCGTATTGTTCAGCGGCAAATATTACATATGTAGGACCAAATAACATACTATTTGCATCTAATCACTATTTTTAAATAGAAATTATACTTAAATTGTGGAATTTTTCTTTGACATTTGCTAGAACTACTTCTTTCAGTGTTCAAACCTGTATCATACCCTAATAAAAACCCTTTTGAGTAACACTGCCGAACGAATCAATCAATCAATTTGTTATCAAAGATCAAAAGGAAATAACTCTAAAAAACTGAGATATCTAACAATGTACTAAGTTTTATGTATTTACAATGGGAGTTGTTATTGTGCCGTTGTTGTTCAATTGAGCGTCTTTTGTATTTTTTTGGATGGATATGTATATACAAAAGCGTTGCGATAGAGAATATAGCGTAACCCAACAACATTTTCATGTGTCTATCTCAAGTCAGGAACCTCGTCAGCATTTGTATGTTATTTCTTAATGTTTTTCGTTATTTAGAGAATTGGGTCTTGAAGGGAGATCTTTGATTGCTCCTGGTCAATTTATTTTTTATTTTTATAGACTCGGGACGATTTGCAACTACCATGCAGTCTATTGTTTAAGCACTCTAAATATCTTTTGGTTATTTGGTTGCTGGCTAATTGATGTATAGCCCACATCTCCTTTCATTCATATAAGTTCTCATACTTTGTATATTCTACGACTTTTATAATCATATATATAAGAATTGAATTCTTCTTTTTGTAAATTTATTGGGGTGTAAAAGCGTTGACCGAAGTACATTTTGTATGAAGCGCGGGAGCTTCATTCTAAAAATGTGCGCACGATCAACGCTTTTACAACCCTATAAAATTACAAAAAGAAGCATTCAATACTTATAATTACATTTTTTTGCTAGGATCATGAAAACACGATTTCTATCAAGTTTTTCTTTTATTTACCTGTGCACTTTATTGTGGAAGCTCGTGTCATCATGAATGTTACATTTCATTTTGAAATGAAGGTTAATTTCAGAATGACGCGAGATTGCTGTTAGCCAATCAAAATAACATATTATGATGAAACACACATGTAATGTAATTATAATTATATGCAGTGATGCATCGAAACGAATATTACAGCAATTACAAAAGAAATACATATTGATGCCTCCATTGCTAAATTTCAGCTACATCTCATGCTTTTCCATAAAGATTTAAATATCGTGACAATTTTAATGACTACTCGAAAGCCATTTTGGAAAGAGACCTTTGTAGTCAGATTTTCAATTACTAAGTTAATTTCAATATCGATAGCAGAAAACTATATATCATACATAATAGTGTACTTTAAAATTCATCCTATTGTTTATTATAAATTGTTATGAATACCTCGAGAAGAATCAGTTGTAACTATTTATTAATTTATGGAATATTTATGGAATAAAACGACATTTCCACATTATACACAGTTTGAATGAAACAGTTGCATTGGCAAATTGCCTGCTCTGTAGAAATGGCTTTAGATATTTGATTTGAAATGTGTGAAATGATTTTCGACATTTATAAATAAAAAATTCCAATATTGTGGGAGTAGACAATACACCTCCAAAAGATTAGTTCACATACATGTCAACGCACTGCCTTTCGCAAAAGACAAACAACCTTATCATTAGGTAAGCTGGCGGACAACCAAACGTTAAAAAATGAAAATTAACTGACTTGTGTATGCAAGTAGAAAAAGACAAAAACTGGACATTATGTATGTGGCGAAGTTACACATTTGTCGGCACTCTTGAATAGCTTCGTCATAGTCAAATTACTAGACATGAATATTCCAATACACATATTGGAAGCTTTGATGTGTGTGTTTATCAAGTGTTTCCTTTACTGTCAGTCATTCAAGGGAATCATTTGTAAAATATCAGCTGCTCGACATAATATAAAGCCTTTTTGAACTCGTTCGCTACGCTCACTCGACAAAAAGCTTCATATTGTGACTCGCAGCTGATATTTTACGATATCAATATGCAGACGACCTGATAATCGATTTATCGGGTTGTATTTGCTTATTTTGCACGATAGGAACTAGTGTTTTCTTTGTCTCATCAGCAAACCGGAAGATGACTTGATAAGTTCGGGTCAAACTTATCAACGTCGGTTAATATATTATGACGTCGGCGATATGTCCGGGTCAAAGTTATTAAGGCCGGGTCAACGTATTTGACGTCACAAAGCCGTGATATGCAATTTTTTTAAGAGCTGAGCAGAGTGATATAGACAGTGGGACGACCGATAAATATAAATATCAAGTCATGGGGCTCATACAACAGGATGATAATTAAAATAAAAACAGTAGCCGTTTTAAATAAATAAATTGTATAATTGTGCTTGCAATTTCATATTGTTACAATTCATTTACAATAGAACAAATAAATGCGTAGTTATCACAGCTCTCAAAATATATCACAGAAATTATAAACCATAATGCGTAAGATAGCTTATTTATTGCATTTGAATATATATTGATTTGTAATGCTTACTTAAAAACAGGTGGTTCTTATTAGCACCAGCTGGTGAAGACAGAAGTCAAATCTACAGCACCATATCAGTTTCTTTTACGTACGTAAGGATTCCATTGATTCCCATTTAAATAGTTATAGTGTTTCCAGCCCCCCTAAAACATCAATATTGTCAATGTATTTATCCTGAATTGTTTAAAAGATACCAACTGATTTAACTTTTTCAAGAATCAGTTTGTTCCATTTTTTGAGTTTCTGATTGTTCTTCTTCAGAGTTTTCGGTTTTTTGCTGTTCAGTTTGTTCTTCTGAAATTTCAGTTTGTTCTTCTGTCTTTTCCGTTTGTTCCTCAGTATTTTCAGTTTTGTCCTCGGTATTTTCGGTTTGTTCCTCTGTGTTTTCTGTTTGTTCTTCAGTATTTTCAGTTTGTTCCTCGGTATTCTCTGTTTGTTCTTCTGTTATTTCTTCAGTAGTCTCGGTTATTTCTTCAGTAGTTTCGGTTTGTTCTTCAGTAGTTTCGGTTTGTTCTTCTTGCGTTTGTTCCTGATTTTCTTCTTCTGTTTTGACTTCCTGGCATTGTTCCGTTAGAAAGTTTGCAAATTCTAAAAAAATATATGATTTTTTACAATTTGAGCAAAATAAACAAACTGTGATTCAAAGAACTTTATACATTTTGCATTTGAACAACGGCACAAGGCCTTACTTTTGTTTGTTTGCAGATTTCTTTAATTTACAAGTCAACGTTAACGTATTTAAAAAAAAAACTGCAGTAAATATAAAGATAAGAAGATGTGGTATAATTGCCAATGAGACAACTCTCAATCAGTGACCAAATGACATAGAAGTTAACAAATACAGTAAAAGAAATAGAACATTAATATAATGGAATATGTAGATAAGCAAAACACCCTAACTGTAAAATATAAAGACACACACTACAGGTACCGGGACACATTCTACTGCATCCACACGGCACCAGTAACAAACCCTGCAGTAAATATAAAGATAAGAAGATGTGGTATAATTGCTAATGAGACAACTCTCCACCAGAGACCAAATGACATAGAAGTTAACAAATACAGTAAACGAAATAGAACATTAATATAATGGAATATGTGGACAGCTCTCTCACAAGCAAAAAACGCTAACTGTAAAACATAAAGACATACACTACAGGCAAGAGGACATATTCTACTGCATTCACACAGCACGAGTAACAGACCCTACATTTAATATAAAGATAAGAAGATGTGATTTGCATATTTTTGCATACTTTTCGGAAAGAGTCACCTTTTACTTTTGCACATTTACTTGAAATCATTATATAAAAGTTTCATATACCTTCTCCATCGATGAATCCGTCTTCGCTTGTGTCAATTATTTCCAGTTCCTTCTGAAATATTTCAGCATCTTCATCTGATAGTGGTTCACTCCCTCGATTTTTTAGTACCTTAACTAAACTTGCAATGCAGCAGCGTCCATCAGAATCTTCGCTTTCAGCAGCCAAAATTTTAAATGCTTCTACAATTGCCTGACGTGCCTGGGCTACCGGAACCCAACATTTATTGAACCACTCATCAAATTCATCCTTTGATAACCCGGTTGTGCCTAAAGAGAAAATTATATCACTGAATAAATAATTGTGACAAAATATTTGCGAGCGGTACTCCAATGCTTGGATATGGGACATAGGGGTCTATTTTCGGGAGGAGAAAAGCGGGGGCAAATTTGATTGATATGTAGTGACTATTTAACAATGATCTTGTTGCACTTATTATATTGCTTTATACATTAATAACCCACAAACTGCATATCTTTTTTATCAATAATTGTTAATGCTATGTGAATGTATGTTTTCTGTTGTTGTCCCTCATGCAAAGATTACTATAGAAAAATCGGCTGTTCTGTTTAAGCCTGTTGTTGTTGTTTATATATATATAAACAAGTCTAAATTGAAAACAACGTTCAAACCTATGATTGCGTTGGATAAAAACTGCGATTTTGATACGTGTACATGCAAAACAAATTTCTTGGTAGAGGGTCTAAATACAGCACAAACAATATTTTCCAAAAGACCAAAAAAGTGAAAAAGTATATTTTAACAAAACGCATTTGACTAGTAGGTCGAACAACGGATGTTCTTAAACACTGCTCACTGCCATGGCGATTGCCAAATAAACGGATCACTAGATGTAACAAAATGGATCTTAAGTATTAATTTAAAACCAAACAGAAAAAATAAACTTGCGGAAAAGATGGTATACCGCAAACATGAGGTGCAAAAATTGGTACACCATATCCGGATTTCGACAATTAATGTCTCTTCAGTGATGTTAGGAATCGAAACGGTATTTGGAATGCCATATAATTTACCTGAATTTAGGATTGACTCGTGAATATTGAAGAGTCGAAATAGGATGAACGGATTACATATATATAAATGCGTTTTGTTAAAATATACTTTTTCATTTTTTTGGTCTTTTAATTTGGAAAATGTTGTTTGTGCTGTATTTAGACCCCTCTACGGCAAGAAATTTGTTTTGCATGCACACGTATAAAAATTGCAGTTTTTATCCAACGCAATCATAGATTTGAACGTTGTTTTCAATTTAGACTTGTTTATATTTTTTCGTTTGGGCTTGTATTATATTTGCCTTCGGGTTTATATAATCCGTTCATCCTATTTCGACTCTTCAAAATTCAAGAGTCAATCCTAAATTGAGGTAACTTATATGGCCTTCCAAATACTGTTTCGATTCCTAACATCACTGAAGAGACATTAATTGTCGAAATCCGGATATGGTGTACCAATTTTTGCACCTCATGTTTGCGGTATACCATCTTTTCCGCAAGTTTATTGTTTTCCGTTTGATATTAAATTAATAATTAAGATCCATCTGGTGATCCGTTTTTGGCAATCGCCATGGCAGTCAGCAGTGGTTAAGAACATCTGTTGTTCGACCTGCTAGTCAAATGCGTTTTGGTTCAATTTTCAGACTTAAATATATATAAATATGTCATGCTTAAAAGCGTATCATATATTTAGCTTTCCAATTTTTTAGTCTCGAGCTTACCGGAGGAGGTTTATTCCAGAAACTCGTTTCTTGCGCACATGCATTTGTATAATAGTACGGCAGTATGCTGTTGTTGTGAATGCGACCATTTTGAGGTAAATTTCACAATCAGTAGTGTAATCTACGTTTAATTGCTTTCACCGTCTTACAAATTACGGAAGTTACCAAATCGTGTAAAACAAATGTAATGTTTATTAGTATAGTGTTGACTAACACCAATAAACAAATTGTGTTAATTAAAGTCCTCACCACCATTGTAAAGAATGAATTTTGGATTATTTTCTTTGATCAAAAAAATTTCAAATTTGGTAGGTTTATGGAAAGGAGAATTTGCTTTCATCCCACGGCACCAGTTTTATAGTCGGGGTGGAACCCTTACAATCGTGTTGAACACCATTATGTTCTGAATCCGTCTCTCCACCGCCAGGGGCCTGTTCATAGAGATAGTTATGGTCGACATATTCTTCTAGTCATGATTTGTTATTATTTTAAAGACTATTTGTTGCCCCTTTATATGTGTTATTAGTTTCTATTTGTATATTTTAACTACGTCTCAATCTGTATTTATTGGAGGAAATAAACTGACAATAAAACAATCAATCGATAAACCAAAATCGTAAAACAATATTAGATATAAAATTGATTCATTCCATGCTCAGGTAAAATCATCTATTTTAATTTTGTCGTAGAATTTTAAATGGTTCTTATCTGACAGATTGCAGATCCCGATTCTTTTAATACAGTTTTCAACGTTTTTTTCTATACAATAAATGAGGAAACAGACACTAGTGAAATATCTCCTCTTAAAGTTCAGAAATTGCTCCCTTGAAACATACCATCAGCATCGAAGTTTGCGAATACTTCATCAATAGACTCGTCAGTTGGATTGTTGCCCATGCATTGTAATATTGTTTTAAACCCATCTCGTATGACTACACCGTCAGTACAGTTTTCCGAGAACAACACATCCAACCCTGAAAAAGAAGACAATCAGTTACCGAGATGTGTCTGTAGGAAATTTGGAGTTTCAATTTTTGTATAAACTTTGCTGATTTTAATCACATGCGCTTGGACATGAACCCCTTCTTTCATAATTCTTATCTATTCGTATTAAAAAAGAAGGACAGCACACGTTATTTGATTGCGTAAGTATGAACAGGAATACGTTTATTAAAGGTAACAAAAGTAAACTGATATAAAAAGGTACTTTATTGAAAATAGGTTTCACAGAAAAAACCTTTAAAAAGGGCCAATGTCTACGCGTCTGATTTTATCGCCTATTGACACAAACGTTTCTTGCTCGTTTTGGCGCAGCTTTATGATGATATATTGTTCATTATTTGATAGCAGTAAACAAACATAGGTTTAATATCTGAAGCACAGAATGGATCACAAACAAAAGTATTCTGGACAAAGTTAACTAGAAATTCAAGATTAGTTATACGCATTGAAAACATATGTAAAAAAATGTTATGAAAATTTAAATAGAGTTATGTTATTCCAAGATATAATCAGGAATGTGGCATTGTTTTCATTAAACCTGCATTAAATCTGACTGAGTTGATTTCTTAATAGATTTGCAAATAGATTTTCATATTACATATGTTTTTATATTAAACAACGAAGAATAATATATAAGCTTTATTTTAAGTCGGCATTTTTCAAAACAAACAGACACAATATTTTACATTTTTTTTTTTTTTGTCAAATGAAATAGGGAAAGTACTAAAATCGCTTAAAACTGGAAAGAAAATTGTAATTTAAATGCACATGACCTTTCTTAAAAGTAACGATATATAATTTCCTTTCAACATCTTTAACATCTCGGTTTTGATAAATAGAACAACAAATGGGCATACATATGCACCTGTACTTTAGTGTTACTTACTTTGTCTATCTTGTTCTTCCATTTGTGATTATACTGGTGTCTACCTCTGAAATAAAGAGCACCACTAATAACAGTAATGCAGTTTTAAAAAGGCAAAGATAAGGATTTTGGTGCTAGTCCCTATCTACCTTTTATTTGTTTAATTGTTTTTGGTATTTTTCGTTGTTTGATTTAGATGTACGAAAAACAAAAAATAATTACTGATTATTCGTAGAATGGTTTAGATAAAAGAAATGCAGGCATATTCTATCAGTTATGTTGCCCGACCTAAATAGATTGACGATTTACTGTTGGATGCTTTACGTCCAGTGGCAAGTATCTCATGCATATACAGGGCGAGAACAAATAAACAATAAATACAATAGGTGGGTCCTGTAATAGAGGTCATCAGGGATAAAGGTCGGGGAAATTTTGACAGCCAGTGGAAAATGAGGGTATATTGGATAGGGATACAAATGTTGCCTTGCAACAGGTCACCTACGGACCCTCAAAGAGTTATTGCACGGGTTCTTAACGTGCAGAGAGCGAGGTACTCTCTTTACACGAGGCATCGGTTTTAAAGTCCCTATTCTGACCGGACGTGGCTGTGTAAAAGTCCCTATTCTGACCGAACGTGGCTGTGTACTTGTATATCTCGCACTGCCAAACGGACGTCATACTTTCAGTTTGACATGGGGTTAACTGCCGGCCAGAAGAAGGTCAAACTGACCATATTTCTATTCCCCAGTCACCCTTGGGACCTATATAGTATCGACACTCCCCATTATAAAAACACCCTGTGTTAAGATTGTATGTGTGATCAAGCATACACACATGCATACATTTGCAGTGAACAGGATGCAAATTGAAACTGCTCGGCTGCAATGACATTTAAAATATATATCCTCAATTTGGGTCATACATTTAGATTCTATTGATCTTTAATTTGTTTTATAAGCCTTTTCGGAGCATATCTCCTACAAAGAATAATGTAATCTATACGCGTAAACAGTTTTGGGGTCGCCATTCTTCATAAAACAATGCGTAGTAGCTATAAAATAAAACAATTACGTTATTTAATTCTGAATAGTTTGTGTATCTGAATGTTTTTGGTTGGAAAGGGTTAATTCTAATTTGATTTGTCAATTTAAAAAAAAAAACGTGTTAAATTTTATTAGTGCACAATACAAATTTACATTTGGATGAACAGAGCTTACCTTAAAATTAAATCCTAACTTATCTTGTCGTAAAAATGTCGGTGCTTAACTTTCTAAATACTTCACTTTATTATCAATTAACGCAATTTTAACATATACAAGTGCCTTTTAAGTTCCTTGCACGGGCGTTACATTATTATTAAATCTTACTTTGAATTTTACCCCCGCAATGCAAATATTTATTCAAGCAATGTATATTTAAATGTACATAGAATTTAAATACCAGTGCCTCCCCTTGCAAACAGATTTCATCGTCAATAACTACAAAAGGTTTGTTTATAAAATTTTCAAACATCTACAAATTAATAAAAGTCAATGGTTAATAAATAAATTTAAAATTATTAATTTCAATTTAGAAACATAATTCTTTATCACAAGTTTTATTAGGATATTTAATAAGAAATTATTTCACTTTTTGATTTATTTTATTGATCTGATAAAAGTTGGTACAAACAGTCGGATTGAAATAGTATATAAATATTTGAATATGTCCTAACTAAGTTATACTTTAATGGGTAACACAAAAACAAGTCAGGAAACTTCTAATCTTCAATTTTTAGGGGGACATTGAATTTGGGGATATAATACATTTTTTAGGAGCCCTATAAATCCACGGGCATTTGGTTCTTGGATACAGAATTCCTCTTTTTTTGAAAGTTCGATTGCCATAAACCCCCCTTTTTTTCCCTCAACCGACAAGAAAGTGGATCTATATAGCTGTGTTGTCGAAGAATTCATATTGTTCATCAAGCTTTTTTATTGTTTTTAGCTGAATGTGTGAATATGGTTAACTGACCGGTCCAATGTGAGTTATTGCTGCCACCTGTAATCCGTCTCTTCACTCCAATGAGCAAATTGGGATGATATAATGAACCATGACTCTCCTTATTAAAGTATCAAAATTATATAAAATATCTGCGTTTATACTAACCCATATAACTGTCGTTACAACATTATAATAGAACAAAAAGTTAAAATAAATTTTGACCATTATCCTACATGCAAGCAGTATATTAGGACCAAATGTGCAGAGGAAGTACTTTGATTGACCTATCTTTTTAATATGATGAATAAACCCCGTCGCTTCTATTTGATCAAATGAATTAAGGAAATGTATATTTTTCAATCTGAAAAAAAAATTTGTTTTTGGACTTGGCAAAATTACTACTTACTACTGGAGTAGCTGACTTTAAACGTAATATCACACAATCCCAACCGGTATTCAATTCTGGCCGTCTAAACGGAACATAGTTTTTGTATAAAAAATAACGAGACTGCACGTAAATATATTCACTGAAATCCAGCACAATTTATGCAAGACATGAATCATTTCTAGGTTTCTTATCGAAAGCTAACATGGCCTCCGTTACAATATAAAAATAGATGATTACCACTTGTGATAACTTTCCTTAGTTATATCTGGGACTTCCATAAAATTATTTTATAGAGTAGACTCAGGTTACATGCAACTGTAATGACGAGACGTGGAGTTATTTATAATCCTTGAGTAAACATGTTGGTTTAACCCATCGTCCATTTAAAGACATAACATGAAGATTCACTGAAGATACTCATTAATAAAAAAAAACCTCATAAAAGATACCAGGCTTATAATTGTGATTACCAAACGCGCATTTCGTCTACAAAAGACCCATTAGTAACGCTGGAATCAAACAAGTTAAAAGGCCAAATAAAGTGCGAAGTTGAAAAGCATTCAGGACTAACAATTCCAAAATGTTTTACTAAATACAGCTAAGGTAATATTTTCATAACAGTGTATCAAACCAAAGCTTCGTTTTAGAGTTAGCGAGATTATCGTGGAAGTTTTTTTTTCTCAGTACTTTAACCTCCCTCTTTTTTATTTAGTTATGTGGAAAAACAAGAGATATATAAACAAACAATATTCGACAAAATATCTTAGAAATAAATCATAAAGACGTTTTAAGAATCATCATAACAGTGTATCGTTTCAAAAATAATATATGTTGATATCACCAACGAATCAAACTGACCATTCAATGATTACGTACTATAAATAGAAAGTTTATTTAAATAGTTTGTCTCCTTTATAATCTGATAATACCGTTATTTCAATACAATTATTTGGTCGTTGCATCACGACTGCCATTGCTGTATAGAACATGTTTAATACAGTCTGATTAAGACCACGCTTGGCTACAAGAAAACGAAACGTGAACACAGGATTTGTATTTCAATCAGATTGTGTTTGATAGATGGTAACGTAGTTGGATATCACACAAGTATGTTCTGTCTTTTAACAGAAAAAAAATTTAAATAAAAAAGTTCGTCTGTTTTCAAAAGTATATGTCATGATCTCAAGATGGAACTTACTACAAGAGAACACGGACTGACATTACTGGAACTCAAACCGAGTCGGTGTAGTGCACATGTCCCTCGGTGAACGATACAAGTGCCTCTAGTTACCAAAATTAACCTTGTTTGGTATAGATCGGTACATTTATTTTAAAAATAATAATGACGAAAGATCTACTTTTTTTTGTATATCAAGTGAGCAAAAAGTTAAAGAAAATTATGATATGATAATACGAACCATTACCAACGGAAATTAACTTCATTTCTATATTGGGCGTATTTTTCACACCCAAACAAACCATGAAAAGAACAAAAGTATCCAAATATGTTTACCGAATATATCCTGTGCGATGATCATTATTTAAAATATTTGCAGGCTTGAAGCCTCTAAACTATTCCTGCTTTCACCATTTTTCGTCTAAAAACCCGTTCAGAACAATTTTCCTCGACTTTTTTTCTGACTGTTTGTGAAACTGAACCTTAGTAATGAACATGGTTCTAACGGCGGCTTTGTACAATCATTTTTTGTATTATTATTGATAGAGTATTAGAAAAGGAACAACTGAACATATTGTCAAATCTGCCTAATATTGGTTTGAGTGATAGGATAATGCGACAACTATGAAAGCAAAAAATGTGTGGTTTTATTTATCAAACCTATCTATTTACAGCAAATGCTTCTAACGCTTGTAATTTTTAAAATGCACAGAATTGTGAGACCAAGAGCGCTGCAGTAAGTCAACTCACACTACTAAAAGGAAACAAATACATGAATAAAAAAAATCTACAACTGTTTGAAAATAAAGAACGAGGTCAAATATACTTAAATTGTAAATCTTGAAATCGAAATACATTTAAGAAGCCAGATATACTATTGACATATCTTATTTCAACTACCGTTATGTAAATCGTAAATTTTATCTATTTAAATTTCATTTGACCCGTTTCTCAGATCATTTTTCATTGATATCTGATAGACAATTACATAAAAAAACGATTAAAATAGCTGCTCAGATTTCCATTTTCATGTGTGTTACATTTTAATTTAACAATAATTAATATAATACTAATTAACATAAAAATTTAATGAAAAACAATATTTTATACAACCTACCGTGAGATGAGTTTTCCGTGGTTGGTAAGAGAGGAGAGTGTTTTGACAACAAAGAACGATAATTTATTCATATTATCTACATAGTTTCGCTTAACTAACTCCTAAAGTAAACTGTGACGTGGGGTGAGATTTAAAAGGGACTAAAGGCGTCAAATCAGATAGCCCACAATTAATATTTATTGATTTTTATTAGAAATCGGTGATCGAGTCCTTTCAAAATGAAATGTTGATTTGACTTTTTAAATACCCCCTTTCGCCTCTGGTTAAGTAAAGCGTTCGTAGCAACCACATCATCCTTTCACAGAGAAATATTTAAATTATTTAAACTTCTGTTCAGTTAGTATTAAATGAAATCGACGTGGAGCACTTTCATCCGAAAATTTAATAATTATCTTTACAAGTTTCCACGTACTAATGTAAACAATAACATAAATTCTTTAAGAAGAAGTACCTCTACTTTGGTCTAATTTATTTCAGTAGTATGATGCTATTTTTTAGTTTAAATAATTTTATTTTTTACAGACCCACCCACTGCATCTTTTGAATTTCAATTACATAACGCAAATAATTCATTAATGGTAATCTAATTTTAACTTTACCATGGTTATTGAAAATATTTCTTTGTACACCCAAAGTATTTTATCACGAATAAGGATATTGATAGTAATACCAAATCATAATAATTTAGTAATTAAGGGATGAAAATACTGCATTTGAAGAGTTTCTACTGTCAAATCCCCAGTTGACAATGGCAATTCTTCAAATACAGTAGTATTGTTTATATTCTAAAGCAATACACGAAAATGAGGAGGATACCCGACACTGGGGAACACAGTCTGATGCAATTCCACTTTTTAATTTTTATTTGTTACTATATATTCGTTTATAAGTAGAAGCATTCTGGCAATACTTGCATATTGAGTACCAGTATATCTCTATCAGATCATACAATATTACAGAACTTGTGCTTCTTATCTAAACTTCGTAGATATTGGTTTGCTGTTTACAGGGAATCTACTGACCAAAAGTTTCCAGTGGTAGAGTTAAAGCAATGACTTCAAAATATTAACTGACGCCATGATGAATTGATTGACCTTACGGATTATCTTCATGCATATGACTTATAGATAAATATACCGGTCAATACATTTTATGTGATGATGAATGTTGAGTTTACGCCTGGCTATGTATGGGTTTTCTGTTGCTTAGTCGTTAGTTTTTTGTATAATTTTTGGAGATTATTGTTAGTATTTTCGTCTTTTTCCGTTTACCAAGCTATTGTCTTTCCTTCGACTTCTGACATCGTCGTACGGACTTTTAACACAGAAACAAATTGCATTATATATATATATATGTATACGTTTGGCTAAAACCCGAAACCTGTTCAGTTGTTAACTTAAAGGATATTTCGCGAAAAAAATGAATGTTTTGATATGTAGTGGAGTTCTCAAATTTGATTCCATTCTATATCCTCCCATCCTATGAACCCTAAATGTTCAAATGAAATACACGCTTAGATCTTCAACAACATGAGCATGAATTATTGAAAGTTCAAATAGGATCAGAAAAGAATTATTAAACGATGTTTCTACTTCTGTAGCAGTTAGAAAATAAAACAAACGCCTCAAAACGTTTTCAAAACTTTAGTTAGTACAGTTATATTTCTTCAAATGGTTGCTCGCAACAATAAAAATCTTTTCTCCCACCGGAGGTACACAGAGGAGGACGACATTGAAGATGTCTTCAATTCACTGTATTTTTAAATCCATTAATAATTTTGCGAAGTTAGCTCGCCAAAACAAATTATTCCTATTGTTTTCCTTAAATAGTTGTTCTTAAACCTTTTAAATTATCAAAGAGTCACTTTTAGCAGTAACGAGGATTTTTTAATGATTTCAAGCTTAGGTTGTATTTTATGTAATTGCATTTTATTGCAATTAAATGTTATGTTTTCCTTCATAATTGATTGGGCACTTATTGAATTATTCATTTTATTTTATAACTGTAAAAGTATTTGAAATTAGAATAAAATCGGTTTAAAATGAAGCATTAAACAACTTATAAACATGCCAAAATTTCGGAATCGCAATTTTTATAGGTGTACATTACGATAGTGATTTACTTATTTTGCTTAAGTACACCCTATTTTCATGTCTATCGCTTTTATATTGTAAATTATTAATTTTGAGTAACAATATAAAATACTTCTGTTTTAACTAATTATAAAAGGAACACCTTACAATTTTCATAATTGTGAATTTAAAACAAACTCATGTTTAACAAAGGGTATTCAGTGATAAATTCAGTTTGTATATGTAAATTTTTTTAATTTAAATTTCAATTTAGTTTGTTTATTTGTAAGAACTTAAACTTTTCATAGCACAAATCACACAACTTTAAATTGCCAATGCTTACAACCCTAAGCATCACTAAAACCTTGCAGAGCTGGTGTAAGGATCTTAATAATACAATAACAAGTCCTTGTTCAAATAACTTTGAACATACACTACAGCTCAGGTGGATTCTGCTTTGTCTACCGGCCCACCAAAGGAGTGGGCACCGGTGAGCAAAATTCTACCTTGTCCACTCTGCCCACCCATAGGAGTGGGCATGTAGTTTCTTTGTTTAATCTAAAAACATGCAAGTACAATCACTTGAAAAAGCAGATAAGCATTTGTAATCAATATTTTTACAAAAAGAGATTATAGCTAGAGTGAGCACGGGTGGGCAGGTGGAAAAGCAAAATCAAACACAGGCTGTTGTGTATCTCAAATTCCCCAAAAACAGCTATTAAGTTTCACATATTGCATTTCTTTTTATAAGCACAAAATCATTAATTTGTTATTAAGCCTAGAAACTAACTCTTTTCTTAAAAATATCTAATATTTAATACCAAACATGCATTTTGGGTTTACGATTGCATTTCTTTTTTTAAAGAAAGCAACTTGTTACTATATATTCGTTTATAAGTAGAAGCATTCTGGCAATACTTGCATATTGAGTACCAGTATATCTCTATCAGATCATACAATATTACAGAACTTGTGCTTCTTATCTAAACTTCGTAGATATTGGTTTGCTGTTTACAGGGAATCTACTGACCAAAAGTTTCCAGTGGTAGAGTTAAAGCAATGACTTCAAAATATTAACTGACGCCATGATGAATTGATTGACCTTACGGATTATCTTCATGCATATGACTTATAGATAAATATACCGGTCAATACATTTTATGTGATGATGAATGTTGAGTTTACGCCTGGCTATGTATGGGTTTTCTGTTGCTTAGTCGTTAGTTTTTTGTATAATTTTTGGAGATTATTGTTAGTATTTTCGTCTTTTTCCGTTTACCAAGCTATTGTCTTTCCTTCGACTTCTGACATCGTCGTACGGACTTTTAACACAGAAACAAATTGCATTATATATATATATATGTATACGTTTGGCTAAAACCCGAAACCTGTTCAGTTGTTAACTTAAAGGATATTTCGCGAAAAAAATGAATGTTTTGATATGTAGTGGAGTTCTCAAATTTGATTCCATTCTATATCCTCCCATCCTATGAACCCTAAATGTTCAAATGAAATACACGCTTAGATCTGCACTTAACAAGCAGTATAGTATACGATTAAATAAAATTCCTTCTATAGTTCTAAGCAGATAATAAATGTTTGGTAAGTAGGGAAATGCAATGCAGTATTAATAGTCAAAGAACCTTAATTCATTGATTTACGAAAAAGAGTGCATTTGTTGATATTGAACTAGTCGATGAAAATTAAGCTTTTCGTTTTGAACATCAAAACGTATGGTTTGACATGGAATATTGAATTCTTAGATTTTATTTTATGATAATCATAGATGGATCTATGTAATCATTAAAAGACTGTAAGAAAATACCATATGGAAATGAAAAAAAAAACACTAAGTCAAAGAAAGACAAAGACCATGGCCGGAAGAAAGAAAGAAGGAAAACAAACTACACAGAAAACTAAAGATTGAACACGCTTTCCCAACCAAAAAAGCTGGAGTAAACTAAGGTGCTTGGAAAGAGCAAACCGTTCCCGCTCCAGCTCTAATGCCCGTTTTGTTGCAAATTAGAAGTAAAATTTCATTGAAAAGTCGCTTCCGATGATTATTTTTAGAGTTTTCGTGTTTTTAGACTGTTGTTTGTCTTTTAGTTCTTTGCCCCGGTATTGTCAGTTTGTCTTCGAATTATGAGTTTGAATATACTTTAATTGGTATCGTCCGCATCTTTTTTAATGGAGTTTGGCCTGATTGTAAATAATATATATCATCTTCTTATATTATCAGCACAGTTTTAGGATCACTTATAATTTTTGAAAGTATCGGTTAATTCATAAAAGGCAAAATAGAACTTTCATGGTTATATCATTGTCTGTCTGGACTTTTGCAAGGATAATTACTAGTGATAAATTTCCTACTTTTACCAAAGCTTTATTCATTATAAATTCCTCCATAGCAGCTGAGTTTATGCAAAGGTATTTAGCAGTGTTTATTTTGTCCAATAAGTTTCTGTTTAATGTTCTATGAACCATTATTTGTCTTTTCGTCATCGTTTTGGATATGCTGTATTTGCATGTCCAATATAAGATTTGACATCTTATTATTTTTTCTGGTAGCAAAGCAATTTTGATGGCACCAATTTCTGATATTCTGTTTTTTTCTTTCTTGGTCATGTACTGAACGGAATGGTTTTGTAGCATATCGTTTTTATTTTCTTCTTATACTTCAAACAAAGAAGGCGGCCGTCGACACTACGTACAATTACTGTCCTTTTAATATCCGTTTTGTTGTTTTGTTTCCCCCACCCACTATGATAAAGGTTGCATCATGTTTCCCGGTCTGTGTGTCCATCTATTCTTTCATTAATCCGTATTTTTCGTCTGTTTAGTTTAAACATATTTTATTTGCTTTAAATGCAAAAGGGATGAGATGCAAGTTAATACTTAATAAACTCTTCTCCCTTTTTCGTCTGGCTGTCCCATTCTGGTTAAGATTTAAGTTAAAGGTAATTTACCCGGCATAAAGTTGAGGTCCAATCAATTGGAAGCTTAAAACACATTTAAAATTAAAAGATGTGGTATGATTGTCAATAAGACATCTTTCCACCCGATACTGACCAAATGACGTAGAAGTTAGCGACAATAAGTCACTGCACGGCCTTTAACAATGAGCAAACCCCATGCCGCATAGCAAGCATTTAAAGGCCCAGAAGTAAGAAATGTAAAACAATTCAAACGAGAAATCTTACGGCATTTTTATATACAAAACAAGAAAAACAAAGAAAAACAAATATGACATACAAAAACAAACGATGACCCATGAATTACAGGATCCTGATTTGGGACAGACACAAACAGAATAATGCTGGGATAAACATATTAGCAGGTACTCAGTGGCGGATCTAGAACTTTTTGTAAGGGGGGCCCGCTGACTGACCTAAAAGGGGGGCGGGGGGGGGGCCGCTCCAGTCACGCTTCAGTGATTCCCTATATAATCAACCAAATTTTTCCCACGAAATTTTTACTCCCCCTTGGATCCGCCTATGGTACTCAAAACTCGGACAGTGGCATAACAGCACAGCATAAAACAAATTATAAAAATCAGTTGGAACATGTTCATAATGATGTGAACTTTTAAAAAAAAATGCAATATTAGGGCTTTGACCAAAATTTAAGCGGTTCACTAAACATAGAAAGAAATACATGTAAGTACATTTTCATGTTAAAGTTTTGGTTAAAGGGGTAGTTTACCATGGTATCATGTTTATATTAACTTGAAATTTAGTACACATGTTCGAATATAACATCGTTCCATGTTTCATGGTCACATGAAAAAGTGATAGTGTGAAATCAGTTGACCCTGGTTTAAGATAGTTTACTATGAAAGCATAGACACATCAGCTTGAATCTAGGTACACATGCTCACAATGATGTGAACTTTAAAAAAAAAAAAATAAGGGTTTTGACATATTAAATCCCGCTACTTTTGCGAGTCCTTCAGTTTTTGTTTGTAACCTTAATTTGTCTTCTTAATCGATTCATGCGATTTATACATCGTTAAATTGCTTTTGCCTTCATTTGATCCAAATTTTGCAGCTCTCTGAACATGGAAATGTGATAGTGCGAACGGGGCATGATGTCCAGTGGACAAATAATCTTGTTTTTGATATCTGATATCCTGATTTTGGCTTTACTTTTGATCCTTTTTTGTTTTATAAGCTCTTTTACGTTAGTCTTTAAAATATTGTAGTCTCGAGCATCACTGAAGACACATTGACTGTCTGGTGCAATTCAATTTGTACCGTTGATTTTATTAAAATTTAAAATTGTATTATATAAATAAGAAGATGTGGTATGAGTGCCAATGAGACAACTCTCCATCCAAGTCACAATGTTTAAAAAGTTAACAATTATAGGTCAAAGTACGGCCTTCAACACGGAACCTTGGTTCACACCGAACAGCAAGTTATAAAGGGCCCCAAAACGACTAGTGTAAAACAATTCAAACAGGAAAACAAACGGTCTAATCTATATAAAAAACGAGAAACGAGAAACACCTATGAACCACACCAACAAACGACTACCACTAAACAACAGGCTCCTGACTTAGGACAGGTGCATAAAAATGCAGCGGGTTTAAACGTTTTAACAGGCGCCAACCTTCACTCTAACCTGATACAGTAGTGTAACATTACAACATAAAAAGACACACTATAAAATATCAATTGAAATGGCTTAACTCGATCAAAAAGACATTAAAACAAAAACAAGTAAACATACACTAAACGAATAAGTTTGATCTATGACACAATATAAATGCAATATTAAAACGTAGGTGCCTTTATAATATAGACGTAACAGGTATTAATGATAAAAAGATGAATAAGAGTGTCAATAAGCCAACTCTAACCTGGGACAAAATGGCGTTATTATTATGTCCATTTGGGCTATGATGCTCTTAAATGTCTTTGTGTATTTGACCATAAACTTATGGTCCTTAGTGTATTGTAAGAATGTTATTGAAGAAAAATGTTTCGTGCGAATTTTGTTTTCGAAACTCCAGTTCTAATGCCCATGTATGAAATGTTTACAATGTCTATAAAATAAAGAGAAACGTATATAAGAAATGAACACTTGAAACTAGGTACAAAACAGAGATGATCCAAACTTAAAATGTAAGCCATGACGAGCCATATTATCCAAAAATAAAAGAATAAATGTCTTTTAAAAACACAATAAGATTATTTTGTAGTGACAGAACGTAATAGTGAAACAGAAAAAAAAGTTCCAATTAATCATAAAGTCTTTTTCGCTTTAAATCATTGTAACTCGAAGGCGAAATGCATCAATATTTTCTTCTTGGTTCGAATTTCTATTCCCAACGACTTATCATAAATATTTAAATTAGCGTGGACATAGCTGGAAAATTTCCAAAAGCACCAATTCCATAAAGGGTTGAAAAAATCATAATCATTGGAGTAAAGATTTCTAGACGTCAAATTGTTCTATTCTTATCAAAAAATTTTAATATGACTTTAGAAATGTAAAAAAACTCGTAACAAACTGAAGACGAATATATTATTAACGATCTCCCTTAATCACATAGATTGCAATTTAAAAAATAAGTAGTCCTAGATTCAAGTCTACAGACATTATGATTATCTTATAAAGTAAATAAATGCTTTTTTTTTTAACAGAACACAATTATTTAAAAAAATTTTTGTTACAAACTGTACGCTCGAAGTCCAATAGGATGACTGTCGTGAAGGGAGTGGCTTCATTTAATGGAATGACCTCAAGAGTCCAGTTGTTATGCAGTGAATTTTATTACCACAGTCAGTGGCGCCTTAAGATTTTTGTAAATCATTATAGAACAATTGTTATGCGTAATTGTTGTAGCTTTTAAAAACAGGAGTGATAAAGCATCGAATTCCAAAAGACAATACAGGAACAGGGCAAAGCAAAAACAAGACAGGAATACAAGAACCTCCCCAAAAAAAAAACAACAAAAAAAACAAACAAAAAAACACCAAACGATAGATTAAGAACAGCAGACACAATAAAAAAAGAATGCATTGTAACTCCACATTTTCGGGAATCATTAAAAGTGGAATAAAGGGTTCTCCTGTGACTGTTTATCGCCATATTACAATAGTTCTGTAAATAGGAATAATTCTCTACCGTATCTTTATCTATGCATATTTCCTTCTCATATAACTGTGTAATATGTACAGCCTTGGATATCTTATTGATTATAGGACATGATTTTTTTCAGATATTAAATTTTTTTGTAACCCTTTCCTATATTCTATTTTGCAATGGTCACAGTTTACTGAAGAGTTGTTTCCATTTCAATGAGCCCCTAGTTATATCATGACAGAAATCGTATCTAAATATTTAAAAATGTAAATACCGAGAAAATAATTGCTGTCAACTGATCCATAGCAAACAGGTCAAATGTTAATATTAATTTTCATCAATATTAATAACCAAATATAATGTTGCTACTCTTGTGTCAATTATTTGATAAATATTTTATTGGGGATAACATGTCTTCAAAGGGGATTTTTTTACTTCTTAACTTCAAATATCGTTAAGGTAATCCGTGTGAAACAAAACATACCGTAACTAACTACGTTATTAACGAGTCTTCTGGAGCCTTTTAAAATATATAATTGATAAGAAAATAATATCTTAGATTTTACTAAAAAGTGCGTTGTACAATTTTAAATACATTAAGACGCGATTGCTTTTCTATTCGTTCCGTTGGTTGATAAAGTTTGTTTTGTCAGATTGTACGGACTTCCCCTTTTTGAATTTACCTGGAGTTCAGTATTTTTGTTATACTTTTTGACTTTCAACTTTAGATGATCAGAAGTAATAATTAACATAACATTTGGACGATTCGGTTAGTCAATAGAGTGTAATTTTTACCCAGTACTGAACATTAAATAAGATATTTAATTATTTTTGTATATTTTATTGGTTTTTCCTCTATTAACACGATAAACTTTATTTTTCTTCGTTAAATTTATATCAAAAACATAACTGCACCATTGGCAGGCTTTCGCCAAAGATAATTAAAAGCCATGTAAACAATCATAGAAATTTGGCATTACTAGTGTTGAACATATTCTTCCAGGAAAGATTCTTTTTAGTCATACCTGTCAACCGGTTTGTTTTTCTTTTGTTTGTTCATAAATAGTTTTGGAACACAAAAATGTGAAAGGAACGAAGTATAACAGTCAAACCGCCCGAGGTAAACTTTGCCTGAGTAAGTATCAATCTTAGTTTAAGAAGATTTCCATAATAAAATACTGTCAATTGCAGTAAAATCTAAGTTAATTTCCAATCGTATTGTGGCGTTCTAAGTTGTATCGCTGTAGAAGTGCTTTCGTAAAATTCCAAAGGTTGCCAGACATGAATGTCAAAGTTATTATAAGAAAGTCCACGAAAGAGTTGTAGAAGAGAAAAATGGAAACAGCACGTTATAAAATTTATGCGTCTTAAGCGCTTTTCTGGATTTACCTTCATCATGCAGGAACGTTCAAAGCCGAATATTTAAAAGCCAAGGATGTATAAGAACCGAAACAGTTGAAGAGCTATATAACCAATAAGGATTAAAAAAATAGCAGTTGGAAAAAATACAGGCATTGACAATACCCTCACACAAGTGAATGGACTATCGTATTTAGCACGAATCCAAACGAGACGGATTTTTTTTTTTATTTAATGATACAACGATTTTCCAATTGAAGACACTAGAATTAAATTGCTTATGGTTGTATCGTTTTTACACGGTTACATATAATATGACGTCACAATCATTTGCAAATCATAAAGAGGATTTTGATTGAAAATTGGCACTCTAGGGCAAAAAGAATTCTTCTTATAATTCGTCTTTTTTATTCTGAACAACGTATTATAAATATGTGCAGACATAGCTCGAAAATATCTTAACACCAAATCCTTATTGCGCAAAAAAGGTAATTATTTAGACATCGCAATATTGAATTCTTTTCAGGAAATGTCAGTGTTATTCCGTTACATTCAAAATATCCTCGACAAGTTGAAGATAAATCTGTTACAGATTGAAATAGGAAGGGATTATCATGGGCTACTTCGGCTTTTTTGTGTGTTGGACGAGGCCAAAAAGCTGTATTGGTATGAACAATGCGACGTCATTTGTATTGCAGATGCTGATTTATCAGTATTAGAAATAAGAAGACGTGGTATGAGTGCCAATGAGACAACTCTCCATCCAAGTCACAATGTGTAAAAGTAAACAATTATAGGTCAAAGTACGGCCTTCAACACGGAGTCTTGGCTCACACCGAACAACAAGCTATAAAGGGCCCCAAAATGACTAGTGTAAAACAATTCAAACAGGAAAACCAACGGTGTAATCTATATAAAAACGAGAAAGGAGAAACACTTATGAACCACATCAACAAACGACAACCACTGAACAACAGGTTCCTGACTTAGGACCGGTGCAAACAAATGCAGCGGGTTTAAACGTTGGGACAAACAAATGCAGCGGGTTTAAACGTTAGGACTTGTTTGATCATCGCAATCGCATTAATACAGAACAAAACAATCTATATGTTTGTGCCTTGTCGCAGTACTATATGATAGCACATAGCCTTTTATATATTTATTGATGACAGTTCATAATTCATAAAAATATTCTTATTCAGATTTTCACATACCAAAAGTAACGCATCTCAACTCAATATACAGAAGCAACGTAATAGTAAAGGGGTTTTGCCTCTCACGTTTCGGACATTCCACAAACATTTTGAAACTCCCAGTCTTTTCCCGCGTATTAAACAATTTGACCTAGCAACCCTTATTTTTATTATTTTTTAAAAAACTTACATCTCAAATGCAACGTTGATAAAATGTTTGGAAATTTGTATTTCAATTTAACCTTCATTTCTTTTTAAAATACTGAAAAATACACCATTTATTAGAATATTGTTATATTGTATTTCAGTGGCACTTATTTCCAATAGTCCGAAAATCTGGTACACATGCAGCCTTTATTTTGTCATCTAGTATCTCATTTCCTGAGCTTTTCACAAAAAAAAATTCAGTTCAGATATCATATATCAAGTTGTTCTTACGTTTATGAATTTTTGCCATCACATTACAGGTTTTAAAATAAAATATATAATTCAGTCATGTGTGCATCTCATATTAATTAGAGTTTTTAACATACATAACAAAGATCCATCTCCAGAAAAATAAATGCTGATAAAACTCTTTATCCTCAGCAATCATGTGAAATGTATTTGCTTCATCATTATGAATATCCCCAAGTGTTTGATAAATATTTAATTGGGGATATTATTTCTTCAATGAGGCATAATTTGTCTTGTCATTGTTTCTTTTTAATCAGAACTTTCTAACTTCAAGTATCGTTTAAATGGGTCTTCTTGTGACCTGTGAATTAAATAGTTGATAAGACAACAATAGTCTAACTTTAACTAAAATGTACAGTTGGCAATTACTTATACTTCAAAAAATAACAAACAAACACGTCGAAGTTATAAGTAATAGCGAAATCACAGATCTTATTTTGGTAAGATTGACTCTTCCGTTTTCTTCGTTAATATTGTGTGACTGTATACTTCTTTCTGTAACAACGACAAGCTTTAAGCTTTAGTTACCCAATGACGAAAATTGAATATGAAAGCGATATAGTTAACCATATAAATTCACCATAATTAATTGAACGTGTTCATCTCATATTAATCATAATTAAAAACGAATTTGTAAAATACTTTTCCATCATACTTGCCAACCTTTTTGTTCTTCATGAACAGATGAAGGTGATGACAATCAAGTAAACGTATGGTACCTTTACCTTTTTTTGCGGCATATTTTTATCGTGTTCTCTGGCGAAAAAAGTTTGGAAAGACAAATATATAAAACGTTTAGAAGAACAAAAGTCGGAAAGGACCAAAAAATGACAGAAAACCCGTTTGAGGTAAACCTTCCCTGGTAAAGGAGAAAACTTTGTTTAATTAGATTTAAAGAATCTATAAACTTATAAATTACAACTACAATGTATAAATTTGATTGGTTTATGTCAGTACCCAATTACTTGTTGGATGATACTCTCGGATTGTCAGTTTATCAGAAATGATATTAACCAACTGGTAGTAAAATAACAGCAACTAAAGCAAGCGTATTGTATAACACTATACCATCTGGATACTGCTAACTTTGTCGCATTGTAACTTGTTTGCAATTTTTATATCATATCTTTGGTCACAGTACCTAACTGAGGCATAGCATTTTAAGAACTATTACATTCTACCATCTCAATTACTGTCTGGTCTGGTCTTATCTGATTTTACAATCATTTTCAAAATAGACAGAACAGTATTTCCATTGTCATTGTTGTGCGATTTTAGACTGGTACATGTATTATGTTATCAAATTCCCTTGCCAGCTCGATTTTAATCTCTGTTACTTTTAAAATCATCTTCATATTTTTGTCTTGGTTTGCGTTTTCTATTCTAAACTATTGGACTGGTGATACACTCGGAGAGAAAACGTACACTAGTAGTTTTATTCATCCAGTTGTTGTAAAAGTGGGTAAAAGTATTTTGTGATTGGTGAAAATGATTGTGAATAAAAGGTGATATGTCAATGGGACAGTAACACATAACACAATCAAAACAAAATAGAATACCTACATAGAAATCGAGAAGTTTTTATATAATACATTGCAATGAAAACATCTCACGAGTCTCAACAAGCTATGAATGAAGTATATTTAAAAGTACATAATAATACATGAAAGGAATCTTAGTTATTGAGGTGACTTGATTGTACAGCTGTTAACACAAGTGAAAAAATTCTTGTATCTTATTGAAAATTGCAAAACTCTCAAAATAGCCTGACTTTAGATCATTTCATAAATATTTAGACATGAGCAAAGACTTTGCTAAAATATCTTGCTTCTTACGTTAATGTTGGTTAAATATCTTTAAGATATAAACATTGGCTTCAAAACATTTTTTTCTAATTGTAACTTTATGTCATATTTGTCAATTTCACGATTATTATGATATCATAGCTACAGTAAAAGTACCATTTTTTTTCTAAAGTGTCGCTAATAATTTATTAATAAAACTAACATAATTTTTGAAATGCGAGAAGAATTTCAATATTCTTTTTAAGTATAAAGGGCCAGATTATTGCTCTTATGGTGCCTCTTTCTTTGTATTTAGAAAATCTTACATACAGCGCGTGGACTTAAACTGAAGTAGATTCTGACATACACGATGTTTAAGAAGCAATTGTATAGTTTGATAGAAACTGAAATTGTACAAAAATTTGCTCAATTGGACTTTTTCTGATATCTATGTATTTGTTGCCAAATTTGTCTATTTCCCAGAAAATTTATACCGTAATACGTAATACGAGTGAGATGAGCCGTTAGATTCGGTCAATTAAAGCAAAAAAAAAAAAAAAAACACCTTGAAAATTTCTACCGCAAATCTAGTCAAAAACAGAAAATAACACTTTATAAATTTTATGCGTCCCAAGCGTTTTACTGGATTAATCTTCACCAGGAACGGTCAAAGTCCACTATTATGAAAGCCAATGATGTATAAGAACTGAAGCAGTTGAAGAGTTATATGACAAAACAGGATTTAAGATTAATAGCAAAATCCGTCTAAGATCAATATTACCTGATCCAATGAACAAACAAAAATAGTGCTTCATCCAAATGTAAAATTAAATCAAATCTTCCTTTTGTCAGACATCATATAAATTATACAAATATTTTTTACTCTAATCGATGCAACATCATTCACAAAACTACTTGTAAGTAAAAAATATAAAAATAACACGTTACGAATTTCATGCGTCCGAAGTGCTTTTCTGGATTTGCCTTCTTCAGGAAGGATCGAAGGAAATAATGAATGCAATATCATGACGTTTTTCTCGTTTGAAATATTCTACTTCTTTTGAGTGACCCCATTCAAGAAGTTAATGTCACTTGCACTACATATGGCTTACGGGAACCGTTCATTAAAAGTATACATTATCAAACTAGTTACACATGATAAATATACTGACTAAGTTGTGACAGCTACTTTGAACGACTAGACAGAATCGCTCATCACAATGCTGAGTGGAAGCTTGTTCCAGGTTTTGATAGTACGAGGGAAAATATTGTTGGCGTCTTTGTGTTCTGCACGATGGAATTTGGTATGAGAGTGAGTGGATATTTCGTGATTGTCTGAGAGATTGGTTAATCTGTCTGTTTTTTGTGTGATGGTAATCACTTGAGATTAGAAAAACATATCTTTAATTAGGCTTGAAAAGTTTACGCCTGAAAATGTACAACTAAAAAAAAATAAGTGGAGAACAAAATTGATTACGGACGCCTATCACGAGTTGGTTGACCGTTAAGGAATATCCGTTTCACAGATGATATCGGATATGTTCCTTATGTCGTAACTACAATCCCGTTCCCTTTTCACGAATGTGACCTACCGAATTAGACTATTTACCCCTATTTGTGACATTTTTACCTATTGTTTTTTTTGTTTTGTTCACACATCGTTGTCAATATAATGGAATTTGATGCGACTGTCATACAAGTGAGAGGTTTAGCTAGCTTTAAAAACAGGTTCAATCCACCATTTTCTACATAAGAAAATGCCTGTACCAAGTCAGGAATATGACAGTTGTTATCCATTCGTTCGATGTGTTTGAGCTTTTGGTTTTGCCGTTTGATTGGGGACTTTCCTTTTTGAATTTTCCTCGGAGTTCAGTATTTTTATGATTTTACTTTTGATCAAATCCTTGACTTTAAAAGATACAAGCTGTTCTTATGAAATATAATATCAACATACACGAAAGACGTTTCCGTCCTTTAAAAGTAGTTCTAAATAAGAATGTAGAAATTAAAGACTATTTTCGAAAACTATCAAAATATGAAATAAGTTTTACATAGGTTTCCAAAAATTACAAGAAGTCTATTTTACCTTATACAGTTGGCTATTTCTTGATTCCATTTAAAAGTAAAGTTTTGTGTAAGAATTGCTTTATAAATAATGTGTTTTATTAATATAAAAGTTACAAATATAATCCAAAACGTATGTTTGTCAAAATATGTCATATCTAATTGCACGTTATGATAAACACTCAAGTAGAATATTGAAACCAAAACTGTTGATCAAATATGCCATTTTTGAAAAAAATACCTCAGTATATTCATAAATGTTTACATTACATATATGTTTCATAAAATACCGTAAATTTGATTGGCCTTGATTTAACTCATATTTTCACTGTTATATCACATGAATGTAATTGTAAGATTTGAATGTTTCTTTTTTATTATTTGTATAGGCAGTGTAAAATTTCAAAGAGAAGCGTTCAATTCTTTAAAAACACTTTGAATTTATTTTAAAAAGATTGATATATAATAACTTCTCTTCTAAAGTATCTAAAAGTCAACATAGGTCTTCAAACAGATGTTCAACTCATCATCATTTTGAAACAAAAAAGTTAGTATTATTTTACGCACAAACACAAGGAAAAAGAAAATAATCATTAAAGTTACTTTCCGGAGCACCTGAGATCACCCCAGTTTTGGGTGGGGTTCGTGTTGCCCAGTCATACGTTTTCTTTGTTACGTTTTGTGTATTGTTGTTTGTCTGTTTGTCTGTTGGTCTTTTTCTTTTTAGCCATGGCGTTGTCAGTTTATATTCGACTTATGAGTTTGAATGTCCCTTTGGTATCTTTCGCCTCTCTTTTTTAAAATTTATTAATTTATTTAAAGACTTAACATTTATACAGAACTGATAACGACTTTAAATTAACTTTTGTTTAAGTTTTATTGTACTGCTTTAAATATTTAATTAACCGGTAGTTGACCCATTCATACAATTGTCATAAAGGTTATTTTATCACTTTTTCACAGTTTACCCTTCAAAATTGTGCAACTTGATAAGAAATAGTCTTGCACTTTATTCAAATCTTAGTTTATCAACAAGACTGATTCTACAACTATATTGACTGACTAATAGATATTTTGAAATACTCAAAATTCCAACTGAAATTCAAGACTGAAAGAATTTAACAAATGGCGCGTAATTCAACTCAATGGAGAAATGCGTTATGCATCACCTTCGTACTTTATATTGCCTTTAAACCTTTTTAATTCGAGCGTCACTGGTAAGTCTTTTGTAGACGAAACGCGCGTCTGGCGTACAAAATTATATGCCTGATATCTTTGATGGGTTTTTGTTTGCTTCACACGCGATTCTAGTCATAAAGTTTCATTACAGGTCATATAAAAAAATGTCACTGGTCATTCATACACTACACAAAATCAAGAATTTTCAGTGTGATGACGACTGGAAAAGTACACAACATACTTTTTTCACCAAACACTGTAAATGAAGAAATGTTTGGTGACACAACACGTAAACAATGTATCAATGTGACGCATGCTGAAGTTTATCACTTAGAAACGGAAAATCCACCTTTACAAGAAAAACAATATTTTGACTTTAACTCACTTGGAAATCGGAAAACTTGATAGGTGTTTAATATTTTAAGTGAAAATGAGTTGGAGTATCATTTTACGGAACTATAATTCAAAACATATGCTTAAACGAAATAAGATATGAAGTATGTTGATATCAAAAGTGATCTCATCTTTTTCGTGGAAGTTTATATGTTTATGTTTTCTTATATTTGTGTCAGGAAATGTATCATACGTTTGAATGTAGATCAAACATGTTTAAAGTGTGTTAGTAGCTGGTGCATTGCAATTGTGAATTATAAGCAAATGGAAAAATTCTTCTAGATTTTTGTACATTTAAACAATGAAAATAAACTACATCTAAATAGTTGAATCCAGAGTATATATGAGGAAATAATACCAATAGTATATTTGATGCGCACTTCACTTATTGATATAGCCTAATAGTTACAGTCGGTGTTCAATTCATACAAATGCCGATCTTTTAATGGCTTACAAATTTATGATTTTTATTATGATTCCGTCATATGCTTTTATTTCGTATGAAAACAACCCATGATTATGATATTCATCACCAATACAGTTATTATTACATTTCAAACATATTCTTTTCTCCCTTTCTATACCATTCCACCGTCCTGTTTCTATGGACAGGTTTTTCCGATTATCTGCCTTAGTTTGTGACGCGACTCCTAGGCGTCGTCGTAGTACGATCGCCATTACAACCGTGAAAAAATATAAACAAGATATAGATCTAAATGCCCTGACCGCATATAATTAAATGTAAACTCAAGAATGTGAAGTCGTACTTGACCTCGGCAAAATTATATGTGCTATAAATAATAAACTAATTAGACAAGGATTCTAATTGTATTGCAGGCCAGGTGTCGTGTCCTTAAAATATAACTGTATTTGATATATGTTACACGCGGGACATAATACATTTTATACGAATACTAATCCCAGGTTACATGTCGATTATAATCATTTGGTAATCATAATATTAATAATTATAACGCATACATAAATAAAAATTAAATAGTCTTGACCGGTCGAATGTGATATATCAGAAAAACCAGGTACAATTTTATCAAATCATAGAAATTTCTGTGGTCAGACCTATAGTGAGACAGTCCTAAAATTTAACAATCCACTAATCCAACGTTCCTACAGAGACGAGAGTTTTTTGCTTTTTGCTTGACTTACGTATAATACTCAAAATTGAGTGACATCTTCGTATTACTTTGGTGTCCGCATGAATTGCGCTTTTTATGCTATCGATGCGTCGGGCCATATGTAGATATAACTTTGCGATTAGAATATGGGCTTGAGAAAGTTTGAACTTTCACGGCCCATGTCTTCCTATAGTTATTATGTGTTCGATTCCAATTTTTTTTGCAGAAAATTACTCGACATACAACTACTATAGTATGTATAGTATATAACATCATGATCCAGCCCGTGCTTAATATAAATGAATGCCATTAAACCACCAAAGACTCTAACATGTAATTTCAAAGCGATGATTAGTTATGTTTTGGAAGCGTCATTTAGTGTTTTGCCAACTCCCCTCCCAACCACTCCAAAACAGAGGTCTCGTAGATTTTCATCCTTAATCCGTATTAGACTCTTATATAAGTCCCCGATGTATATAATACAGTGAAATACAGTATTACAGTATAACATTAGGGGTGTATATCGGACCGTCGGACTACTGAACTGTCGGAAATTCGGGTTGTCGGATTATAGCTACGCTTTCGTAGGTTCTAGTAAACTATTTGATTACCAAGAGTTAGACCTTTGAAAAATCCTTTCTAATGAATACAATTTTAGAATTCATGCACAGAATAATCTACTGAGGAAAGTTCAAATCAACAGAACAGTGGCGGATCCAGAACTTTTTATAAGGGGGGCCCTCTGACTGACCTAAAATGGGGGCGCTCAGTCATGCTTCAGTGATTCCCTATACAATAAACCAAATTTTTCCCACAAAAGGGGGGCCGGGGCCCCCCAGGCCCCTGGATCCGCCTATGACAGAAGTAACTATACGTCTTATAAAGAAAAAAAGTGAATATATACTATAAGCACACAGGCCTACATAATAAAACCTTTAAGTTTTTCAGCAAGAACTGCACCCAGGAATAAAATATTTTACAAGCCTTACTTTTCGAAATATTAAAGCGCCGTCCCAAATAACCAAATGTCAAACTAAGTGTTAACCTCATCAGTACGATCGAGCAACAGCTGATCTGCAATATCGTAGTTGAAAATTAAATTTGTGTAGTAATTCCACTAAACTTAAGAAAACTTAGTTACATAAGTATACAATAAGGCGTCACTGTCATTCATAATATTTCTTAAACGGATGATGAGGTTCCCCCTTATTTAATTTTGAACTCCTTACTCCTCTGTTAACAATATTTTTGTCTGAGTTAATATTGTCGGAATGTCTGTCCATTTTGCAGCATAAAGATACTATAGAAGTCGTCATGAATGAAAAAAGTTCGTCTCTTCACACTGGGTTGATTTGCTTGCAATTATAACTACATGTAGCCTCGGGGTTGGTTATTAGCTTCATTTATGGTTAATTCAGACATTTTACCGCTTCGACTACAAAGTTTGGGGCACGCGCCTCCCCTTTTTCAAAATCCTGGATCCGCATCTGATGTCGCGGTGGATCTTCTATACAAAAGAGACAGATGCACTGTAGTCATCGGATTAATTTTATAGATTAATTTAAGTTTTTAACAGTCGTTTTACAACGTGTAAACATTCGTCGGCCAGTGTTATTTTACTTTCCTAACAAGTTTTAATAAAAAAAAAAAAAAAACGGATTGTGTGCAGTGGCGCATCATCCAAAAAAAATGTCCGGACCATACAAAACCTATTTATGCACAGTTTTTTATGTTTATACGGCTTTGATCCACTCAGGTTTGTTGGCTCGTCTGAAGGCATCACATAAGACGTATATGGAATTAAATGAGGGCAGTTATTGTGCAACTCGTTGTGTAATTCGCATATTGATTTTTTCCACACCTGGAGTTTTTTACGATTATTTGTACAACTATTAACTGCACAAGAAATGCTTCCATGTTTTTTATAACTTTCGGCAGCATCCATAGTAAAATAAATCAGAAAATGAAAGAAATACAAATGTAAACAGAAAATCGATGATGTTTTGATCAATACACGTGCGTTATTTTTCACGGTTGTAATGGCGGATCGGTCACGTGAGAGGTTAATGGATGCGCCCATGTTTTCTAGGTCAATTACAGATAAACCCGTCTGGTAGTCTATGATTTGTGGTTCTGACCTTCATAGCGTATACATATCTTTATCTTCCAATATATTCAAAAAGATTTCAAACTCAAATGTTTCTTTAGATAATCTATAATTTATAGATTTTGGTGAATCTAACGTAAGTGAAAGCCATTCCTGTCTAAAAATAGGAATAGCCAGTATCATCAAACACTTTTCTTATGAACTTTAACCATGGCGATTCAAAATGATTGTCGACCGACAATTTGTATAATAATTGATACGCCAAACAATTATGCCTTTAAAATTTGCATTTGAAAAATGAAGTTGACAATATATCTTGTAAATATGGATAATAGATAAAAAAAAATATTATATAATAACACTTTGTAGATTCTTTGCGTCCGATGCGTTTTTCTGGATTAATCTTCATTAGGAACGTTCAAAGCCAAAAACTTCAAAGACCAGGTATTTATCAATATGTAGAAACGATAGGAGCTATATTACCTAAAGTGGCATAGCAATAACCAAATTCACATTAGGTCAACTTTGACTGAGGATGTTGGAACTTTTGTTTCCTAATAATTTCTTTATTTATCAACAGGGAATTTTCGAACAGTATCAGTACAGAAGCACTGACTAAGAGCTGATGAAACCCTCTGAGACTAATAGTTTACTATGCAGTAGTGGTATCGACCCAGTGCTAATAAAAGAAAATAACACAAAAGTAATTACTTGCGCCCGAAACGATTTTCTAGATTTATCTTATTGCGATCGCCAAACAAATGAACGACTGTATAAGTAGATTTACTGTGCAAAAAAAAAAACATTCTAACATGCATGAACAAGGCTGGTTGTTTGTAAGTACAATTTGAACAGTTTAACAATATCACGAGTGTTTTCTTTTATCTATTATATTTTGGTAATACTTTGCTTGTCTTTACTTCTTCAATCAATTAATCCGAAGACTGTCAAGTAAATCAGTCTATTTGATATGCGTTTTGACTCGTTTAAAAACTCGTGTAAAAATATTCACGGTGCCTGCGTAAGATACCTTTCTATGGTCACAGTTCAGCATTAACACGCTCAGGAAGCCTGCAGATCAAGAATTCTGAAAATAATGAACAACTATTTTTAGTTTTAACCATAGCTTATGTTTAAATAGATATAGGAAGATGTGGTGTGAGTGCCAATGAGACAACTCTCCATCCAAATAACAATTTATAAAAGTAAACCATTATAGGTCAATGTACGGCCTTCAACAAGTTTGAAATTTCAGCTGACAACAAGGGATGTATATGATTCAAATTATGTCGTTTAAAATGACTTTTTAACAAAACTTTGTCAAAATTTGAAGAAAATATATGCAATATGCATGTTATATTTCAAGGTTTTGTTTTCTTGATGCAGTTGATATTCATGCAATTCATGCATTAGCTTATAAAACCAGCTGATAAAGAATCCGTACATGAACCCATTCACTAGTGTAACATAATTTTATACGTTTCGTCATCACATGCAATGAAATTCAAAAACAAAAACTTCCCGCCTCTGATTTGAATTGGTAACTGTTGAAATGTCGAAAAAGATAATTACCTGTTTTTGTAATTAAAATATTTCATTGTTCATTTGTTATGCATATATTTTATAATTGTTCAGAGATTGAAAATAGGAGACAACGATTAAATCAGGCACTAGCGATTTATATATTTTTGGTAATAGAAAAATAAAATATTTTGATTTGTTGCATATGAAGTAGTTTTAAGCTCCCTGTTTTTGATACGATATGATTAATGATAAATTGAATAATCTTTATTGTCATCAAAGCCTGAAAACAGCTCATGACCAAACAAATCGATTTACATGAATTCTTAAATTCAATCTACATCGGACATATGTACAACAAATTATCTCAACAATCAATTCCCAATGAGTCTCTTCTCTACAGTCCCGGTATAAAATACTTATAAGTAGATGTAGTATGATACCCAACAGTGTCCAAATGACATGGATTTAAGGAATTATATGTCACCGTACAGCCTTCAACAATGAGAAAATCTTATACCGTATAGTCAGCTATAAAAGGCCCCGAAATGACAAAATGAGAAACAATCCAAAGAAAGAAAAAAAAAAACGGTTTATGACAAAACTAAACGAAAAACAGTTATAACAGACAGCAACCAACGACAACCACTGAATTACTGTCTCCTGCCTTTGAACAAGCATTACTGGGTTAAACATGTTTGTGAGCTCTCAACCCTCCCTTAACTCGGAGCAATGGTGTTACAGCACAACATAAAAACAAATTGTAAAAGAATAGCAGGAAATGGATTGACTCATTAAACCGACACGAAGCACAAAACAACTAACCTTACGACAAAAGATGCTGATGTACTCGCAATTACTTAATGCAAGTTCAAAATCAATTCCAACTAGATTTGTAATTGCTAGCAATAACGGATGGCACCCTCGTCTCCCCATTGCCAGGCCAACGGCAGCCATTTTGAAAATTCCAAAGTCAAAGAGCGCATCTACACATGCCTATTAACATTATTATAAAGTTTTATAATGTTTGGAGCATTTTGAAATTTTTGAAATTTTTGCTGTTTCCATGGTAACGGTTATCATTTCCAAAATTCCAAAGACAGGCGTCACTTTGGGACATGCCATGTTACATAATCATAAAGTTTTATTTGGTTTGATCTAATTATCTTTCAGAAAATGCAGCTTCAATGGGTTTTCCTATAGGGTCAATGTTAAACTTTCGCCCTGTTTCCATGACAATGGCGGCCATTTTGGAACTTCTTAATATTGCATGCACATCTAGGCATATCAGGTAACATTTCCATAAAGTTTTATTCAGTTGGGTCTTATAATAAAAGATTTAGAGTTTAGAATTTTTTTCGCATTTTATCAGTTTCCATGGCAACGGCAGCCATCTTGATTATGCCATACCCCAATTGCAAATCTGAACATGCTGGTTAACATTATGGTATAGTTCCATGACCATTGGTTCATACAATTCTGAGATATAAGCTGGACAAAAAAGTGGAAGAAAAATGAAAAGAAGAAAAATAACTAGATTTGCCATTGCAAGCAATAGCGGATGTCACCCTTCCCCCCATTGCCACTAAGTGGCAGCCATTTCAAAAAATATAAACAGTGAATGCACATATATGCATGGCAATACATCTTTGTGCAAATTTTCAGAACATTTGGAGCATTTTGAAAATTTTACACATTTTTGCTGTTTCCATGGCAACGGCGGCCATTTTGGAAATTCCAAAGTCAAAAGTCTCATCTACACTTGGCAGGTAACGTAAATATTAAGTTTCATCAAGTTTGGAGCATTTTGAAATTTTTGAAATTTTTGACATTTTTGCTGGTTCCTATGGTAACAGAGACCATTCCCAAAATTTAATGACAGATGCCACATTGGTACATGGGAGGGAACATACCATCAAAGTTTCAAAGGATTTGACCTACCATTTTAAGAAAGTAAATGCCACTTTAAGGTTTTTGGATCATTTTGACCTGTTTTGCATTGTTTCCATGGTAACGGCAGACATTTTTGAAATTCGAACGCCAAATTCCACATCTATCAATGTTGCTCATCATTACTGTGAAGTTTCATTAAATTTTTAACATTTTGATATTTTTGAAATTTTTGGTGTAGTTTCCATGGCAACATAGTAGTTCCAATGATTGCCAAAATCATCCAACACCAGTATATAGTGGGCACCTACATTGTATTAAAATATAATGATTCTAAGTTTATGCATATCCAAATAATCCACCAAACTCTAAAATTTTATTTTTTTCACCTTTCTTTGGTTTCCATTGTGATGGCATCCATTTTTTAGTGCCAAAGTTGCACTGCAACTCGTAAGTCAGGTTTCCTTGTTATAGTGAACAACCATTAAAATTGGTGCATTAGGCTCTGAGAAAACTGCAGGACAAAATTAGGTGGAATAATAATAATAATAATAATAATAATAATAATAATAATAATAATAATAATAATAATAATAAAGAAACGGAGGAAAAGCAATATGTCACCCGACATTGTCGATCGGGTGACATAACTAGATTTGCCATTGCAAGCAATAGCGGATGTCACCCTTCCCCCATGGCCACTAAGCGGCAGCCATTTCAAAAATTTTTAACAGTGAATGCACATATATGCATGGCTATACATCCTCCTGTAAATTTTCAGTACATTCAGAGCATTTTAAAAAGTTTCACGTTTTTGCCGTTTCCATGGCAACGGCAGCCATTTTGAAAATTTCAAAGTCAAAAGTCTCATCTTCACTTGCCACTTAACAATAATATCAAGTTTCATTAAGTTCAAAGCATTTTGAAAATTCTTGACATTTTTGCAGTTTCCATGGCAACGGTGGCCATTTTGGAAATTCCAAAGTCAAAAGTCTCATCCAGACTTGCCAGTCAACAATCATATTAAGTTTCATACATTTTGGAGCATTTTGAAATTTTTGAAATTTTTGACATTTGTGATGGTTCCCATGGTAACAGAGACCATTCCCAAAATTTAATGGCAGATACCACATTGATACATGGGAGGGAACATACCATCAAAGTTTCAATCGATTTGACCTACCATTTTAAGAAAGTAAATGCTACTTTTAGGTTTTGCGAGAATTTTGACCATTTTTGCCTTGTTGCCATGGAAACGGCAGACATTTTCGAAATTCCAACACCAAATTCCACATCTACCAATGTTGCTCATCGTTACTGTAAAGTTTCATCCAATTTGGAGCATTTTGATATTTTAGAAATTTTTGGTGTAGTTTCCATGGCAACATAGTAGTTCCAATGATTGCCAAAATCATCCAAAACCAGTATATGGCTTCATTGTATCAAAATATAATGATTCTGAGTTTAAGCATATCCAAATAATTCACAAAAACCCAAAACTGGATTTTTTTCACATTTGTTCCGTTTCCATGGTAACGGCAGCCATTTTTTATGTTCTTAAGACCGACTGCAACCCGAAATTTTGTGTTCATCATTATAGTTAACTATCATTAACATTGGTTCCATTAGCTCCAAAAACTGCGGGAAAAATTAGATGGAAGAATAATAATAATAACAAGTAATCCTGTGTTAGGATGCTAACACAAAGTCATAAAACGGCCCCCAACCATTGTTCTTCTGTTTCCATGGTTACGGCAGCCATTTTGAAATTTCAGTCGGATAGCACATCTTCACATGACAGGTCACATTACTTAAAGTTTCATAAAATTGGACCAATTTTCAAATTTAGGCATTCGTGTTTCCATGGTTACGGTGGCCATTTTGGAAATTCAAAGTCAAATGCCACATCTACATAAGACAGTCAACATTTGTGTAAAGTTTCATTAAGTTTGAAGCATTTTGAATTTTTGACATTTTGCAGTTTCCATGGTAACGGTAGCCATTTGAAAATTCCAAAGTCGGATGGCACATCTACACATGACAGGTCACATTACTGTCAAGTTTCATAAAGATTGGACCAAATCTAGATTTTCGCATTTTGTTGTTTCCATGGCAACGGCGGCCATTTGGAAATTCAAAGTCAAATTCAAATCTACATACACTCGTTAACATCTCTGTAAAATTTCATTAAATTTGAAGCATTTTAAAAAATTCACATTTTGCAGTTTCCATGGTAACGGCGGCCATTTAAAAATTCAAAGTCGAATTACAGCTACATATGGTGCTACCTGTAATAATCTATCATTATATAACATAAAAGTACATAGGAATAATTCAACACTATCACATGACTAATCACATGACTATTGTTCTAGAATGTTCCATGAAAATTGACCCCTCAAATAATGCCAAGATGACCCCAGGCTGAAATAAAAATGTGGAATGGACACCTGGACATCGGTCTCTTGTATTACACAAAACTTAAAGGTTCTACCAGTAGCGAATCAATAGTCGAAAATGACCCACCATGTTCCGGCCCCAAAAGTGCCAAGTTGACCCCATTTGAAATAAAAATAGCGAATGCACCCTAGGGATACTACCCCAACATCATACCAAATATAAAGTTTCCATCATTTAAGGCTTGGAAGAAAATGGTCGGACAAATTAGGGTTAAGAAGAATAATAATAATAATAATAATAATAATAATAAAAACGGGACAAAAACAATAAGTCTCCAAAACTCCGTTTTGGCGACTTAACTAGATTTGCCATTGCAAGCAATAGCGGATGTCACCTTCCCCATTACCACTAAGTGGCAGCCATTTAAAAAATTGACATTGAATGCACATGTATATATGCATGACGTTATATCTTTCTGTAAATTTTCAGTACTTTCACAGCATTTTAAAAATCACGTTTTGACGTTTCCATGGTAACGGCAGCCATTTTGAAAATTTCATAGTCAAAAGTTGTATCAATACTTGCCAGATAACATAAATGTCAAGTTTCATTAAGTTTGGAACATTTTCAAATTTTTGACTTTTTGCCGTTTCCATGGCAACGGTAGCCATTTTGGAAATTCCAACGCCAATTGCCGCTTCCACACATGCCAGATAACATTATGGTGAAGTTTCATCAAGTTTGAAGCATTCTGAAATTTTGAAATTTTTGCTCCTGTATCCATGGTAACATGTCAAAATCACTCAAAACGTGTATATAGTGGACAACTATATTGTATAAAAATTTGATGATTTTAAGTTGAAGCATACCAAAATTATTCACCAAACCCTGAAGTTTTGCAGCATTTTGACCTTTTGCATTGTTTCCATGGTAACGGCAGACATTTTGGAAATTCCAACGCCAAATTTCACATCTACCAATGTTGCTCATCGTTACTATGAAGTTTCAAAAATTTGGAGCATTTTGATATTTTTGAAATTTTGGTGTAGTTTCCATGGCAACATAGTAGTTCCAATGATTGCTAAAATCATCCAACACCAGTATACAGTGGGCACCTACATGGTATTAAAATATAATGATTCTAAGTTTAAGCATCTCCAATAAATTCACCAAAACAAAAAAGTGGATTTTTTCACATTTGTTCCGTTTCTATGGTAACGGCAGCCATTTTTTATGTTCTTAAGACCTACTGCAACCCGGAATTTTGTGTTCCTCATTATAGTGAACTATCATTAAGATTGGTTCCATTGGCTCCAAAAAATCTGCCGGACAAAAAAAGGTGGAAGAATAATAATAATAACAAAGAAACAGAAGAAAAGCAATATGTCACCCGACATTGTCGATCGGGTGACATAATAATAAAAAAGAAACGGAGGAAAAGCAATATGTCACCCGACATTGTCGATCGGGTGACATAATAACTAGATTTGCCATTGCAAGCAATAGCGGATGTCACCCTTCCCCCACTGCCACTAAATGGTAGCGATTTTGAAAATATATTTTTGCTGTTTTCATGGCAACAGCAGCCATTTTGGAAATTCCAATTTCAAAATTGTAATCTTTACTTGCCAGTTAACAATTATATGAATTTTCATTAAGATTGGAGCATTTTGAAATTTTTCTTGTTTCCATGGTAACGGTGAACATTTCCAAAATTCCAAAAACACATGCCACACTGACTGATCACATGTAACATATGAGTGAAGTTTCATTTGGTTTGATCCTATATTCTTTGAGAAAATGCTACTTTAATATGTTTTCCCATAGGGTCAATGTTAAAATTTTGGCCCGTTTCCATGGAGATGGCAGCCATTTTGGAACTTCTAAATATTGTCAGCGGTTCCACACATATCAGGCAACATTTCCATAAAGTTTCTTTCAGATTGGTCCATTAATAAAAGATATAGCTTTTTTGATTTTTTTTTGTATTTTTGCAGTTTCCATGGTAACGGTGGCCATTTAAAAAATTCCAAAGTGTTCCTGCACAACTAGAGTTGGTGGTCCTCATTGTGGTACACATTCATTATAATTGGTTCACTAATCCCTGAGAAAACGAGTGGACAAAAAAGGTGGAATAATAATAATAACTAGATTTGCTATTGCAAGCAATAGCGAAGGCTGTCACCCTGTACTGGACATTGTCACAGTAGCAGCAACTATTTTGAGTGTACCAAAGTCAAATGGCACATCTATTATACATGCTGGAATTGGCATGTCTTTGATTCCCCTTGTTTTCTCTTCCTGTAGAATAAGGTAGAATAAGTTTGAGTTCTATACATAGTTTGGGAATTCTTTAGAATCTAAAATTAGACCCACCCACGCGCGAGGAAGAACGTGGCGTCACGTGATGCGCAAGTATATTATCGTGGACTTAGCATATTTATATTCTTTTAGAGGGACCTTGGACAGACAACATGTGTATATATTGACAGAGCGGCATACTAACTGTTCATTTTTGTTCTTTAATAGCTCGCGTATCACACGATACATGTATCTTATCTTGTACAATTAAATTACACGTTCATCGATTGATTTCAGCTAATGTGTATATTTTAGCAGGTGTGTGATTCACGGATGTGTACTTTAATGCAAGTACAGAAATGTCACTAATATGTACTCTTAGTGTTTCTCTCTCTCTCGGTGGCGATTTTCTCTTCAAATAGATATAGGAAGATGTGGTATGAAAGCACGATTTTTGTATAGAATAGAAGCACGTTAAATTATATATTTTTTTCTCTTCAAGCATAATCTAGAAGATGTTTTCATTAAGTTTGGAGCATTTGGAAATTTTTTGAAACTTTTGCTGTTTCCATGGTAACGCTGACCATTTCCAAAATTCCAAAGACACATGCCACATTGACTGATGACATGTTACATATGAGTGAAGTTTCATTTGGTTTGATCTTATATTCTTTGAGAAAATGCTACTTTACTGTATTTTCCCATTGGGACAATGTTAAACTTTTGGCGTGTTTCCATGGCAATGGCAGCCATTTTGGAACTTCTTAATATTGTCAGTGGTTCCACTCATTACAGGCAACATTTCCATAAAGTTTCATTTGGATTGGTCCATCAATGAAAGATTTAGCTTTTTGGGAATTTTTTTTACATTTTTGCAGTTTCCATGGTAACGGTGGCCATTTAAAAAAATCCAAAGTGTTCCTGCACAACTAGAGTTGGTGGTCCTCATTGTGGTACCCATTCATTAAATTAGGTCTACTAATCTATGAGAAAACGGGCGGACAAAAAAGGTGGAATAATAATAATAATAATAAAGAAACAGAGGAAAAGCAATATGTCACCCGACATTGTCGATCGGGTGACATAACTAGATTTGCCATTGCAAGCAATAGCGGATGTCACCCTTCCCACTATTGCCACTAAGTGGCAGCCATTTCAAAACTCTTAAACAGTGATTGCACATATATGCATGGCAATTTAACTTTCTACAAATTTTTAGAACATTTGAAGCATTTTGAAATTTTTGAAATGTTTGAAATTTTTGATGTTTCCATGGCAACGGCGGCCATTTTGGAAATTCCAACGCCAATTGCTGCTTCCACACATGGCAGTCAACATTATTGTGAAGTTTCATTAAGTTTGAAGCATTTTGAATTTTTTGAAATTTTTGCAGCTGTATCCATGGTAACATAGTAGTTCCAATGATTGTCAAAATCATTCATAACCTGTATATAGTGGAAAACTATATTGTATAAAAATTTGATGATTCTAAGTTGAAGCATATCAAAATTATTCACCAAACCCTGATGTTTTTGGAGCATTTTGACCTGTTTTGCAATGTTTCCATGGTAACGGCAGACATTTTGGAAATTCCAACGCCAAATTTTACATCTACCAATGTTGCTCATCGTTACTGTGAAGTTTCAAAAAATTTGGAGCATTTTGATATTTTTGAAATTTTTGGTGTGGTTTCCATGGCAACATAGTAGTTCCAATGATTGCCAAAATCATCCAAAACCAGTATATAGTGGGCACCTACATGGTATTAAAATATAATGATTCCAAGTTTAAGCATCTCCAATTAATTCACCAAAACCAAAAACTGGATTTTTTCACATTTGTTCCGTTTCCATGGTAACGGCAGCCATTTTTTCTGTTCTTAAGACCTACTGCAACCCCAAATTTTGTGTTCCTCATTATAGTTAACTATCATTAAGATTGATTCCATTGGCTCCAAAAAAACTGCAGGACAAAATTAGGTGGAAGAATAATAATAATAATAATAATAATAAAAAGAAACGGAGGAAAAGCAATATGTCACCCGACATTGTCGATCGGGTGACATAATAAAAAGAAACGGAGGAAAAGCAATATGTCACCCGACATTGTCGATCGGGTGACATAACTAGAATTGCCATTGCAAGCAATAGCGGATGTCACCCTTCCCCCATTGCCACTAAGCGGCAGCCATTCGAAAAAATTTCTCAGTGAATGCACATATATGCAAGGCTATACATCTTTCTGTAATTTTTCAGTACATTCAGATCATTTTAATTGTTTTTTACATTTTTGCCGTTTCCATGGCAACGACAGCCATTTTGAAAATTTCAAAGTCAAAATTTGTATCAACACTTGCCAGATAAAATAATTGTCAAGTTTCATTAAGTTTGGAACATTTTCAAATTTTTTGACTTTTTTGCCGTTTCCATGGCAACGGTGGCCATTTTGGAAATTCCAAAGCCAATTGCCGCTTCCACGCATGACAGTCAACATAATGGTGAAGTTTCATAAAGTTTGAAGCATTCTGAAATTTTTGCTCCTGTATCCATGGTAACATAGTAGTTCCAATGATTGTCAAAATCAACCAAAACCTGTATATAGTGGACAACTATATTGTTTAAAAATTTGATGATTTTAAGTTCAAGCATACCATAATTATTCACCAAACCCTAAAATTTTTAGAGCATTTTGACCTTTTTGCATTGTTTCCATGGTAATGGCAGACATTTTGGAAATTCCAACGCCAAATTCCACATCAACCAATGTTGCTCATCGTGACTATGAAGTTTCAATAACTTTGGAGCATTTTGATATTTTTGAAATTTTTAGTGCAGTTTCCATGGCAACATAGTAGTTCCAATGATTGCCAAAATCATCCAACACCAGTATATAGTGGGCACCTACATGGTATTAAAATATAATGATTCTAAGTTTAAGCAACTCCAATTAATTCACCAAAACCAAAAAGTGGATTTTTTCACATTTGTTCCGTTTCCATGGTAACGGCAGCCATTTTTTATGTTCTTAAGACCTACTGCAACCCGAAATTTTGTGTTCCTCATTATAGTGAACTATCATTAAGATTGGTTCCATTGGCTCCAAAAAATCTGCCGGACAAAAAAAGGTGGAAGAATAATAATAATAACAAAGAAACAGAAGAAAAGCAATATGTCACCCGACATTGTCGATCGGGTGACATAATAACAAAGAAACAGAGGAAAAGCAATATGTCACCCGACATTGTCGATCGGGTGACATAATAATAATAATAAGAAGAAGAAGAAGAAAAGAAACGAACAATAACAATATGTCACCCAACTCCGTTGAGGGTGCCATAATAATTAAAAAAAAGAAACGGAGGAAAAGCAATATGTCACCCGACATTGTCGATCGGGTGACATAACAACGAACATATTGTTGTAGGTTTGACAGAACGTGATATGTTCTTTGACTCCACCTTTCCTCAGGTAGGTTCTGTGACGCTTATTTCACAAGAGAAAACCGTAAACAAAAATTGAAAACAACACGTTTAATAATTTCATGCGTCCGAAGCGCTTTTCTGGATTTACCTTCATCAGGAACGCTCAAAGCCAAACATTTGAAATCCGAGGGATGTGTAAGTACCGAAACAATCGAAGAGCTATGACAAAAATACCTAAAACAAATAGCCAAATCCATCTAAGGTCAACTTTGCCTGAGGGAGTTGAAACCTTAGTTTCTTTATATTTTCAAAATTTATAAACGGACAATTTTAGAAAAGTTTACAAGTTACACGGTGACGATGTTGTGCAGTATCCAGCTCGTGTAGCTGTCAATCATACTGGTGCTGTTGCTGTATCAGATTGGATAGGTCTGTGTGTCAAAATTTTCAAGAAAAATAAAACAGTTGGCTTTTTTGATGGAAAAAGAAATGGTTTCCGACATTTTCTTCCCAGAGGAATTTGTTCAACCAATGATGGAAGTTTTATAACTGTTGATACCTCTTCTAATTGCCTTCACTTGATAACCGAAGATGGCAATCTTCAAAGAACCGTAGAAAGTAAAGGTAAAATGGGTGAACCGTACAGCGTCACTGTTGACAACCATGACGGGATATGGATAGGCACTAAAGATGGAAGAATTGTACAGTTGTGTATTTGATAAACTTGAACACATAAAAAAAAAAGAATAAAAATCATTAGAGGAAAAAAAACATAGTAATGATTAAAATAGTGCACTCTTTTAACTGCTTTAATTACTTATCGATAGTGTTTTAAATAACATATCCGTTATTACTTCTATTCATTAAGTACTTGTTTATTGTGCGATACAGTTTTAATAGAATCATTTTACAATAAACTTCAAAAAGCTTCAGTAGAATAACTTAAAACAAAAAAACAAGCAAAACATGTTGTTGGTAACGATATGTTTTGTTGTCATACGGGTTGCAAAACCACTTTGAAGTCCATTACTTTTAATTGAGGATGAACGATGAATATGAATATTCCATACGAGAGCGATAATATTCCCCATTTAATATTGATTAAATCCTCGTAACGAAAGAAGATGAATACTATTGGGTTATTAATATTGATGAAGTATGTTAATTTAAATTTGATTTTATGAATGACAAAGGCGTTTTAATTGGGTCAAATGTCAAGTATATATTTTCCGGAGATAGTTTTGTGTTCGTTATTCATGTTGACAAGTCTCTAGTGATATCAGATGCACAAATGAATAATTTTTTATTACGTTAAAACTGCATGTGGTAACATGGATTCATTAACTTTAAACAGTATGAATTTCATAGGAAAACTGAAAGCAGGTGTGAATAAGCGACGGACGAGGATGAGTTACTTTTGTACGCTGTGTAAAAGGGACTTCAAGGATCCTCGACTCCTCAATTGTTACCATTCTTTCTGTAGATTTTGTTTAGATGAGTATCTGATGGTTAACTATGAGGATGGAAACTTCCCATGTCCACTTTGCAAAGAGATGAACATTGTTCCTGTCAATGGAGGTAGAGGTTTACCGAAAAACCAATACATAAAGATCAGTGACAGTAGCTGTCCAACAAACTGTGACCTTTGCGAACATAGAATAAAAGCAGATTCGGTATGCAGAGATTGCAATAAAAACTTGTGTAAATCTTGTCTTATAAACCATATAAGTATGCAAGGATCTAGATATCATAATGTCATAAGTCTAGGGAACGGACGAGAACAGATAAGGACATGTTTTATACACACAAAGGAAGAACTTTTATACTATTGTGATACTTGCGAGAAACCTATTTGTAACACGTGTAACACAACGGAACACAAAACTCATCGCAGTAAAGATATTACAAGTATGGCTACCATTTTGAGAGAGCAACTTGGAACATCCCTAAAAAGGGTAACATCGAATACGGATGCGACTGACTTTCAAAATAAAGTTGCTGAACAGAAACGAAAAATCAAAGCGTATCAAGAAGATGTTATCGCCGTGATTGATGAACGGACGAAAGAATTACATAGACTAATTAATGAGATACGCGGCGAATTTGTAAGGAAAGTTGTTAACGAAAATGAAGAAAAGATGAAACAACTAGAAGATAATATGAACACGCTGAACACGAATGTAGCTGCAATTGAAGAACTTCTAAAGTTGGGAAATATATTTTTACAACACGCTTACAATATAGATATTGTAGTCCATACACCGAAACTTCAGAGACAATTTGAGAAATTACAGAAAATGGACGTTCAAATTTCGGAAATTAAGCTTAAAACCTTTTATCCATCGCAAACTGACATTACAGATTTTCAAATAGAGAAAATATTTGGAATATTTGATAAATTGAATAAAAGACCAAAACACATTCAATCCATTTCCAGGCTTTCAGAATATCGTCGCTCCTACTCCGACGAAGATCACCGAACTAATTCAATTCGCTCACGTCTTTCATTTGATATGTCATCTTCTACACGCAGTAAAAAAGCATTCTGGTGTTCAGAAGGTACAGTTACTGGCCTGACATTACTACGAGATGGGTCTGTTTGTATTTGTCTCGGAGGTGAAGGTATTCTTGAAACCTTTACCACAACCGGTCTACGAATTGGACACCAGAACTTCCATCATCCAATTGACGATTTAGTTGCAGCCAGAAATGGATCTCTTTATATTAGTTCAAACTCAGAGAAAAGAATATTCAAACTTGTAAAAGAAAATAAGGAGATATTTGCTGAGACACGTTCTTGTGTACGGGGACTTGCAATTGATTTCGACGAGAATTTGATTACTGGAATGACAGAAAAAGGTACTTTCTTCGACAGGCACCAAGTTGGATATGTCACTGAAATATCAAAGACACATAAGATTAAGAGAGTAGTTAAAGACAGCAAAATCAGGTATCCAGCTAGAATTGCGATTGGTCAAGATCGACGCATAGTCGTTTCTGATTGGATACAACTTTCTGTCTATATCTGTAATGGGGACAGAATTATTGGAAATTATTCTGGTAATGTTGACTCAGAAAAGGAATTTATACCACGTGGAGTTTGTTGTTTTGAAAATGGTGACATAGTTGTTGTAGACATTTCTACAAACTGTCTTCACTGGCTTTCACCTGATGGAATACTTCGACGGGTTGTGTCCCTTGATGATCAAGAGGCTTGGAGTGTAACAGCCGATCAAAATTATACTGTCTGGGTAGGCACAAACAATGGTTATGTTTTCCCGGTTGAACTACTAAGTTAATACTTTAAGGGGGGAAAATTGAACTGAATATATACATGTAAAAGCTTTTTGATTCATTCAAACACTTTTTTCATAAGCTTTTTCCTTGTTAATAAACTTTATCAACTTTGTCATTTGTTGTTGAAATGAATTTTAGAAGGATGCAAATTGTTCTTGCTCTTTGTCGCTAAAGCATCAGTATATCCATAGCGAGAACATGAGAAAACCACACGTTACCTTAAAAAAAAACAGAGTTCTCTTTATTTCTACAAATGATCCGCAATTAGTATTATTGTATCGGAATTCTTTATGTAATCACTAAAAAATAACCCGCGCTCATTTAAGGACACTTCCTATAGATATTTATGAACATTGCAGAGTCCTAAGATATCATAGTTAATGTAATAGGGAGGCTGGTTGTTGAAAAAGGCCGTGGACGTTTGCTTATGTTTCCAAATTTCACTGGTTTGATGATGAGTTATTCAAAATTAATAAACAGCTGCGCCATGAGCGCATGATAAGCCCGTCGTCTCGTGTGTGAATTTTTATGCAATAATCATAAATAGTTTCTGACATACGGCCTGACATGCGAAAACCCCCTTTTTTACAAAAAACTCAATATCTCTAAAATAAAATTTTGAATCAAAACCAAAAAGTATACAGATCTGTAGATTAATATAACTAAGAAGTGTGTAAAATTTTAAGCAATAATCATAAATCGTTTTTGAGATACTGCGCGACATGTGAAAACCCCCCTTTAAAAAAAAATTAAAAAAATCAATATCTCAAAATAAAATTTTGAATCAAAACCAAAAAGTATACAGATCTTTAGATTAATATAACTAAGAAGTGTGTAAAATTTTAAGCAATAATCAAAAATCGTTTTGAGATACGGCGCGACATGTGAAAAAAACACACACCTGTTTTAGTTACTAAGTCCCGTAACTCAAAAAGTTTTAATCTTATTTTCACCAAAAAGTATACAGATCGTTTGACCATCATAAGAAACAATAGATATAAGAAGATGTGGTATGAGTGCCAATGAGACAACTCTCCATCCAAGTCAAAATTTATAAATGTAAACCATTATAGGTCAAAGTACGGTCTTCAACACGGAGCCTGGGCTCACACCGAACAGTAAGCTATAAAGGGCCCCAAAAATATGTTAAGTTTCATGAAATTTGGATAAGTCGTTCTCAAGTTACGGTGCGACATGTTTACGCCGGACAGACAGACGGACAGACGACATTTGTATACCATAATACGTCCTGTCAAAATTTAGACGGGCGTATAAAAACCATCATCGGCGTTTATCAAGACCGTGATAGAATATACAGGTTTTCTATCCATTCAAAAGGATGTTGGGCAGGCGTACCATAATAAAGAAAGTTTAATAGCCCTTTTTTCATTTAAGTACAGCTCTTTATAAGAACCAGGCAGAGTGCCATATACATGTGATTTATGAAGGTTCCAGATTTTATCTATAATTGGCCTAGTAGAAGAAGTAAATGAATACTGCTCAAAAAATAATTTTGAGTGGGAAAATATGAGTGGTTGCCATGGTAACGGACACTCTATTTTTTGGTTGTTAAGCGTGGTAAAATCTTTTAAAAATCAGCTAAATCACTAAAATTCAGAGCCTGATTATGAATAGTATCATGCATTTTTCATTAATGTTCATATGTAACATTGATACAATTTGGTTTAAGCTTCATTTTAGTGAAGACTTCATGTCAACCAAATTTGTAAATTTTTGAAAAATTTTGCCAAAAATGCATATTTTCAACTTTTCTGAAATAGGAATTTTGCGAAATTATCAAATTTTCTGTGGTGTTTTTCAGAAATGTGCAAATGTGTACAGAATAGTTAGCACTGTAGTTATGAAGTTTGGATACTACTTTACCAAATTAAATAGAAAATGCGTGGGACTTTCTTTAATTTTATCACCATAGCAACCAATTTTTCCTTGAAACGGATTTATTATTTGCAGAATATTGCAGTTTAAGTGCTTAAATGTCCTGAATTGTTTCATAACCGATAAGAAAATACATAAAAGCATCCGCTAACACTAAATTACCATTGTTAATAGTTGCTGACTTCAATAGTTACCACGGAAACACATATTATCCATAGCAACATCCATTCAAAACTGCATTAATAAAATTTATGTAAAAAATAAATAAATAGAGGGTGTTTATATTCAAATTGGAATATGACTGCATGCTTTGCTTCACTCACAGTCTTGTCTGTTCTTTTCATAAGGTTCAACAAATGTAATATATAATTTAACATTGGGGTTGGAAGGTTGGGACAAAAAGGGAGGTGGGGGTAGATTTATTTTTTTTAAATATCATACATGTAGATTCTTGAAAAGATAACGTTTGGTCGGAGAGCCTGATTATTATATAGAATCAATTTTTTTTTCAGAGATTTCATATATTACATCGATACTAGGTTTTAGCTTCAGAGCTTAGTTAAGGAAGTTCGCTTGTCATGTTTTGGGATTTTTGTCAGGTTTTCGGAAACCTCTGGTTTTATTCATTTGAATGCTTAAAAAATTTGCCCATTGACCCCATTTTCTTTTATAAATCTTTTACATGTATAATGATAAGCCATTTGTAAAAGTCTTATAAAATTTCAATTATTCTTTAAAAGTTTTGAGAATGTAAACTTGTCATGGATAAAGCTATGAAAAGTCAAGAGAGAATATTTTCCCGCCAAAATTCTAATGGCTAATATCTCGAAAACAAGCACATTGACCTGTACATTTTTTAAATCTTTTGATTCCTTTATTAATCTCCTATCGATATTAACTAGTGTTTTGAAAAGTTAATTAATTTGAAACTGAGAAGCGAACTCCCTTAAGATTGCAGTTCAACCCTACTTTTAGATTTTTGTTAAAAATACAAAAAAAACACTTATTTTCATTTTTCTGAATCATGGAGTTTTGTGAAATTATCAAATTTTCTCATGTGTTTTTCTATTGAAAAGTGTAAATAAGTAAAGCATAGCTAGCATTGTAGTAACAAAGTTTGAATACTACTTGACCAAAATAAATAGAATATTGCGTGGGGCTCTCTTGAATTTTATCACCATATTAACGTATCTTCCCCTTGGAAACAGCGTTATTATTTGTTGACTTCTGCAGTATAGGGAATTCAATATTCTCAATTGTTTCCAAACCATTAAGAAAATACATAGAAGCATACATATACTCTTAATCTAAACTACAACGGCTAAGTATTATTACAACAGTTGCCATGGTAACAAATATCACCAATAACAACATCCAATCAAAAGATATATAATATAATTTTATGTAAAAAACTATGTTAATAATTTTCATTTTTCTAATGGGAATATAACTGCATGCTTTAATCTGTTTAACTCTCAGTCCTTGTCTTTGCTCCTTGGGAAGACTCAACAAACAAAAATTTGAATACATACACTGTAGCATTTTGGGGGAGAAGTGGAGGTTTGGTAGTTTTTGTTTGAATCTTTCATAAATCCATATAAGGAAAATTGAGAGGTTTAGCTATAAAACCTGGTTTAATCTACCAATTTCTACATAAGAAAATGCCTGTACCAAGTCAGTAATATATGACAGTTTTTATCCATTTGTTTGATGTGTTTTAGCTTTTGATCTGTCATTTGCTTATGGCCTTTCTGTTTAGAATTATCCTCAGTGTTCCGTATATTTGTTATTTTACTTTTTTTTCCTACAACATTTGGTTTCAATCTGGTAATCTATAATTATTCATGAAATGTTACTAACAGATGATGGACTTCATAGGAATTGCAATAGCACATTCTAGCTTTTGTGAAGGTCCATGTAATTTTTGAAAGTAATGCTCTGACAATATAATGTCCTTCACCAATGGGAAGAAATTATGAAATTTTGGCAAAATTCTAATTTTCCTAGCACAATAACTTTCACAAATTTAATCCAAACAGCAAGAGACTCAACTTGAAATCTCACTTATAAATATAAGCTTACAAACCAATAATAGAAACATTTGGTTTAAGCATTTCCAAACTGAAACTGCAGTGACAAGGACAGACAGATGGACAGACTGACCAAAAGAAAACATATAAAGTCATGGTCTTTTAAGAACACTTCACACATAACAAAGGTAAAATCTCTTTGTTATTACTGTGCTACAATCAGGATAATGCAATGCTAAGGTGTACATTAACTACCTCAGATATACTGCACAGTTCAAATGTACTCATACCTTAAAGGGCTGATCCTAGACTGAAAGTGGTGTAGTTCCATAAAATAAAATAAACAGCTGCGCCATGAGCGCATGTTACGCCCGTCGCTTTTCAAAGAATAAATTTCAATAACTTCTCAATGTCATATCACAAATTCATGAAAAACTAAAGGAGGTTATGTTAATTGATATAAACCCAACACCAAAGTTCGGCCGTTAGGTTTTCTTGTTTGGATTGTTTTACATTGTCATTTTGGGACCTTTACAGCTGAGTATGCGGCATAAGCTTTGCTCATTGTTGTAGGCCGTATGATAACCTATAGTTGTTAATTTCTGTGTCATGTTGGTCTCTTGTAGAGAGTTGTCTCATTAACAATTATACCACATCTCCTTTTTTAAATTAACAGAAAAGATGAAAAAAATCTAGATGAAAGTCGAAAAATATTATATGGTATGTATGACAGAAAAAAAGGGCTCCAGAAAGGTTCTCATAAGATGGTCACTTTAAGGCAAATTATACAATTGACATGCAGTGGCACCAACAAAATTCAAACTTGATCTCTGTTTTGTGGTAATAAGCATTGTGTATATATGTTTCATAAGATTTGGTTGAGGCAAACTAAAACTATAAAATGGAAACCAACTTTGTGACGACTATTGTACTGAGAGGACATGGGTTAAACCTGCTACCCCCCAATTGCGGCGCGGCCATAAAAGTGTTTATTTTAGTTTTTGCCCTTGTACCTTGAAATCAAATGTGTGCAATGCACGGGACATTGGAAATTTGTTCTTTTATTTCACATGGGACACTAAAGTCTTGTATTCATGAAAGATTACAACTTGTTGGGACTAGAAAGCATTGATAGTTACAAAGAAAAAATAAAAAGATTGGTATGTACTGCGCTGATTCTAGTGTTGCAGTTAATTGAATAAGACCATGTGTGGAATTTGTCTTCAAATTATTACTGTTATTAATCTTGTATTTATGCAGACATTATCAGCTTAGTGGTTTCATTCCAAATCTCGGGATTAATGCAAAGTCTTTTATAAAGGTTAGAGAGACAGATACAGAAAATAGGGACGTAATTCATGTAAAGGTTAAAAAAAAGTTGAGAGTAGCAAAACGATTTTTTTTGAAGATTCAACCTAAAAAAAAGGATACCTTTTTACATGTTTACTATCTTAAAAGAGAGGAGGGGGATTTCAGAGGGATAAGAAGTGTGCTTCAGCTGACACCCCCCCCCCCACAACACACAGAAAACAAGATCTAATGTTATCGGAATCATAATTTTATGAGATATATGTAGTACGATGCATAGTAAGGAATGATTCATAATTAATACAATCATTTTGCACAATAATTTTGATTTGATAATTTTACCGGTAATAGCATAATTATTTAACCGGGATTAGCACAATTCCAACTTAGTAGATGTATCTATTTGTTTATCTCGGAGATCCTGAATTCCAATTGCGGGATAGTAGTACAACAAAGGAGTTATTAATGATATGTTAATAGCTATATATTAAGAGGATTCCATTATACTGGACTTCTGATATTCACAAACAACAATTGACTATTATTATTTTAAGTCCCCACCAACTTAAAATTGTTCAATTTGCCTGTCCGTCTATCCGTCCGTCCATCACACTTCAGTTTCAGTTTAAATTGCTTTGACCAAATGATTCTATTATTGATTTGTAAGCTTAATATTATGTTACAGGTCAATTTTGTGATTTATGCTGGTGGAATAAAATCTCAGACGGGTGTGTGCCCTAAGAAATTAAGAATTTTCTTACAATTGTTAAGAGCCATATCTATCTTGCCTTACCATAAGCCAGGTTGGCCCGGCAATCCCATGAAGTTCATCATCTGTTAACGTTCAAAAATTGATTATCAGATAATGAACTCGAAACAAAGTCCAACCAAACGCAATTATCTTTTCAAGGATCTATTGTATGAAACATTTTAAAAAAATCAACATACCCCCCTTTTTTTTCCAACCCCCACCCCAATATTACATCATATATTACATTTATTGAACCATCTGAAGAAAAATACCAGACAAGACTGTGAGTGAAGCAAAGAATGAAGTCATATTCCAATTTGAAAATAAACACCCTCTATTTATGTATGTTTTTACATAAATTTCTATTTATGCAGTTTTGAATGGATGTTGCTATGGATAATACGTGTTTCCATTGTAACAATCGAAGTCAACAACACTTGACGATAGTAATTTAAAGTTTGCGTTAGGTTTTATGTATTTTCTTATCGGTAATGAAACAATTAAGGACATTTAAGCTCTTAAACTACAATATTCTGCAAATAAAAACTCCGTTTCCAAGGAAAAAATCGGTTGCTATGGTGATAAAACTAAAGAAAGTCCCACGCATTTTCTATTTAATTTGGTAAAGTAGTATCCAAACTTCATAACTACAGTGCTAACTATTCTGTACACATTTGCACATTTCTGAAAAACACCACAGAAAATTTGATAATTTCGCAAAATTCCTATTTCAGAAAAGTTGAAAATATGCATTTTTAGCAAAATTTTTCAAAAATTTACAAATTTGGTTGACATGAAGTCTTCACTAAAATGAAGCTTAAACCAAATTGTATCAATGTTACATATGAACATTAATGAAAATGCATGATACTATTCATAATCAGGCTCTGAATTTTAGTGATTTAGCTGATTTTAAAAGATTTTACCACGCTTAACAACCAAAAATAGAGTGTCCGTTACCATGGCAACCACTCATATTTTCCCACTCAAAATTATTTTTTGAGCAGTATTCATTTACTTCTTCTACTAGGCCAATTATAGATAAAATCTGGAACCTTCATAAAACACATGTATATGGCACTCTGCCTGGTTCTTATAAAGAGCTGTACTTAAATGAAAAAAGGGCTATTAAACTTTCTTTATTATGGTACGCCTGCCCAACATCCTTTTGAATGGATAGAAAACCTGTATATTCTATCACGGTCTTGATAAACGCCGATGATGGTTTTTATACGCCCGTCTAAATTTTGACAGGACGTATTATGGTATACAAATGTCGTCTGTCCGTCTGTCTGTCCGGCGTAAACATGTCGCACCGTAACTTGAGAACGACTTATCCAAATTTCATAAATCGCACTCTGCCTGGTTCTTACAAAGAGCTGTACTTAAATAATATTACTGTAATGAAGATATTGATCTGCAATGCCAGTATCTCCTTTACAAATCTGTTGAATCATACGAACAACCAGTAAGAAAAACATTCCGGCAATTCCAACATAGAGTTTTACAACTCAAGCAGATGTTTAACTGTTTAGTTCTTTAGAAGTAAATTTTCAACTTCTTCATTAATAATAGTGGCGAATGCCAATCATCACGACTTTATAGCTTGTGTCATTTGCGAAGTAATTGTTTGGTCCTTGTTTGATGCATATTTGTATTATTTGTGTGTATTGCTTTTGTCCGTATGGACAGAACACTATACTGGCCATTGCTTTTCTTTTTTTGACTGTTTCGCACTTTATCACACCGTGTCATATTATGCTCAGGGTTTTGCTAACTTTTGAAAACCGTGCTACCTGCATTTGCTAACATCTTCTTTTTTTTGTCTATGGATAGTTTTCTCATTGACGATCATGACCATTCCAAATTCCAAGAAAGAGTGGGAAAGGGGGGAGGGGTGAGGGGATGAAGGACATTGAAAATGAATTTTATGCCCAGGTTAAGAATTGAATAAAATATACAATATTGCCCAAGATAGGCCCTAATGGTTAGTAATTTTCGCTCAACAAACTGTATGACAAGGGTTTTGCTAATTGTTGAAGAAATGTGTGACATGGATTTGTTCACATATTTGGTTTTTTTTGGTCAATGGATAGTTGGCACATTGGCAATCCTACTACATTTCCTTATTTGTATTCTACGGGGCCGAACATTCGAAATTCAAAAGGGGCATTATAAACGATTTTGTTTTGCTTGGCAAGAAATGAAAAATAAACCTTGCACAAGATAGGATGAAAACTAATATATTGCCAAACAAAATACGATAAGGGCTTTTCTAATTGTTGAAATCCGTGCGACATCTCGTTTTTTGGGTCTATGGATAGTTGTCTCTTAACAATCATACTGCATCTCTTTATTTGTATAATACAGGGACGACCATTTGATAATCTTGGGAGTGGGGGGTTAAATTAATTTTCTGGCTTGTTTAGACCTGAAAAATTACATTGCCTTTCATAGGATGAATTGAATGTTTTGCCCAACAAATTGGAGGAAACAATTGTGTACAAAAGTGGAAATAATTTTCCGCTCGACAAAGCTGCGGAAATGGTCGTCTTCTAACAAAGGAAACAGACAAGAAACTTTTTAGAAAATTAAGAAAGTTTAACAATATGTAACACCAACGTCTTTATGGCCAATCATATTTCTCATTAATATAAAAATGAACTCCGTGACGTCAGAGTTTATCTAGAAAAATTGCATTCTCGATTATAAATCAAAATGATTATTGTTGTTTGAAGTTCGACTGATACATCTATTTTAAAGTTCTGATGATCCGTTTTATAATGCATATTAAAAACTATCTTAAAGCGCAACATGAAATAATGTCTTCGAATTAAAAATAACTGAAAGCACGAAAAATTGCATTTTCGGAGTTGAACTGAAGAGAATAATGAAAAGTCCAAAATTCTAGATCTTTCTCCTTTTTGGAGGCAAACAGGCAACATTATATACTCCGACTCTTCCTCAAATGCATCAGGACCTACTGTGTCCATCTTAGCACACCCAAAACTAGGGGACTGCGTCGGACTACAAACAGTCATCGGCAAAGGAGATCCTACTGGCAATCTTCTTTGGTTCATCATTAATGGCGATGCGTTAAACTGAAAAGGCATTGGCATTGATCCCATCAGATAATATCCATAAGTCGGCATATACTGTAAGAGAGAAGCACTCGCGGAAGTTACTATATAGCTAGTTATAGTAGACGTTGTAGTTTAAGGTGTCTTAAATTTTGGAAACTCGACGCCTCTCTCCTCCATAAAATAAAATGTTTTCTTTTTTAAATGAAGGTTTTGTTTCAGCTTCTCAAGATCCTTGGTAATATTTTTGACAGTTGTAGATGCGTCGTAAAACTGTTTTTTCTCAACATCGTGCTTATCAAGATTACAAATCTGTGGAAAAGTTCACAATTCCGTTTTGTATGTCCTAGTCTCATGTGACACTGTCCACACTGAGATGTAGTTTTGTCAACCTTTAAATTCGGATTGGTGATTTTTTTCTCCTAAGACTTGAGGTGTTCTTTAGCGCTTTCAAACTCCACACTTTTAACGCGAACTTCATCCTCCAGCTCATCAATTAACATCTGTAATGGAGATCTGTGAATATTCTTCCGTAACTGACGCTTACAGTCGGACTCGAGTGCCTCAACGGCATCTCTGCTGGATTCGATTAGCATTTCGGTTCCATAATTTCTCTTTTATCTGTTGAAAACCCACTAACCTGGGGAGAGTATCCATAAAAAATTCTCAATTTCATCTGTCTCATGTATGTTCCCTTGATCTCCTTTGCGCATCTAAACGCTACCGTTTTGCAAGTATCACTTACGGCAATTATCCAGTTTTCCTCATCATCGATATATTGGATTCTAAAAGTTTTCCCTACTAAACTAGGAATCCGGCACTGAATGTCACTTTTTAATTCATCATATGTGCATGGAGTTTCTGGAATATTGAAATTTCTGATTTTCCCATGCCCATACGTTACTTGTACTTGTGTCGTGTCCATGATCAAGTTCTTTATTCTGTGCCTCTAGCTCGTGCATCATGCAAAGAATATATTTCTTGGCACCATGAAGCCATTTAAGTTCCAAGCAACTTTGACATTTTGTTTTCTTAACAATTATTGAGGGGGCCGAGACCATTTTCGGGACGCCGGGATTGGCCGATTTTAGCAACGGGAAATCGGGATTGCCTTGTTTAAAGATCGGGAATTCGGGATAGAAAAAACATCGGGATACGGGAAAGCCACGTTTTTAGCCATGGGAAATCGGGATTTTTATGTTGAAATATAACGGGGTTGACAAAAAACTGTACCTTGGACAGATAAAAGTGCCATTTTCATTATACTTCAATCAGCCCTAAGCATAATCATTTATCCTAACAAGTGTCTTAAAATCTGGTATTTTTTTAATTTTATAATGTAAAGCAGCGTTTCGACTACTTTATAAATCTCTCAAGTGACATTTGTAGTTCTGTTTATGTCTGTAACTTGGTTGATCCTTGGTTCAGTAGTTTTTCGAATGGTGACTCAATAGATTCAAATTTCTCTCCGTTACAATACGATTCCAGTGCTTGTCATATAGGTTCTTGTATTGACTTGAACTGAATTTGGCCAATTTTCTGACTAGCTACTGAAGATTTATGAGAACAACATGCCAAGCAATTGCCTCCGTTGAAATTTTGCAAACATCCCATAGAGCAAATTACATGGATGATTAATCTTGACCATTTGGTATATGGCTGTGTTTTAAGTGAGACGTACACGCGGGTCGTAAATTAATTTATTGAATGAAATCAAATCTTTAACTACTAATGGATGCCGTAGGAGGTCGACCGGAATTTTTAGCGAGGATTTCTTGGCATGTAACAGATAGAAAACTCAGGGTAAACATTCATAGAACCGAGACAAGGGGCAGTGGCAAATATTTCATGTATATTTTGAACACAGAGGATTACCCCGGTACCCTTTGCAAAAATAATCTTCTTTTCTTCTATGTGCCAACGGACTTTATGTTATGAATTGTAGTTTCACTTTCCATATTCGGTATTTATTCTAATTTAAGCTCCACGTAGTAAAATCACGTGATTCAGGAATATAGTATCTTGGAGTTAGACTATTTCTTTCTTTCCGGGCGGGGACTCCAAGCAATCAACATGTATGTGTATAACGGCACTGTAGATCTTCTTATTAAATAAAGAAAGTTGCCGGTCGGTACATGAATAGATCGGTTAGAAATCAAAGTTTTAATTTTAATTAGATTAGAGGTTGAAAATAGAGCACAAAAAAGGGGGTGTTCCACAGGAATATTTCCTTCTTATGAACTCTACATCTGAAAGGTTTAATTTTTTATTTAATTGAAAGAGAAAAACAAATGTAAGACAAACAAATTGTGAATGATCTTTCTTCCTTTCTCCCGTAACAGATAGAAAACTCAGGGTAAACATTCATAGAACCGAGACAAGGGCAGTGGCAAATATTTCATGTATATTTTGAACACAGAGGATTACCCGGTACCCTTTGCAAAAATAATCTTCTTTTCTTCTATGTGCCAACGGACTTTATGTTATGAATTGTAGTTTCACTTTCCATATTCGGTATTTATTCTAATTTAAGCTCCACGTAGTAAAAATCACGTGATTCGGGAATATAGTATCTTGGAGTTAGACTATTTCTTTCTTTTCGGGCGGGGACATGCATGTGTATAACGGCACTGTAGATTTTCTTATTAAATAAAGAAAGTTGCCGGTCGGTACATGAATAGATCGGTTAGAAATCAAAGTTTTAATTTTAATTAGATTAGAGGTTGAAAATAGAGAGCACAAAAAAGGGGTGTTCCACAGGAATATTTCCTTCTTATGAACTCTACATCTGAAAGGTTTACTTTTTATTTAATTGAAAGAGAAAAACAAATGTAAGACAAACAATTGTGAATGATCTTTCTTCCTTTCTCCCGTAACAGATAGAAAACTCAGGGTAAACATTCATAGAACCGAGACAAGGGCAGTGGCAAATATTTCATGTATATTTTGAACACAGAGAGGATTACCCGGTACCCTTTGCAAAAATAATCTTCTTTTCTTCTATGTGCCAACGGACTTTATGTTATGAATTGTAGTTTCACTTAGAGAAAAACAAATGTAAGACAAACAAATTGTGAATGATCTTTCTTCCTTTCTCCCATGCCAAGAAATTGCCTCCGTTGAAATTTTGCAAACATCCCATAGAGCAAATTACATGGATGATTAATTTTGACCATTTGGTATATGGCTGTGTTTTAAGTGAGACGTACACGCGGGTCGTAAATTAATTTATTGAATGAAATCAAATCTTTAACTACTAATGGATGCCGTAGGAGGTCGACCGGAATTTTAGCGAGGATTTCTTGGCATGAATGCTTATATGCAGCTTGACGTTACGGTAATATTGATAATACATATTCGGATTGGTTACGCTAAAAGACTTTGAACATAAATCATACCCGAGACGTTTAAATCGTAAGCATTGAAACTTTAAACTTTAAAATTGGGGAACAAATTTATCGGGATCGGGATTTTTAACAAAATATGTCCGGGATTTCGGGATTTTCTGATATTAAAACCCGGAAATCGGGATGAGACCCCTCTCGCCCCCCTCATTATTTGATCATTATTGATATTTACTAAATACATTTTAATTAAAAAGTTGCTTTATATATAATAGTTCAAGATAAATGCAAATTTTTTTTTAGAAGAAGAGTTTTCTTATTCAAAGAAAAATAATCTAAAAACTGAATTGTGACTTTTTGTCCTGTGACTTTTTGTCCGTGACTTTTTGTCCGTGACTTTTTGTCCTGTGACTTTTTGTCCTACATTCGTTTGGAAATGTCTCATTAATTTTAATCATCGTGTATTTTCATGCAGATTCTGTGCTGTTTCTGTTATTTTCTTAAATGATATTTCGATATGATTGATTTCAAAATGTCTTGATGAAAAATAAATTATTTCAAGTGTGAAGTGTAAAAAAATAACACGGGAACATTTATATTGACAGATATACAAGATATACTGTTACCAGAAAATAATTAACACTGAAATTTATAATAAAATTATTTTTCGCTCCTTTTTTAAGGTATTTCCCCTGTTTTATGTATAGCTTATCTTTATTTTGAAAAATATAAATATTTATAGATTATCGTTGATCATCTCAACGAGATTGATTTTCTCGCTTGAGTCGGTACGGCGAAAGCGAGAAAAGCAATTGAGTTGAGATGACCAATGATAATCTGTTTATCGCTATTTTACCTATGACGACGTTGTCAATTTCATTAGCAACGCCACGTGCCTCCTTAGTTTCTAGCGATAATTTTCCATCTCAAGCGAGTAGCATGATATGAAAAACTATCACAAAAAATATCAAAGGAAAAATGCACAAAATAGCGATAATTATCTTTATTTAGAAATATAATAGTCAGGCTTCTTAATACAAGTCCTTGGTGACAGTAGTGGACAACATGAATTACCGTAAAGCAAAAGGATACGTGTTTGTCAAAAATAAGTTACGTCGAGGATTTATATGGTAAGAGCCTTAATATATAATTCCTTGTAGTGTCTGGGATTATTATGCTAATATATTATAGGTACTTGGGGAAAGAACAATTTTTTTTATTTGCTATTTACTATCAATTCCAAGTTTACAATCCACAGCCAGAGACATATATCATAGGTAAACGGACAGAAAGTCACAGGACAAAAAGTCACAGGACATAAAGTCACAAATTTGATAGGACAAAAAGTTACAGGACAAAAAGTCACAACAAAATTTGTTGACAATTGTTTGAATATATAAGATAAAGATGTTGAAACAAAATGTCAAAGTTGCTTGGAACTTAAATGGCTTCATGGTGCCAAGAAATATATTCTTTGCATAAGTAATATTTTAAAAAAAGCATTTATCAATGCTAATGAACAATTTCCTAAACTTTAAAATGAATATATGTTATAAAATAGAATATTTCAAGCTCTTACTCTTTTTTATTCAAACAATTGTCAACAAATTATTTGTGACTTTTTGTCCTATCAAATTTGTGACTTTCTGTCCTGTGACTTTTTGTCCTGTGACTTTCTGTCCGTTTACCTTCCAAACACATCCGCACTTTTGAAAAATCCCGAAAAATCACTTTTTTAACTCGATGTGGGACGTAATTTTGCTCTAAAATTAAACTGTTTTAAGTAGAATATTTCGCCAGATATATGTTTAAATATACTCAATCGATTTGCAAAGTTTGACTTTTATTTACGGAATTTCTCAATTTGATGTACAAGTAGACATGGGTATCGGTAGATTTAACATAGACTCAACGGGGAAATGACGAGAAAAAGTGCATTTTTTTACGATTCTCCAGGGACGTAATTTAATCAAAAATAAAACTGTCAGGACCAACATTGTTTGGTAGAATATGTTTGAATATCAAGGATTGATTTGCAAAAGTTAGAAAACGGGTCAGATCTGAGACTACTATAACACAGTATAGTAGTCTCAGGTCAGATTAATGAGAAAATTGAACTTTATTGAAGCACCTATGCAATTTAAATGGGACAAAATAATTCAAAATGCCGCTCGCTATACGTCACCAAAGTCACGTGATGTCTTACTTAGTTGGATATGACACATGTCTCTGCCACAGCGGTCATAATATGCCAGCTTTAGCTGGCACTTATGGTAGAAGCATCGAATTGAATAAAAAAACGATAACTCTCTCTACATGATCAATCTAAAATGTTTCGTCACTCTTGTTAAATCTGATATTTATTAATTTAATATTGTATTCTTGCTTGATTCCAAATATAAAGTAAATTTTTCCATTAATGAAAACGAAATTAGCATTGGAATATCCGTCAGGACATTGTCAGGACATTAGTTTAACCCTTATATTTTTAATGGCTGCCAGATTCTCGTTTAATCGCGATCTTGAAAAAACGGGACAAAACGGAATAAATTCGATTTTAAATACGACATGAATTTTTATTTGTTTACAAAAAAAAAAGAATTTAGAAATTTTAGTAACTTGTGTAGTTTATCTAAATTTTATTGTACCACGGAAATAACCGAAGTTTGGACAACAACATCTTACGCCATGTTTCATCGTCTGCTTCATCTTTCCATTATCAGTGACAAATTTCCTAAATAACCACAGGTACTTCTTTTAAAAGTCACAATATCATAATTAATGATAAAATTTGTAGAGTAAAAGTTTCGTCCAGCCATGGGAACACAGAAAAACCTAGTCCAAATAATTAATGACGTCTTGGAAGGCTATTTTAAATTTTGCTTTGACGCCTTCCTGTCGATGTAAGGCGTCAAAGAAAAAAATATAATAGCCTTTCAAGACGTCATAATTATTTGGACTAAGAAAAACCTTAATTTGCACATATTCAACAAAACTAGCTGCGGAAATCTTACAAGTTTTCTTTGAGACACTATAAACAATTTGTATATTGTTATGAATTGACATTATACAGGTCTTTCAACATAGGTTAATATATTTAAATATACACAAATCGTTCACAGTGAGAATATATCAACAGATGAAGCATTCCCGGGAAAAGTAAATCTACGAAAACCTCAGTGTCGTCACCATGCCGGCATGCGAAGTTATAATTATCGTCTTTTAAAAGTGAGCAAATTAAATTTGTAACAAGCATCCATTTCTTAAAAAAATAACAGTAAGCATGGAATAATGTCCAATTGTTCGAAATATTTGAAGATATAAAACAAAACATCTGAATCTGTTATTTGATTTTTAAGGATGAGAAATTAAACATGTAATGATGTATGGAATTTGGGTACTGGCCTCATTAGTCATCATTACAGAATCATGGATCGTTTGGAGGTCAGTTCAAACCCATTTTTCTATGACTCTATATGGATTAAAATTAAATTGGTGTAACTATATAGTAAACAAAGATACTTCTACAAAAAAAAGCACAGATTGGAAACTATTGTCTGGTTCATAAAAAAATGTTCGTGAAAAAACTATCAAAATAGGTGCAATTTGGGTACCCTCGTGTTAGCAACTTCACAACTACAAATTAATCTTCATGACCAAAATAAAAAAATGTAAAAACCAAAAAGCAATAAAATGCTTCGCCAAGCACAGCCTGATGCAACCGCAGATGTAGATTTAGCATATAAAAAACACCAAAAATTTTATGTCAGTTGAATTCAAACATATTTTAATTTTTGGACCCTTCAGACTTTAATATGGACTAATCTGAAAACAGGTATCAGGTGAGCCTGAACATTTCTATTCAACAGCAGTCTCCAACTACATATCTCCTTTATTTTATATGATAGTCCCACAAAAATGTTGAAAATGTGTACATTTAAAAAATTTTCTAGATTCTCTCATGTCATGCATGTGAAAGCGGTACCTTTTTGGTCACTATTTATGTGTTGCATCTAAATATGAATTGTAACACTTTATAGTGACTGACCAGGTCAAACAAATACTTCTCAAGAAATATGCAGAAAAAGAAGACACTTGGAACAGCACCAGCCATGCCAGACTATGTATGAATAAAAACTCAGATCGGAATAGCATGGACGATATGTTAGTTATATGTCCTTGTGAATAGTAAGGAAAGCTATCAATAATTCTGCAGATAACGCAGTTTTATCAGGTTTATCGTACATTTTCTGTTCAAATTTTCACACAATCAGTGAATAGTTCAAAAGGGCTAAACTAACTTTTTATTACTGAAAGTTTCAAACAATGACAAGTGCTTCATTCACAAAATAACTCGTGCGTTTCTGCGAAAAAAATCATGTGTAATTTTGTGAATTAAAGGGAAAGAAGATCCTTTTGCGGTGCACTCGCACATGTCAATTGCGAACAGACCCAATATATTTTCTTTATCATGACCAGTCCACTGATACTGACGTCGACATTATCAAGGAGTACACATCAAATGAAATGCACAAATTACCGATAAAATAATTTACACACCCTGTTTCGTGTGTAACTCCTGCCATATCAGTATTTGTTGCAAAAATTATGGAAAAAACATCCCAAAAATGTTGTTTTTGACCACTGACTCCTAACTGCTGGTACCATAACTCCCAAAATCAATTCTAACCTTCCTTTTGTGTATTGAACCTTCTGGTACAATTTCATACATTCACTTAAACTAAAGTTATTGTCCGGAAACCAAATGTGTCTTCGGACAACGACAGCGACATGATAGCATTACTCGAAAGCAAATTTTTGACATATTCCCCGTTTCCATTCTCAATTTTATTTTGCCGACGTATAAAAACTTGAAAAGTAAGCTAATAAAACAAAATGCAAGAAATGATTTAAAACTGACTCTGAATTAGTACATGAAATTGATATAGACACCCACAAACAGAAGATGATCAGGAATACATTCATACTGCTGAGGAGTGTTATCCCCACATATTTTAAATAGCATCTTAGAAAATAGCAAAATCTTTAGATTATCAACTTAACAATCATATTTATGGCTCCTTATGCTTTGATGAAAATGAAAAATCTGATCAAAACAATATTCTAAACAGGCTCACTGTAAATTCAAACTCTTCTTTTCACAATCAGTATGATCCACTTGCTGATCACATATACACGTATATGAGATAAAATTGAGAATGGAAATGGGGAATATGTCAAAGAGACAACAACCCGACCAAAGAGCAGACAACAGCCGAAGGCCACCAATTGGTCTTCAACGCAGCGAGAAAATCGCGCACCTGGAGGTGTTCCTAAGCTGGCCCCTAAATAAAATTGTGTACTACTAGTAGTTCAGTGAAAATGGACGTCACACTAAACTCCAAAACATATAAATGAACTAAAATTAAAAAACATACAAGACTAACAAAGGCCAGAGGCTCCTGACTTGGGACAGGCGCAAAAATGCGGCGGGGTTAAACATGTTTTGTGAGATCTCAACCCTCCCCCCTATACATCTAGTCAATGTAGAATAAAGAAACACATAGCAATACGCACAGTAAAACTCAATTTAAAAGAAGTCCGAGTCCGATGTCAGAATAGGTAACAAAAGAAACTAAGCAAAATGAATGCAGGAAACTGGGAATACAATATGAACATCCAGCTAATTTTAAAGAAAGTAAAAATAATTTAACAAACAGAAAGCATTGTTTGCAATACAAAATAAAAAAAAAACAGCTACAACTTTTAAATATTGATGAAAAAGATATTCCAAATCCTCCACCATTTCATGAAAATCAACAAAAAATTAATTTAATAAAGTTATGGATTGTATAACAGTATTCATAGTTTTGAAATTAAAAAAATGTCTAATTGTTTTAAATTTTGTAAAATTTGCAAAGAAAGAAAAATGGATATGCAAATGGCACAAGATAATGAATGTAGGCAATTGCCAAAAACAGACAACAATAAGGGAGCAACCATTTAGCTTCAAAGGGGGGAGGTATGGTTTTTTTGTTTGAGTCAGATTTTTTTACACGCGAAGCGCTTCAACGATATCAATCAAAATTATTTAGTCAAAATATAACACTAGGAGGTATGGGGAAAATCTCGATTCAGAATATTTTTTTTTGTCCTCTGCTTGAACAGAATTTTTTTTTCATCAATTTGGGAATCAGAATATTTTTTTAAGAAAAATACTTGTCCAAATAATTATGACGTCTAGGAAGGCTATTTTAAATTTTTGCTTTGACGCTTTCCTGCGACGCATCAAAGAAAAAATATATAATAGCTTTCCAAGACGTCATAATTATTTGGACTAGAAAAATACCATACCCCGTCCTTCCTTTTGAAGTTCAATGATCGTTCCCTAAACATTTTCCATCTGAACTTATTATTTTATTTTAGACAAAAACTATATGTAGGACATTCGTCCTGAACATGCATGAAATATTTGCTACTGGACGTTAAGCAACCAACAATCAATCAATATATAGGACATAGTCTTGGTATAAAGCTGGCATTTAAGGTAGCGCCTTCATCATATTAAACTTGGAATTGATAGTAAATAGAAAATACAAGTTATTTCTAGTATATTTATGTTATATTATACAGTAAAACGCGAAAATAATTGAAATTTATAGAAAACAAAAAAAATAACGGATTTTGGAAAAAAGGGGGAGGGACAAAAAAAAATTTACATGGACTTCTTTTCACCCTCCTCGTGTTTCATTAAATCTTTTCAAGTTATGACTTTATATGCTGTGCTGGATGTAAAGATACACAACCATGTCATATCAGAATGAAAACGTTAAATTCAATACCTCATGCAGGCGAATGTCACTGTATCTGCACGTTAAAGAATCGTTGAAATATCTCCGTACGTGGTCTGAGTGATCGGTAGCCTGTTGCAAGGCAAGATTTATGTCCCAATGGCTAAAACTTAACCAGCCAAAAAGTACCGGCTAAATTTATCCAGCGGATAGCACATTTCATCCACTGGATAAATTTTGAGCAATAAAAATAATCCATTGGTTTAAAGTTAACCAGTGGACAAGCAGTTTAACCACTGCCACTGGCTAAAACTATCCAACGTTTTGAGCAACCCAATCCAGGTACCTATGTTATGTCTGTCTCTGGTTCGAGTATCAAGTGAACAAAATGTTGTTAATGTTCAAGTGTTGCACTGTATTCTTATCTATTTTTGTGGGTCACGTGTATCGATCGAGTAGAAGAAACTTTTATTTAATGCTGACACTGCAATGGCATGTTTGTCTCGAAGGTTCATAGTTTTCAAGTCCCGTACCACACACTCCATAGATTTTTCATGTTATAGATCAATTGTACTGGTGTGTTTGTACCATGTATGAAAGAGTAGTTAAATCATGGGAGAGAATGATATATTATGTTCCAGGAAAATCCTCAGGGTAAAGCGATTTCTGTATCTAACAAAATGCAGAAATAAATTTGTTTCCAATCCGTCATGATCTGGCTTTTAGTTATCCAAATGGAATATCCGTTTTGTTTTCCCAATATTTTTTTTTGAGACTCTTCTCTGTACAAGCTGTATTTCAAGAAGTATGAAGAGTAGACTGAATTAATCAACCCTAATTTTATGACAACGAAAAACAGAGAAGATGACCGATGAACCTTATAATGAAAAAGCGGAAATAGGTACATTTTGTATCATTCTCTACTAGTACTAGTACTATTGCATACATGATATCAGAGACATACATTTTGTATATATACACATGTGTATACTATACGTATTAAACTGTTAAAGTCTGGATGTGGTTTACAGAATAGAGAATGATGGGCAAAGAGTGCAGAATAAAGGCAAAAAAATATTAAGAATAGAGGAAAAGAGGCACAAAAAATAAACATGATAAAGAATTTAGCATATAAATAATTTATAGGGTGCTGAAATATCAAGAATAGAGAATAAAGGACAAGCAAACAAAAAAGAATTCAGAAAAATGGCCTAAAAAATTAAGGCACTCACTGGCTACAATTACCCGCAAAAAGTAACAATTAAAAATAATCAGGGGAATTACTGAAATAAGTGATTTATAAAATCACTTATTTAAGTAGCAAATTAGAAATTCTGTGATTTTGTAGTTTTACCAAAATTTTATACATGCCGGTATAGATTATATTTTATTATTAGTAAAATTGAAAAAAAATTAACCTTTTGCTTCTTTTAAAAAATGATGCAATCATTCAGCTGTAAAGCCTTCATTATAGCATGTTTTCAACAAATATAGAATTTAGTGAAATAATGAACTAATACTGTCTTAACAGATTTTTCCCAGCAGTGGGAGTATTTTTCCTGTAAAATTCAAAGTTTCATCTTACAGGTTATGTAATAAAATTTTACTGTTCGCAATCAAAATTTTACTGTTCGAGGGTGTTGAAATTAGTGGGGGTACTTTTTGTGCCAATGTGGGTAATCGTAGCCAGTGTCAAAAATTAAAGAATACAGAAACACCCCCAACCTGTCTCTCTATAATATAACTTTTAGGAGTAATATAGTGTGACTTTTTACCCCAATATACCCCAACATGCCGTAATGTACCCAAATAATCAGTTTCAACACAATTTGATTGAATCATAATGTTATTTTAAGCATTTTATTGTTATTTGAACCCCATTATACCTTACTCGTGAGTTGTGAATAAATTTTATTTTAAATCACTTTTTCTCCTAACCTGTTTCTCTCATGTCAGCCGCTTACAATCACAATATGACTTTTCCCCTGAATATAACGGTACCCAAATATACTCAAATAAAAAGTTTCAGTACAATTTTCTTGTTAAGAATGATATAGTTAAAGCATATTGGTTTTCATCAAACATCCCTGTACACATTTGTGTGCATTTAGAAGCTTTTTAACTTATCTTAATAAGAGCTACCATAAATACCTGAGCACGGGCCTGAATGGACCTGAAAATATCTGGGTCATTTTATTCTATTTGCAATATTATTATATTTTTCACTTTTCAATTGATTACAAAATGTACCTTCAAATTTGGATTTAGTTAAATTAAATTTATTAAACTCAACCCATTTAGGTAAAAAATAATTTTTCTGATTTCAGAACAGAATGTTCAGTTTTATCAAGGATTTGTATAGTATTTAGTCAACTATACCAATTCTTGGTTACATAGAATTTAATAATGTAATAATCTCTTGATTTGTTTTCAAACAACGTTTGTGATAAAGAATCGCTTTTTCATAATTAAGGTGGACAAGTTTGTCTGTTTAAAAAAAAAAAGATGGAAATGATACAGGGGCTGCTCTGGCTCCCAAAAAGTTGGAGCCAGAAAAATCGCCAGCTCAGTGAGCTGCTATATTTTGTCGCCAGTTTGGAAAACTTGTAGCCAATTTTAGAGCCAGCTAGAGCCTTGATTTCCTCTACCCAAATTGAAACCACGTTCAATTTTTTTAAATTTCTTATGCTCTGTACTTCATTTAACTTTAAGTGATGATTTGTCATGTAATGTATTTCCCTGTTATTTTATGTTTTTTCTTCCTTTCTGTAAAAGAACAAAACAAACAGGTTCACTGACACTAAGATTTTGAGGGCTTTAATCACTTTTGCATGATAAGAAAGGGCATTTTATGAAGAGGACACGTTTCTGTGTCCTACACAAGCTAGACATGTTTGGGCATACAGTGACAACACATGGACACATTTGGGGAATTGGAAATGGTTGAAGGGAAGGACATGTTTCTGAGTGATAAACATATTTTGATTATGTACATGTATGTAATATTCATTAAATAGTATGACAGCTAACAAAAACATAGCTAGTATATGATTGTATACTATGTCTTTTTTCTTTTCAGGTATTCAGTCAAAGAATTTGAATTATGTTTGTGGAATTTGTGATCTCTCATTTTGGAAGAAATCAGAACTAGAATCACATTTAATTGTACATAATAATGGAAGTAAACATTATAGGTGTGAGGAGTGTGGGAAATCTTTTGTACAAAGTGCTACACTAAAAAGACACATTAGACTTCACACTGGAGATAAGTTGTTACAGTGCAAGGTCTGTGATAAAATATTCACTGTACCTTGTTATTTGAAAAAGCACGAAAAAACTCACCTCAATGAAAAACCCTACATTTGTGACAAATGTGGGAAAAGCTTTGGCCATAAGGGTGACTTGCGGCGACATGAAAGAATTCATTCTGGTATTAAACCACATAGTTGTAATAACTGTGGTAAATGCTTTCAACAGCGAAATTCTTTGATTAATCATATAAGGACACATACTGGTGAAAAACCGCATAGGTGTTTGACATGTGGACAATGTTTTACAGCTCGCCCAACTTTAGTCAGGCACATGGCAGTTCACAACAGTATCAGAAGTCATCAGTGTGATTTATGTGGGAAAGGTTTTGTCAGAAAAGGCGATTTAGTCCGCCATATCAGAACTCACAGCGGTGAAAAACCATTCTCATGTAGTGTCTGTGATAAATCATTCTCACAAAGTCAGGACATGAAAGTTCATATGAGAATTCACTCTGGTGAGACACCATTCCCTTGCTCAGTTTGTAAAAAAAGTTTTTCCTCCATTAGTTTAGTGCAACGCCACATGAGGGGTGTTCATAATGATGAAGCATTATTTGAATGCCTTATTTGTGGAAACAATTATAAATACAGACAAAGTTTGCTTGTTCACAGTAAAGTACATTTTCAAGGAATGTTTCACAAATGTTTGGTGTGTGGTTTAGAATTTAAACATAAATCTTCACTAAAAAGACATGAGCTGAAACACAAAGACTTACTCTCTTTTACCTGTAAAATTTGTAATCAGAAATTTTGCAGTGAGGAAAAGTACTTTTTTCATCAGAAATCTCACGATGATGATAGGACATTTTATGAAACACTTAAAGCAGACGTATATGAACATTTGGAAATGCAAAATACATCAAACAATGAACAGTCAGATCATTCATTGAAGGAAGAAAAGGAACATTTATTTACATGTACCGAGAGCTTATAATAGCAACCAGTATTCATTTTTTTTGTCTCATTCATTTTTATTCATATCTGAACTTTATTACTCAACTCAAGATTTCCTTGGTTATTTTTTCATGTAAATTTTATGCCCAGTGTTGTGAATGAAGTCTAAAAAAATAAAATTCTCATGAATATTTTATTTTTATTTGTGAATTTTATTTTATTTAAATCTTGTTATCGGTAATTAATCTACATTAAAATGTGTAATTTGAAAAGTGCAAATTGATTTGCATAGAAATGATAATTTAGGGGTAAGGGTCAAACCCCCTTCCCATTCTTTTTAAAAACTCGTAAAAGCATAGAATTTCAAGTCGGTTGTTCCATGCCTGGAAATGTCTTTGATATTTGCCAAAATTGCAAAAATCCTGGAAATACCCTTGCATTTCAAATTTTCTATCATAAGCATGTTTAAATATTTTAGTTATATCCATTAATTATTGATTAAAAAAATACTCATGTTGATCTACACTTTACAAATTTTCTGTAAAAGGACACTTGAAGGAAGCTAGTCCAAATGTCTTATAAAGGTAAATCAAGGTTTCTTCATCTGTATCTTTTGATGCCATTCTTGAAAATGGATGAATGTCTAGGAGAAATCTTTGAAAATCCTGGATTTTTTGCAAATTGAGTGCATTATTCATCCAGGTCAATTGGACTCTGGTGGACATGCAGTTGCCTTATTGGCAATCGTACCACATCTCCTTAACTTTATTTTGAGAGCCCTGTGGGGGGTTACTTTTGGATACACTTAAGACAACAACCACTTAAAAACATTGAACCGAGAAATAATCCTAGGCACTAGCTATGCTATTATTGCTTGTTTTTGTCTAAGCAATGACTCTTGAGTTTACTTGGAACACTAATATTACATATTTAAGCAGAGAAAACATAGCAGACAGAGCCGTTATTCTGTTAAAGCTTTTCTTCTGCACATATCTTTACTATGGTGGTAGGTATGATGACAAGGTGGTCTGTTATTTTTCCTTGGAACTCAGGTTTTTACCTACAACTAAAACTAACATATTTATAAACTGACAAATATAATACGTCAATTTTTTGAAACCCTATAAATCAAAATTTTATGGTTTTAGAATCAGGTAACATTCAAAATAAAGCTGTAACTAGAATAAAGGCCTTTGCAGAATCTGATTTAAAATTACATAAATGTATACAAGAAATAATGATTATAAAATCTGTATAGTTACATAAATTATTCAAAATCAGAATTCTTAATAACATTGTTTATTTGGCAGTGTATCATTATTTATTTAATATACAAACATTAACAGTTAATTTCTGAATTTTTGCTCCAGTAATTTATCATTACCTGTAAAGACCTACCTAATGGACTAAAAATTAAGGCAAAAATTAAAGGAGTTTCATATAGCAATAAGAGAAAGACGTGATACAATTTCAGCTACCACATGATATTTTGATTTTTGAAGATTTATGGAACCCAAACACAGACGTAAAATATTTCTGTAAAATGTGCAATACTTATAATACTTTTTTTTACAAAGGATTCCTTCATAAATATAACTTGAATGTCAGAGAAGTTAGAATTCAATTGTCAGTGATGGGAATATGCATTAGATAAAGATGATACATGTATATTTGAAAAAGTATTTTATCTCACCTGACCCGAAGGGCCATGTTTGCTTTTCCCATCACTTGGCATCTGTTGTCCGTCATCTGTTAACTTTTACAAAGATCATCTCCTCTGTAACTACTGAGCCAAATTTAACCAAAATCATCATTGGGTATCTAGTTTTATAAAATGTGTCCGATGATCCCACCTGCCAACCAAGATGGCCGACATGGCTAAATATAGAATATAGGGGTAAAATAAAAACTGCTATGAAAAGAGAAAATCTGACAGGGGCAAAACTGCTCAGAATGTTGAGCTCTACATATTGTCTATTTACGGCAAAACATTCAGACAATTTCTTATTGGAGTTATTGCCCTTATCTTATTACTTTAATAGATAGAGAGAAACTTTAAACAGCAAAACTGATCAGCAAGACAAGATCTTGAAATAAGTTGTTATAGTGGAAATCGTCAATCAACTCTTTATTAAGAGTTATTGCCCTTTAATGACAATAGTTGCCATTTTTTTTTTTTTGTGTGTTTTTGCCAAAATCTTTAAAAACTAAAATAGATAGATAGAAACTTTAAACAGCATAAGTGATCAGCAAGACAAGATCTACAAATAAGTTTAATAGATGAATTCTTCGGTCGACTGGGTATTGCTCTTTAAAGACGATTTTACCAATTTTTGGCGTTTTTGCCTATTATCTTGAAAACTATAAAAGATAGATAGAAACTTTAAATAACAAAAATGATCAGCAAAAAAACAAGATCTACAAATAAGTCTAAAAGCCAAATTCTTCAGTTGACAGGTTTTTGCTCTTTAATGACGATTTTTACCAATTTTTGGTGTTTTTATTGCGGTCGTATATTGGTATGACGTTGGTGTCGTCATCATCGTCGTCGACTGAAGACACATTGGTTTTCCCACAATAACTTTAGTTTAAGTGAATGGATCTCTATGAAATTTTACCATAAGGTTCAATACCACAAAAGGAAGGTTGGGATTGATTTTGGGGGTTATGGTACCAACAGTTAAGGAATTAGGGCCCAAAAAGGGCCCAAAAATAAGCATTTTTGTAACTTCCAGACAATAACTTGTGTGTTAGTGTATGGATCTCTCTGACATTGTACCACAAGGTTCCATATCACAAAGGGAATGCCGGGATTGATTTTGGGGGTAATTGCCTAAAAATTTTAGGAATTAGGGGCCAAAAAACAAGCATTTTTCTAGTTTCATGACAATAAATTGTGTGTAAGTGTATGGATCTTTCTGAAATTGTATTACAAGGTTCCATATCACAAAGGGAAATCTGGAATTGAGTTTGGGGGTAATTGCTCAAAACGTTTAGGAATAAGGGGCCAAAATAAGCATTTTTCTAGTTTCCAGACAATAACTTGAGTTCAAGTGTATAGATCTCTCTAAAATTGTACTGCAAGGTACCATACCACAAAGGGAAGGCTGGGATTGATTTTGGGGGTAATTGCCTCAAAATTTTAGGAATTAGGGGCCAAAAAGGGGCAAAAACAAGCATTTTTCTAGTTTCAGGACAATAACTTGTGTGTAAGTGTATGGATCTTTATGAAATTGTACTACAAGGTTCCATATCACAAAGGGAAAGCTGGGTTTGAGTTTGGGGGTATTGCCCAAAACGTTTAGGAATAAGGGGCCAAAATAAGCATTTTTCTAGTTTCCAGACAATAACTTGTGTTCTTGTGTATGGATCTCTCTGAAATTGTACTGCAAGGTACCATACCATAAAGGGCAATCTGGGATTGAGTTTGGGGGTGATGAATCATAAGGGGGTCTCCAAAAAACAGCAATAATGTTCAGCAAAGTAAGATCTACAAATAAGTTGACCCCTTAGGGAGTTATTGCCCTTTATAGTCAATTTTTAACAATTTTTTGTAAATTTTTGTAATCTTTTACAAAAATCTTCTCCTCTGAAACTACTAAGACAAATTTAACCAAACTTGTCCACAATCATTATTAGGGTATCTAGTTTAAAAAATGTTTCCGATGACACCGCCCGCGAACCAAGATGGCCGACATGACTAAAAAATAGTACATAGGGTAAAATGCAGTTTTTGGCTCATATCTCTGAAACCAAAGCATTTAGAGCAAATCTGACGGGATAAAATTGTTCATTAGGTCAAGATCTATCTGCCCTGAAATTTTCAGACCAATCAGGCAACACGTTGTTGGGTTGCTGCCCCTGAATTGGTAATTTTAAGAAAATTTTGCAGCTTTTGGTTATTATCTTGAATATTATTACAGATAGAGATAAACTGTAAACAGCAATAATGTACAGCAAAGTAAGATCAGAGACATATAATACAAGAGATTGGCAACTCGGCGAAATCCCGTAAAAACACGCGGCCACAGTTAAACCTCGCGAGATCTCCTTAGGTAATAAAGTCATTAATAAAAGTATTAAAAGTACTCGAAGTAAGGAAGAAGGTTTAAGCATAACATAAACTGTTTCAGTGTTAAATTTATTATAATTAATTAAATAATTTGAGTTCATATATAATTATTTATTTTAATGTAATTTTGATTTTAGATTTGTATTATTGAAAAAGAGACCTAATGTATTAAAAAAAAACTGATATTAAATAATTAACACTTGATAAATTGTGTCAGAGTTCATTTTATTTGATAGTTTCATAATGGGTTTCTATTGAATATACACCTGTCTCGGAGACATAATTTCACAGTGTGACATGTATATTAGGTTTGAATTATTCGATGACCAGGTAAATCACGAACATGTTATAAATATTGAGTTTTATTTGACACCTTGTAAACAAGAAGTTGTTACACCACAGGTGTCCACACTCTTTCCAAAAATACAATTCACAAAATGTAAAATTAATTAATGTGGAAAAAAACTGAATTTATTTGTTAATTAATTGTTAATAATGATAGGCTTTGTTTTTTATTCTTGATATTTATAAATTATTAAAATTTTATTTATTTTTATATTCATCAATAATTGGGCTTGCATTGAGTTTTTTCTGTAGGATTGTCGGTAAATGTTTGATTTGTAAGTGTTGTTTGACAGTTTCATCATAGGCTTGCATTGAGTTGTTTTTTAAATGACTGTCGGTAAATTTATGGTTTCTTCATGTTCGAAGTGTGTATTGAGAATTAATATTTAAGAAAATTACAATTAATTTCTCATTTGAATAAAGTTTCATTCATGTGCAAGCAATATGGATAATTCCGATTTTATTTCGTGGGATGACAATCTTAATAGTTACGACTTAGATCTGGGAACAGTATATCTCAATATATATGTTCCTGCTTAGATTTACTCCTAGATGAATAAACTGATAACGAACTCTTTGTTGATAGTGAAAGTGACGAAGACAAAAGCGAGAGACCCACCAGCAAAAACAATTGACAATACTGCATACATAGATGGATATGTGTGTCCTCGAAGCAACAAAAAATCTATAAAAAAAACACAACATTGAAATGGGAGCCGAGGTCATACATCAAAGCAACATGGAAAACACTATTTAAAAAGTATTTTATAACCTTATTTCCACGAGACAATCATTTGTAGTGGTTTTTGTCTTTTAATCATTTGTAGTGGTTTGTCTTTTTATTCTGGGGTAAAGAGATGGCAGTTTAAAAGTAAGATTGTTTATGTGTATACATATACAAATCCTAGGTGTATATATATATATCTTTTGCAGTCACCACTGAAATGTCCTCAATACGATTTTAATTTAAAAATGAATTAGGTTCATGTTTTGAATGAGAAGCGTAGTCTGAAACGACAACAGATGCATGGAGCTCATTCATAATATAACGACCAGCAGAAGGTTTCCTTTTCTAGGAAAATTTTACTCCTTTTGTAAATTTACTGCATTCGTTCATCTTTGGCACCCTAAAAAGAAGAAAAAAACAATGACTTCAGAATAGGAGAAAATAAGCAACTTTGCCATAAACAGAATGAAAAATGAATAAATTGCCTAACAAAATGCAGGCTATAAATTTCATAGTGCACAAAAATGAAGGACTGATTCTGGGACTATTATACTAACGGGACTGGAAACTGTTACACCAATCAGTGTAATCATACTCAACATCACGGTCGTTAGAACGAGACTTTACCTGCGCGAGATTTATCGATACGCCATATTGTTTTGACAGTGACAGCGTGTCTTGATCGTATAATCTTTGTAATTTGTTTTTATTTTATATAGTTATTTGAAATAATAATCCTTAATGTAAACACGATTACTTTAATGATAAAAGATATCTCAATCTTTGACAGTTGTTATTAATCACCAAATCCCGGCTTAAGTGTAAAAAACGACATCTAAAGGTTGAATTTTTTCAGGATAATAGCGTCGGGACGCAGGAAAACAAGTATGATTCATAAAATTTCTTAAAACTATTGATTGAAAAGAGATACGCGAGTTCGGTTTGTTGTAAAATCATACTTATAGGTTATAGGTTGGATTGGCCTATTTTTATTGTCACTTTTAAAGTGAAAAGTGGAATATAAATCTCATTCTCATTACAAACGGAAACCACATGCAGAGTTCAAATAAATTATACTGTCCCTATAAAATTGCTTACTCCTATTTATATGTGCAATATTTGTATTAAAATCAGGGTGTTTTGCTTAGTAATGGTCTTCGGGTGGCATAAGCATATGACTTCGTGAAAATATGTTCAATAAGTTCCACAATTAGAACTACAAAAGTAGGCCCTTTCACTGCTATTTCTGCCATATTGAAATTTAGGTGTAAACACGAAATTTAGAAAAGTTTAAAACAATGTGGCTATATTTTTATTAGACCACGGGTAACTTTTGTTATAGGGATTAATTATGAACTGAAATTGCCAACATTGTTTTTATTGCACATTTATTGTTTTATTAGGATTAATTATGATCTGTTAACTTTCGGCGACACGTTGTTTTCTTAGCGGTCAAGTAAAGCGCCGGCATGATTTCGACTTTATTTGTTTTATTTTCAACACTAATATATTGACTACTTATTAATAATTTTCGTTAACAATAAGAAAAGTATTTATCTTTCAAAACTTGTCCCAGTTTTAACCGGCATTAGTTTATTCCTGTGTGAAAACATTTATTTCAAGTAAATATATTTAATTTGTTAAAATAGTTTTGTTATTCATATATTTTTTATTTTTTTTTTTTTGCATTTAATTATTTTTTTTTTCAATTTCAAGTCCACCAATTTTAACGGTATTCTATAAGCTGACTTGTTCGCCGAAATCAATTGTTTACATGTACCGAAGGCTAATTAACCACGTGGCACATTAAGCTGTCAATCAAAACAAAAAATCAATAATCCGCTATCGGGACAATGAAATCTCAACAGATCTATCAGTTTCCAGTCCCGTTAGTATAATAGTCCCAGACTGATTTAAGGAAATTTGTCCATGAACAATTTCAATATTTAGCCATTTTAATAAAAAAAAAAAAAGAAAAAAAAAAAAAATGGGAGTAGTACTATATATCCCCATAATATGACATATTTATTTGTAAATTTCTAGTTTTGACGAAACAGATTGATAAAATTAGCATAGCTGGCTTTGTGTATAAATAACAAAATAATAGTCAACTTTGTTGATATTTTTAGAAATAACTGTTGGATCAAATTTTACGAAACTGGTCTTATTTTCACGACATAACATCTGAGAGTAATATAGCCCCATGCAATTGAATATTTATTCGCACATTTCCAAGTTTTACGAGATAAAATGATAGTACCAGCACAGCTGGCTTCAGGTATCAGTAAAAAAAATCGCCACATTTGTTGATAATTTTGAACAAAAAACACTATTGGATCAAATTTTACGAAAATAGTCTTATTTTCACGAAACAACATTTGGGGGTATTATTGCCCCATAAAATTATATATTTATTAGCATATTTCCAAGTTTTAAGAAAAAAATTGGGAGATCAAATGGTTTCTACGGCAATAGGAGGTGAAGTAAAATGGGCCGAGTTTTAACTTTGTTTGTATTTGATTAATCTCATCATTAGAACACATTTTATCAATAACAAATTATTAGAATTAGTTTTTTGTAACTTTTAAATATACTTGCATGCTTTAGCTGTGAAAGGTATCGGCATTATCCATTAGAAAAATCGTGAGGCGTAGAACCTTTTTTACAACAATACGGTTTTTACCCATAAATCCGTCGGAATAATCGGCTTTCCGGTGGCCACGTCATTTCATTGGCTGTTATATAGACTCTTCTAGAGTTGCAAATCTCTTGTATTATATGTCTCTGGTAAGATCAACAAATAAGTCAACATGACCAAAATTGTCAATTGACCCCTTAAGGAGATATTGCCCTTTATAGTCAATTTTTTACAATTTTCATAATTTTTTACAAAATATAGTCCACTGTAACTACTGGGCCAAGTTCATTATAGATAGAGATAATTGTAAGCAGCAAGAATGTTCAGTAAAGTAAGATCTACAAACACATCACCGTCACCAAAACACAAATTTTGTCGTGAATCCATCTGTGTCCTTTGTTTAATATGCACATAGACCAAGGTGAGCGACACAGGCTCTTTAGAGCCTCTAGTTTTCTTTAAAATTTTCCATTTTGAGTTGGTTATTTCTGATTTATATATAAAAGCAAATAATAATGATATGTTTTGATTTCATCAAAAATTGAAATATTGGGGTTCTTTGATATGCTGAATCTAACCGTGTACTTAGATTCTTAATCGTGTATTTAGATTTTTAATTTTGGGTCCTGTTTTTTTTAAAGTTTGCTATAGCTTGCTATAGCAATAAACTTTCCTAAGGCATCCGCCTCAAACCGGAAGTGACAGACTATCTTACTTTAGGATGTGTGTTCTACTCCTAGATAATGTAGTACTGGTGTTTGAAAACTATTCTAGGAAGATGCTTTTGAAATTTTGAGTTACTTATATTTTGATTAGCTTACAGCTTGAATTAAAATGTACTGAATGTTCATCGATAATTCAAATAATTCAACTTCATTTTGAAAATGGCTATCAAAAACACTACTTCGCGGATCTGCGCTGCGCGGAAAGTAAAATCAATACACACACGAGACAGCAGTTTCTACTTATGCTTTTATCTGTATTCTCCAGACATGCGTGAGATCCATATATGTGTGCCTCAAACGGGAGTACTATAATCCCGGTTTCAGGGTATCCTCCGTCCTCCGGTTGAAGAGAAAATTAATACCGTGTTTAAAATATTTCATGAATGAACATTTTCGGCGCTTACTACGATTTTACAAATGTTTATTAAAGACGTAAAACCAGAGTGTATCGATGTATCCTGGTATCTCATCTCGGCCCACAACAAACTCGGCCTATTACATAATCGGCATCAGAAAATCGGACTATAACAAAATTCGTAATTATACTACTTGCTATTAAGTCTCCCAAACAAAGTTTGGAGACTTATTGTTTTTGCTCAGTTCTTATTATTTTTCTTCTTGGGGTCTATTTAGGGGTATTTTGAGGAGCAAACAGAAGGGAGGGATTTACTATAGAACCCTATGGGGTTTATTTTTTTAAATTTCAAATGACTATAGATTGAAAACAGTAAGTGATAGACACACCCAGTTTTCAGTAATGATCAATATATTCTAGAAATAACTGTTGGATCAAATTTTACGAAACTGGTCTTATTTTCACGACATAACATCTGAGAGTAATATAGCCCCATGCAATTGAATATTTATTCGCACATTTCCAAGTTTTACGAGATAAAATGATAGTACCAGCACAGCTGGCTTCAGGTATCAGTAAAAAAAATCGCCACATTTGTTGATAATTTTGAACAAAAAACACTATTGGATCAAATTTTACGAAAATAGTCTTATTTTCACGAAACAACATTTGGGGGTATTATTGCCCCATAAAATTATATATTTATTAGCATATTTCCAAGTTTTAAGAAAAAAATTGGGAGATCAAATGGTTTCTACGGCAATAGGAGGTGAAGTAAAATGGGCCGAGTTTTAACTTTGTTTGTATTTGATTAATCTCATCATTAGAACACATTTTATCAATAACAAATTATTAGAATTAGTTTTTTGTAACTTTTAAATATACTTGCATGCTTTAGCTGTGAAAGGTATCGGCATTATCCATTAGAAAAATCGTGAGGCGTAGAACCTTTTTTACAACAATACGGTTTTTACCCATAAATCCGTCGGAATAATCGGCTTTCCGGTGGCCACGTCATTTCATTGGCTGTTATATAGACTCTTCTAGAGTTGCAAATCTCTTGTATTATATGTCTCTGGTAAGATCAACAAATAAGTCAACATGACCAAAATTGTCAATTGACCCCTTAAGGAGATATTGCCCTTTATAGTCAATTTTTTACAATTTTCATAATTTTTTACAAAATATAGTCCACTGTAACTACTGGGCCAAGTTCATTATAGATAGAGATAATTGTAAGCAGCAAGAATGTTCAGTAAAGTAAGATCTACAAACACATCACCGTCACCAAAACACAAATTTTGTCATGAATCCATCTGTGTCCTTTGTTTAATATGCACATAGACCAAGGTGAGCGACACAGGTTCTTTAGAGCCTCTAGTTTTCTTTAAAATTTTCCATTTTGAGTTGGTTATTTCTGATTTATATATAAAAGCAAATAATAATGATATGTTTTGATTTCATCAAAAATTGAAATATTGGGGTTCTTTGATATGCTGAATCTAACCGTGTACTTAGATTCTTAATCGTGTATTTAGATTTTTAATTTTGGGTCCTGTTTTTGAAAGTTTGCTATAGCTTGCTATAGCAATAAACTTTCTAAGGCATCCGCCTCAAACCGGAAGTGACAGACTATCTTACTTTAGGATGTGTGTTCTACTCCTAGATAATGTAGTACTGGTGTTTGAAAACTATTCTAGGAAGATGCTTTTGAAATTTTGAGTTACTTATATTTTGATTAGCTTACAGCTTGAATTAAAATGTACTGAATGTTCATCGATAATTCAAATAATTCAACTTCATTTTGAAAATGGCTATCAAAAACACTACTTCGCGGATCTGCGCTGCGCGGAAAGTAAAATCAATACACACACGAGACAGCAGTTTCTACTTATGCTTTTATCTGTATTCTCCAGACATGCGTGAGATCCATATATGTGTGCCTCCAAACGGGAGTACTATAATCCCGGTTTCAGGGTATCCTCCCGTCCTCCGGTTGAAGAGAAAATTAATACCGTGTTTAAAATATTTCATGAATGAACATTTTTCGGCGCTTACTACGATTTTTACAAATGTTTATTAAAGACGTAAAAACCAGAGTGTATCGATGTATCCTGGTATCTCATCTCGGCCCACAACAAACTCGGACTATAATAAACTCGGCCTATTACATAATCGGCATCAGAAAATCGGACTATAACAAAATTCGTAATTATACTACTTGCTATTAAGTCTCCCAAACAAAGTTTGGAGACTTATTGTTTTTGCTCAGTTCTTATTATTTTTCTTCTTGGGGTCTATTTAGGGGTATTTTGAGGAGCAAACAGAAGGGAGGGATTTACTATAGAACCCTATGGGGTTTATTTTTTTTTTAATTTTCAAATGACTATAGATTGAAAACAGTAAGTGATAGACACACCCAGTTTTCAGTAATGATCACAGGACCATAAAACAAATCAAATAAAATATAGGTTGAGTCCCTGGGGTCACCCCACCCACCCCATTCTGTTTGAGAACTTGTAAACGGTCAAGATCCCCATCCCTAAACCATATATATTCTTGTATGGGGCAACAAAACAAATCAAATGAAATATAGTGGGAGTCCCTCTGGGTCTGCCCCACCCCCTCCTGTTTGAGAACTTGTAAACAGTCGAGATCCCCACCCCTAAACCATATATATTCTTGTATGGGACAATAAAACAAATCAAATAAAATATAGGGGGAGTCCCTGGGTGTCACCCCCACCCCATCCTGTTTTGAGAACTTTTAAACAGTCAAGATCCCCACCCTGAAACCATATATATTCTTGTACGGGACAATAAAACAAATCAAATGAAATACAAGGTGAGTCCCCTGGGGTCACTCCCATCCCCTTTCTGTTTGAGAACTTGTAAACGGTCGAGATCCCCACCTATAAACCATGTTTATTCTTGTATGGGACAATACAACAAATCAAATGAAATATAGAGGAAGTCCATAGGGGTCACCCCACCCCCTTCTTTTTGAAAACTTGTAAACGGTCGAGATCCCACCCCGAAACCATATATATTCTTGAACGGACCAATAAAACAAATCAGATGAAAGAAAAGGCGAGTCCCCTAGGGTCACTCTCACCCCCACCCCTTCCTGTTTGAGAACTTGTAAACGGTCGAGATCCCCACCCCAAAATCATAAATATTCCTGTTCATGATTTCAAAAAGATTTGAATGACAAACAGGGGTAGTCCGTAGGCGTACTTATGCATATCACTTTACTAGACCAAACCAATTTGTACTGGACTTTGCCCAATGTCAGGCGACCGTGGGAATGACTAATTATGGGATCTTTGTCAGGTCGACTTCGTAACAGCATCCAATTATTTCTTGTATTAAGTAATTTTTTTTTAAAGTCGGAAAAAAGTTAACCACGCAATCTACACATTTACAACCTATTTGAAATATTACAATCTACCGTTGCAAACTTTCCACAGGTGCTATCCAGCACTTTGATTAAATTGGTCTACATTAACCCTTTGAGCGCCGAGACGTTGTTTTTTCACATTGTTACGTTGCCATACATATTTGGATGATGTTACTATAAACGATACGTAACGTAACGTCAACACATTACCAAGCACATGCACGTTATCCTCGTTAATCGATTTATTAGACATCTCGTAAATTCGGGGAAATTTCCAACATCCTCGGGACTAATCTTTAAACTTGAGTACACATAGCGGACCTTGCGTATATTCAGTGATTTTTTTATGTTCGAGTTGGAAATCGAAGTTATCTTATTTCATTTCTATTTCTTCTTCTACAATACTATAAAAAAACGACAATATGGAAATAAATGAAATAAATAAAGGTTTTTTTATAACATAATAAATATTACAAACAATAAAGATATATTGAAGAAAATATAGCTCAATTACTGTATTTTGATATAAAGGATCATGCAAGATTCGATATCATCGAGGGATTCAAAAGACAAGCAGTGTTCTCAGTTTCTTCATTGTTGGCGTCGGTCTGGTTTATTTTTTTAAAGCACCATCGATGTAGAGTCCGACTTAACACTTTGCACATCACCACAAAAATCGGGATACTAGTATATAACATTGTAATGATTTAACTACCAAAGTCTTAACTGATTGAGCAATAAATCGAATGACAACTGCGTTCAGCGACAAATATTTTATGAATATTCACAATAATAACTTATTTTTATTTCTGATAATGTATAATCTGAAATAAGTTTACTTTAACGTTAGAACTGTGTGACTTATCCTTCATTTTGAGGATTGTCAATCGTCTGACTAAACCAATAGTAGTTAACTTTTACCATCAGTTTTGCTTCTTTTTTCATATAGCGCGCCTAAACTGATCTTTTATCTTCTTTTTTTTTTGGTATTCAAGTCAATATTTTACATGTCAAAGGCATGCGAAGTTCCATTAATTTCGCCAAATCTTTATTTTTTTATGCAACATTTGATGTCTAAATTTGATGTATATCTGTGTTTCTAACTGTCTTGACCCTTTTAAGGAATAAGCCAATTTTTACAGATAATATTTAAGTGTTTTGAACTTAAGTTCAGTAAAGACTAATTATAGGTACAGGTTTAAGAAATCCTTTGCTGTGTTAAATACATGTCCGATTTAAATCAGTTTTGTCATTAAATGAGGCCTGTCGATAAAATTATTTTCTATTTCTTGTTGCGATCATTGACATCGAAAATCTTATATAAGATCCCTTTTTTCTTTGGTGTGATTTAGGCAGATGATGAGAAGAAACTGTCTAATCGTAGAGACACAATATTTTGGCAAGAGTTCATTTAGGAATTTCGGTAAAACCGATATGGCCCCAAATGCTGTAACTATTTTCTTCCATTGCTTTCAACTTTATGATGTAGTATCTATTTTTCAAAACTAGTACATGGTTCGTTTGAAGTATGAAATAAAAGAGGTAAATTTTGGTACCAAAAGTTTTCCCCAATCATAATTACGGACGACGTACTTTCCTTTTGACTGTGGTTGATTCTTTAAGATTTTGAATTTGATTTGATACATGCACAAACATAACCACAAAATGGTTGCTTTAAAAACCCTTCTCCAATTTTAAAAAGAGTTGCGGACTCAGTGTAAATGAGACTTTAACTCCAGGACACACACAATAAAACGAAGATTTATAGAGGTCAACTTACATTCTTCAAAGATAGTCGGACATTATACGATATTTCAAACACTAAAAGGATAAAGTATACATTGTCTGTGAAAAAATCATCAGAGACTACTAAAATTTGCTATCAGCATTCATTTCCCAAAATAAAACATAGCAGTGGGATATAAACAAACACAACCGCTTGGACAAAAAACAAACACTCAAATATTACCGAAAAACAACGACTGGGAAAATAAATCAACTCCGACATGAGTGAAAACAACCGCCGTTGACTTACACAGATAAATGGTGCCGAATTAAAATAGTCACTCATATCCCATCCCTTGTATATCAATAGAGTTGGATAGAAGATTGCACTTGTGTGAAGAAAAGACGATTTTAGACGACCCTTTATTTTCCAGTTGAAAAATTTACAAAAATGGACATTTTCAAATTACATGAATTAATTAACCCTTTCTTGTATGTTCTTAAAACTGAAAAAAAGTACTTTGTTATATGCATTATTCAGGTTCCACCATAAAGAAAGCTTTTCACATAAAATTTAAAATAAACAATTGGAATAGATGAGGACGTGGCGTAGCGAATGTTCGCTCCCCCGAGATTTGGATTTTTAAAGCCAAACGGAAACATTTCTTATAACACTGTGGTCTCGGAATTACAAGAAAGGACACATTATATTTTTATACTTGTATCTCTTTTCCTTAGCTCTATTAGATTACATCTTGATCTTTTTCATATATAGTCATACGAAGTAGTTAGATTAGAAGCTTGTTTAATCTTTCCCACTAACAAAACAAAACAAAAAACGATTCAAAATGACGACAATAGTTCAATAGTTTTAATGGATCAGATGGACTGAAAAAAATCTACATGCTGTTAATAACTTCTGTATGGAAACAAGTTTTTATATCAATTTTGTGTGTTGGATTTGAATTTGCAATGCTAGTATTAGCTTAACTTTTGAATAGAATCATGCACTGCCGTCCGTGTTTGAATATTTTTTTTATTTAGCTACCGTTAAACAATTTTGGTTGTGAAAATAAACAATTCAGAACTTTCTTTTGGCACCAGTATTATTTTGAAAGAGTCCGTTATGATATGAAAGTCATGATATTTGGTATGGTTACAAATGAGACACCTATAGCCACCAAAGAAATCAGGACAAGGCTATAAACTACGGGTCGTCGTACTGCCTTCAACAATAGTTTTGTATATATGGCCTTCAACAATAGTTTTGAATATATGATCTCCCCCAGTTTTTGGTTGGGTTCGTGCTACTCAGTCTTTAGTATTCTATGGTGTGTGTGTGTACTATTAATTGTCTTTTGGTCAGTTTTCGTGTTTTGCCTTGGCATTAATTGTCAGTTTGTTTTCTACTTGTGAGTTTGACTATCTTTTCGGTATCTTTCGCCTCTCTTTTTTGTATGCAAGACTGGCCTTCATTTAATTCATTCAATGTGAAACAATTAAAATGGGAAAGTTCACGACATGTTAAGCTTTAAGCATTGAAGGATCGAAAAACAAACATGGCAAACAAAGGGTATGTGATAACGACAACCAGTTGGCCAAAGGCTTCTTCATGGCTTTGGAAAAGCTCAGTATATTTTTGTAGGCGCTGATCCCCTCTTCTAACCTTGAACTGTCGGTGTCGTGTACCAATATAACATTAGAACAAATAGCAAAAAAACATTTGAAAAGAGTTTGACTTGTCAGAATTGGACCAAACACAAAAAAAACCCCAAAAAACAACACAATGACAAAAGACAAAAAGTAAATAAGAAAATAAAGGATAGATAATTCATAACACGATCTTAACTAAAAGTAGAACATGTTTTCAAACATTGAATTGACAACGAAGTGGGACGCATGAACAATTAAGGCGGAGTATGAAAAGTGTATGCCATGTTCAAGTATTAGAATGATAAATAAAAAATTCAGGGTTTGATTTGGCTTTTCGCAGAAATTATTAATAACTTTAGTATTTTGGTATTTTTAATACTAATGAAGTCAGCATATGTTTACACCAACAGCAAATGAGTAAGTTTTTCAAGAAATATGTTGGGTAAAATAGGGCATTCCAAAACAGATATTCCCGAATTCAACCGACTTTTTCTGCGAGCTATCCTACTAAATCTGAACAAACAGTTTTTATTGAATATATTTACAGAAATCAGACTGCGATACCAATTATCGAACGATTTGCAATCTGTATCACTTCACATTGTGAAAATCGGTAAAAACTCATTGGTTTTACTGCAAAACGTTACCAGTAATTTCAAGTACCTGCCAATTTTATACGCATAAACGTCACACACAGCACCAGTTTTGATGACGTCATTCGAATAAACGTTACAATTTAAAAATAAAATAACAATTGCTTTTTTTTTACAGTCAACTATGTGAACTAATTTCACTAAATTAATTTGATAAATAAAGGCATACAAAGTTTATATTTGGTGTATAGCTTGTGTAAAAATTTGCACCTTACCTCTACAAAAATTTTTTTCAACCACAAAAATTCAATATATATTTGGGACTTTTAGGGTTATTCTTGTATAACAGAACCATGTAAGTTATTTTCCTTCGAACCTTGAATGGTTTCGGCAGTGAAATGATGTTTTTATATACGTTTTTAATGGTTTGTGGGATCTGTTAAAAAGCGACAAAAATGTGGTTTTGGCGTGCTAGCGGTAAACGACAAAAGGGTTAAGGTCCAAAGGGTCCAAAATTTAACTTAGTTTGATTTTAACAAAAATTGAATTCTTGGGGTTCTTTGATATGCTGAATCTAAACATGTGTTTAGATTTTTGATTATGGGCCCAGTTTTCCAGTTGGTCCAAATTGGGGTCCAAAATTAAACTTTGTTTGATTTCAACAAAAATTGAATATATGGGGTTCTTTGATATGCTGAATCTAACCATGCATTTAAATTTTTGATTTTGGGCCCTGTTATCAAATTGGTCCACATTGAGGTCAAAAGGGTCCAAAATTAAACTTTGTCTGATTTCATCAAAAATTGAATTCTTTGGATTCTTTGATATGCTGAATCTAACCATGTATTTAGATTTTGGATATTGGACCATAATAGGTAAATTAAAAAATTTTAAGTTCTTAGACCACATTCATTCTGTGTCAGAAACCTATGCTGTGTCAAATATTTAATCAAAATCCAAATTCAGAGCTGTATCAAGCTTGAATGTTGTGTCCATACTTGCCCCAACTGTTCAGGGTTCGACCTCTGCGGTCGTATCAAGCTGTGGCCAGCAGAGCATTTTATTGCCTATTATCTTGAAAACTATAAAAGATAGATAGAAACTTTAAATAACAAAAATGGTCAGCAAGACAAGCAAGATCTACGATCAGGTCTTAGTCTGCCAAAAAAAGTTAGTATATAGGAGTGATTGCCTTTAAATGACTATTCTATTTTACCCTCTTTTGTGTTTTTTGGCAAAAACTAAAACTAAATAAGATACAGAGAAACTGTAAACAGTAGTCTACTATGTTGAAGATGCACATAGACCTAGGTGAGCGACTCAGGCTCTTTGGAGCCTATAGTTTCATATAAAGATCCTATAGTTTCATATAGAGTTGCATAAGAATTTTAGTTAAGACACTAATAAAGGACCTTTGATACAAGAGTTTAAGCACACTATTCAATACGAAAATAACAATGTAAAAATTTGGTGCTCAGGATTTATCTTCGTCAGGGAGGTTTAAACCCCAAAATTTGAAAGTCATATATGCATTAGCCAAGGATGTATTTATTGATGTTTTTACTTGTGTCATTTAGCCATTCAGCCAAGAATGTTCGATTGATGAACAAAATGTAAATTGTAAACCTTTAATTTCTTTTAGAGATATAATTTCAGTTGACAGGTTTGTAGTAGGAGATATACATGTCGTTTTCAGTTTCAGGTACATTTTTCCCTTTTTGTTTTTCTTTTCTATTTTAGCTCACCTGGCCCAAAAGCATCCCTTGGTTGTAATTTTTTTTTCAAAGATCTTTTACTATTTTTCAAATTTTTGCCTATTATCTTGAAAATTATAATAGATAAGTATAAACTGTGAACAGTAAAAATGATAAGCTATTACACGATCTACAAACATGCCAATATTAAAAGACAATTTGTTTTACTAATTTTTGAGTATTTGGCTCTTATCTCGATAAATATAATAAATTGGTAGAAACTGTTAACAACAAATATGATCATAATACAAGATCTAGAAGAATGAAACCATTGGCAGGCCCCTTTTAGTAGTAATTGCCCGTTAAAGACAATTTTTACTTAGTCTGGAGATTTTGCCCATAATTTCAATTTTTGACTGTTGAGCTATTCAGCCTTTTAGGAGTCTCTTGTTATAAAAACTTAGGTTGCTGATAATTTATGTCAAATAACGGTTGTTGCTGATGTTGGGGTTTCGGGACATGCTCCATCTGCAAAAGTATTCCCCAAATAATTGCTATCCATTATTTATGTAAGTCTGTTATAAAAAAAAACTGCTTTTCGACTGAAAAGATATTGCTCGAAAACGAAATCTTTCCAAAAATTTCAATCATTTATAGGCACAAAAACCTTCACCTTTGATCTTCTGACTCAAAAATCAATAGGGTCTTGTTCTTTCTAAGGGACATTTTCGAGCTTAGTTTTGTAAAAGTACTTTGAATTTTTCGAAATCCTAAGGATTCTGTACATGGCCAAACCATTTGGAATTTTGGGTCCTCAATGCTCTTCAACTTTGTACTTTATTTGTCCTTTATAGCTCGTCTGGCCGAAAGGCCAAGTGAGCTTTACTCATCACTTGGTATCTGTCGTCCGTCGTCGTCGTCCGTTAACTTTTACAAAAAAAAGTTTTGCCTTTTATTTTGAAAACCGCTATAAATAAGAGAAAATCTGGCACAGCAAAAATGTTCAGAATGTTGAGCTCTAACTATTGAACATTTATGTCAAAACTGTCAGACGACTTCTTATAGGAGTTAATGCCTTGAAATGACGAATTTTACCATTTTAAAATATTTTCCCCTCTTATATCGAAAATTATAATAGATAGACAGAACCTTTAAATAGCAAAAAGGATCAGCAAGACGAGATCTATAAATAAGTTAACATGACCAAAATCGTCAGACGACTCCTTATTAGAGTTATTGCTTTTTTAAATGACAGTTTCACAAAATTTTTGCCTTATATCTTAAAAACTATAATAGATAGGTAGAGACTTTAAAAAGCAAGACAAGATCTACAAAAATGTCAACATGATCAAAAGTCACATCCTTATTGAAGTTATTGCCCTTTAATGACGATTTTTCTCATTTTTTCCCATTTTTGCCTATATCTTGAAAACTGTAAAAGATAGATAGAAACTTTAAATAGCACAAATGATCAGCAAGACAAGATCTACAAATAAGCCGTATGATCGAAATCTTCAGTCGACTCGTTATTGGAGTTCTTGCCCTTTAATGAAATTTTTTTACATTTTTTTGCCTATTATCTTGGAAACTATAATAGATCAATAGAAACTTTAGAAAGGAAAAATTGTCAGCAGGATAAGATCTACAAATATGTTCACGTGACTGAAATTGTCGGTTAACTCTTAATAGAGTCTCTAGTCAATTTGTTTTATCCGATCGTCACTTGTAAGTCTTTTGTAAACGAAACGCGCGTCTGGCGTACAGAATTGTTATGTCTTCTATGATGAGTTAATTGCATATAATGTCCAAAAAATAATTTCAGACTGTCATTTGCTGTTTTGACCTTGACCTTTGACACAATGACTTTATTATCCGAAGACCAAAATTTCATGCTATCAAGTACTGCTGGTGACTTGATTTTTGACCTTAATCAATTCCAAAATAAAAAGGTCGACATTTTTAACCAAAAGGCGCAAACTTCACTAAAAAATTGTAAAGTCCGATTTCACAATATCAGTCAATAGATAGGCAATATGACCTTGACCTGTGACATACTGAACAAAAAGGGAAATAGGGTTTTTTTCAAGCTAAATTTGTTGAAGGTAGGACAGAGGGTTAAAAAATCTCAGGAACAAACATATAAGCATAGACAATGAAAGCCACAACCTAGTTACCAAGTACTTTGGTTGTTATATATTTTTTATAGTAAAAGCAATTGAGCTAAACGATTATATTAAGCTATCGTGATTCTAAAAAAATCATGGTATTCGTGAGACATTCCTGATTTTCTTGCTGGTTACATTCTCAAAAGTTGATTTTCAACATTTTTCTACTCTAATGAACATTTTTTTAAACCTTTATCCCTAAAAGTTTCATTCTCATCCCAAATGTGCTTTAGGCATGGACCCCTTTCTTCTTTTCCATCCTTTTTGGTGTTTAGCTTTTTCTTGCTTGTTATATTCTTAATCCTTAGAAACCCTCAAATTTTCATTTTCCACTTTTTGTTAGAAGGAGGCTAGTCAATAATAATGATAATAATAAAAATATTTAGAGGGTAAACGGTATAAACTTCAATAACAAAAAGTGGAAATAAATAATGATTATCTCGTTTTAACGGTATTCCGAAAGAAATCTTCTGAAAATTAATAACACACCTCTAAAAATTGTAAACTACGAACGAATATGTCGAGATAACTTAAACTAATTGAATCACCTTTTTTAAATACGATATTCAATTAGTTTTCACATGAGATATCAAATGATAACTAATAGATCAAAGTACATGTACTATTGTGTTATCTTTTTGGAGGTATATATTTAATTTAAATGGAGTGGATTCAATTTATTACCGTTTTACTTATTTCCGGTAAGTTTATAAAAGGCCTTAATTGTAAGAAACATCTTTTATCAATTTTACGCTTTCCTTTGAACAATAAAAAACAAGTTTAAAGTATAAGAAATTGTGTGAATGACTTGATAGCAATGTATTCAGTCTTTGAATATGAAAATAGAAATTGACACGTTGCTGTTCACCACTATGAAAGATGTAGTCTTGAACAATGACGGCCGTAAATGCAGATAATATTGTAGGAGTTTCTTATTCTTGACCTTTTATGGCATACTATACGGAATGGGTTCGTTCGCTGTTGAAGAGTGTACGGTAATTTATTGCTTATTAAATACGGTATGCATTGCTCTTATTGTTGAACGTTTACAGTGATTTGTAGTTGTTCATTTCATTGTCCTTCGGTCTTTGGTGGATAGTTCCAACTGTTGTCTCTTTTGAATCGTACCAAATCCCCTTATTCTTATATTAATGTATTATACCTTGGATAGTAACAAGTTGTTTTTTCATAATTTTATTAAATTAATAAGAAAGTTATATGTACAATTCAAACATCCATTTGGCATATAATTGTTTTTCCATTTCAAATTACCAATAACTTTTCTACCATTTCAATCTCGTGTATACATTCAGCAATAAGTTTCTCGATCATAGGCACTACGACTGCATCTTCTTGTTCTTTCTTTTGTGAGTTTTCGTGTTTGTAGTTATCCTGGGCTTTTACACATGGATTATCTCCCTGTCCTTTAAAATCGTCCGAACAATCTGTTATTACAATTGTTGGAATAGCTTTGTTTGATGGCACGGATGACACATCTATTGTTGATGTTGTTGCCGAATCTTCTGATGTCAGGAAATAAAACCCCCATTTCTTCCCGCTAAAGAGGGCATTTCTTCTTATCCAACCGAAACCAACATTTCCGTTCATTAAAGACAATTTTAATTTGACTTGGTAACCTGTTGTAAAAAAAAAACATATAAGACACAAATATATTCATTTACTGGCAGGCATGATTTACAAATTGGCAATTTAATTAAAAGGAGACAAAATTGACTTGTTTTTCTTCCAATGATTTTTTTCCAAACTCTTGGCTCTACGCTTCGAACGCAATAATGGAACAGAGAATGGAAATATGGTTTATGATGGTTTTTAATTGTGTATGCTTCTGTAAGAACCAAGTAGATATTGAATTTGGATGATCAATTATGATTTATTCTTTTAAGTCAATAGTATTGATCTAGCGATACAATTTGGTTTTATTTATAATTCAAAATCGGTCGATTGAGGCATTCCATCCTGACAATTGATAGTTCAACTAACCTGCTTTGATGTTGACGATTCCTCTGCTCTTTTCATCACGTGCTACTGGTTTTGTGCGAATTCCGCCATTTATGGGGAAGAAACAATCATCTAAAATAGTTATAAAAATGAAACATAAGATTAATGAACTATATTGTATTAAAAGTGTTTACTCTTTGAACAACTAGAATATCTTTGCAGACAAATCTAGTTGGATTCTCCTGTTAGTTAGATCTAACATATGTAAACTTTCATATGCAGTTACGCAGAAACGACAGTTCTAAATATCTGGACGGATTCTTTTAATTAAGATTTGCATTCTATTTAAATGTTACGATTGATAGATTTTTGTTTGCCTAACGTCCAGTTGCAAATATTTGAATTATAATTTGATGCATATTGAGGATGAAAAAGTGTTTCGGGCTCTATAACTAAGAAAGAAAAACAGACACTTTGTTTATACATGAAAGAAGAACTACCTTGACGCTCACGACTGTCTGTCTTGGATTTCTTGAAATAGTTTCCATTTATCATTCCTAGTACTTCGTATTCACACTCCTTGTAGTATATCTCTGCCAATTTTTCGCAGAATCCAGTGGCTTGGATAAAATCCTACAGAACAAATCTTGAATATAACCTTGCTTAAATACTGCAGAGAAAATTACAGAAGTTTAGAAAGGAGACAGTAAATTTTTAAGTTTTGATAGAATTTGATGGGTTTCTGTACTACGTGTTATGTGTCTAAAAAATTCTCCATGAATGATTAGTCTTCTTAATGTTGTTGAATTACCAAAATATCTCAAATTGCAATGCAGTTCTTCATAAAAGAAATTTCTCATACATTTAATCTCTGTTATAAATCCTAAAAGGATAACAACTACAGACTTTTGAATTAACTTAGTATCTATGTGAATGCATACTTAATGTTTTTAAGTAAAGTATTTCTGAGTCTTATTTGAAGTATACAAACCTCAGGTACTGGGGTGTTGTAAGTGGCTGATGTGATCATATATAACTTTTCAACGATGTCATCGATATTCACTGTTTCAAGTTGTTGATCAACCAAGTTAAATCTGAAAAATAAATCATAGCAGATAATACACTTTATCTTACCTCCTATACATTTCTAGGAATATGATTGGTTATAAGCGTTCGCGTGGAGACCGTGTATATTCCATATTAGGTTAGTAGGGAGGCGGGGCTTATTTCATACACGGTTAGTAGTGGTGTTTGAATGGTTTTACACTAGTAATTTTGGGGCCCTTTATAGCTTACTGTTCGGTGTGAGCCTAGGCTCCGTGTTGAAGACCGTACTTTGACCTATAATGGTTTACATTTATAAATTTTGACTTGGATGGAGAGTTGTCTCATTGGCACTCATACCACATCTTCTTATATCTATTTACGTCCCTTTATAAAAACAAAACGGTACTGAGAAAAAATATTAAAGGTTTCAACAGACGAAGAAATTGATGATGAAGATTGAAATAAATTTATAAAACACATTTAAACCTAAGAAGTTGTTATTGTTGGCATCTGTTTTTGTAGGATCAATGGAAGTAGTTTCTTAATGCTAACGGTATTGAAGACTTGCTCATTTTGATAGGTCACTAGTCTTAATTTCACACGTTAAGATAGTCGGTAAGATAAATTCGTTACATAGTGTGCTAACATCACGGTACCAAAATTGCACCGAGTACTCAAATTGCACCTATTCAACATAAACAGCTGAGAAATTCTTAAAAGTTTTCTTTGAGACTAAGCAATTTGTATTTTGATTATTTGACATTATACACGTCTTACAAAATAGGTGAATATATTCAAATATACACTAAACGTTCACAGTTTATATCAACAGATGAAGCTTTCACTGGAAAAGAAAAATGTACGAAAACGCCGCCATGCGACGTTCACATAAAGTCATCTTTTAAAAATTAACAAAAAAAAAATATGTTACAAGCATCCATTTAAAGAAAAAATGAATAGTGAGCATGTACTAATGTCAAATTGTTCTAAATATTTGAAAAAATAAAACAAAACATCTGTTATTTGATTTTGAATGATGTGAATTTAAGCTTGGATGCAATTTGGGTACTCCTCATTACGGAATCATAGATAGTTTGGAGGTCGATTCAAACCCATTTTTCTATGACTCAATAGGAATTAAAAATCAAATTGGTGTACCTATATAACAAAGGAGGATACGGCTACAAAATAAACACAGAATGGAAATTTTTGTCTTTATCATAAAAAAAACGTAGGTGAAAAAAACTGTCAAAATATGTGCAATTTGGGTACCGTCACGTTAGTGACGTAATACGGTATATATGGGGTTAGTAAATTCCATATGGGGATTCGAGCTTCGCTTTCACCCCATATGGAATTTACTGACCCCATATATACCGTATTAGGTCACTAGCACACTATGTAACTAATATTTTATCTACAGTTCCACGCGTGACACTGGATGTCTTACAGTTTGTTTTTTGTTTTTTTTTTTTTAAAGTTTTATTGTACTCTTTCTATAAATTTCCGGTTACATTGTAAAGTGAACTGATTTTTAAAGTTTTGTTCATAGAAGTATAGAGTTGTAAGAGACATAATTTATGCATTGGGCAATAAATCCCAAAACCATCAGACAACACATTTAAACATACTAGATGTAGGTCAATACAAGATAAATCCTGCCACCGTCATATCCTGTTAAAAGGGAAAACTTCACAGAATAATTAAAATTTCATACCCATCTTGTTCCTTTGCCATGTGTGCAGCCTCTTTCATGTCATTGTATGCCTGGGATAGGCCATCTTTCATGGTAGAAGACAACTTTTCTCGGATGGCAGCCACTTTCTATAAGAAAGAAAGAAATATTACTCAAACAACCTGACAGTAACTAACTCGAAAAGACTTACATGAAACCGTGCAAATATGGGACCACCAGATTTGTAGTCCGTTGTTCCTCACCAAGGAATAAAATTAAGATTTCCAGAACTCTGCGTTCAGCAACGTCATGAACAGTAAAGAAAAAAATCATAACCTTGTGCAAAGAAATTTGATGGACGAAGCTTTCAGAAACTTATCATAATACACATTTTACCTGCAAAATAGCTGTCCTAAGTTTCTTCTCATCATCCATTTTTTCTTGGAAGCAAACTAGTATAGCTCTGTAACGTTTTGCTGCCTCACTCTGCTTCACTACTAGATTATCAAATTTGGTTTGAAGCTTATTAGTAACAGCTTGTCTTTCATCGTTGTTTTTTCTCAGGAAAGTGTCCAATCTACTGTTCCTGTGTTTCAAGCGTTTTTCCCAGAACCAACAATCCTTGAAAAAATAAATATTAGACAACGAACATAAGTTAAGAAAATAAAGGTTTTAGCCAAACATTACCAACATGTTTATAAAAATTCATTGAAATCTTAATTTCGAACTCATTTGGTGATGTCATCATAATGGTTTTTTCACAATTCTCTTGATGATACATTAAAAACTTCCGATGAAGTGTCGACATCCTCAATACCAAGTACTGATCCTTCTTTACTATGGCAATTTGATTAAAAGTTTTTAAAAATGGTACTCATTTAATGTTTAAGGGCGTTAAGTTGAATTGTGATTTGAATAGCCAACATAGACTGTTTATTTATAATAAAGCTCTCTTAGCTGTAAGTTCATATGAACAAATGGTCACTCTTTCAAGATGATATTTTCATGTTATAATGATCAAATATGAATGTCGCATTTTATTGTTGAATTATATACTTTGTTACAGTCATGTACAACTCTACAATGCAAATTTGTTCTTTTTTTTTTTTTTTTAAACTTACCTTTTGTAAAGCCCTGAGCCCTTCAAGACAGATGATATGATTCCTTATTTTACGGCTTACTTCCTTTTCAATTTTAATAATATCTTTACAAATACTAGTATCAAATCTGAAAGAAAAGAAAAATGGGGTTGATATAGTTTTGTGATTTCAATGAAATTTGGCGATTTTTTTCTGAAGATTTTGTCTTTATCTTGAAAGCAAAGTTCTATCCAAAATTAAGCTAACACTAACATTAAATATGCAATAAAACACGTTTAACCTAAATCATATATGGTGCTTTTCCTATTCATCTTGTACTCACGTCACGTCAAAGTTTGGTATCTTTTCTTTCATAGCTGCAACTTCTGGTGTCTGACAGTGTAGAAGAAAGGCGGTGTTACAAAGTGGCACCAAAAAGTCCTTCATTTCTACCATACCTGTCGAATAATTATTTTAGAAAAAATAGAAATAGACAATTATATATCTGAAATTATTTAGTCAGCCTAATAGTGTTTTAGTTCGTAATCTTTTCATTTCATCTTAGAATTTCAAAAGTTGATAGAACCGAGAATGACAATGTTGAAACAGTAGAAACCAAACGAGACAAAAACAACAAAAAACTTACAGAGGAACATATATGCTCTTCAATAATAAACATACATTTACTTATCTATAAATAATCCAGAGTCTATAGAAAAGATAAGAAATGTTTTAATAGAGACTACAAAGATCAGAAATCATCTCCACATCCTAAAAGGACAAACACATCAAGATATATTTTAAGATAACATAAGACGGACCATTTCTATAGTACTACGAAAGATTTGTTTGCCACATGGGATCACTTATATAATTTTTTTATCACATTTATGTTCATCATACTTGGGTTATTTAAAAAATAAGCTCAAAGATGAAAAGGATTTACTTATTAGATTCAAAAAATATTTGCTACATTACAATGATATATACCGAAATTGTCATTTTCCTGGGAATAAGCCATTCTCTTTGCTACAAATATTGGTGCTGGCATTCCATTTATTGTAAATGCTTCGACTGCATATTCCTTCAGAAGGCTACAGTACCATTTGTACTGGTCAATTCTAATGTAGAAAAAAATCATCATTAATTCATAATAAATAAGATAAAGTTATATGTTAGACTATCCGGTGTTATATATTATATTTAATTTAAACATATTTTATCTGCAAAAGTAGCAAAAGGGATTGGACACAAGTTATATATTATATATACATGTATAACTTATCATGAAAGAGCAGCTGTATAACTCTCAACGATAACTTTTTTTTTTCGAGTAAAAACATCTAAAGGAATGTTACATGCAATATTTTTTATGAATATGATAATTGTTTGTCCAATATCATGATGGGTAAATAAAAATGGAGATCTGAATCTCTAAAGCACACAAAAAAGCCCGGAATATGGACACTTAATTCAGATATACTTGCAATATTTGCATTACTTATATCTTTTAATTCGAAAAAATCATATAGGTAAAGCTAATTTTTCTGTTAATTAAAGAGCAACAAGGAAACATATTATCTAAAAATTTCGTAAATAGTTTTTAGATGTTTAAATTACACATTTTCGTTAAAAAAAAAATGCAACTGTTATCTGTGCAAGTCCTAAAACCAGTAGGTCTGCTGTTAGTCGTCTTTGTTAGATTCAATGTTACACTTCATTCTGAAGCCTCTGAAATCTTAGAAAACCATGCCAATCAACATTCATTTTCATCGCCTTTGATCTTTGAAGGGTAGTTGTTTTATTGCAATTATACCATTTCTCATTATCTTTATATCAAAATTCAAACTTATAAAGTTGATAACATCAAAGAGTAATTTAATACATACCTGATAAACTGCTTCAAAACGAAGTCAAGTCTTGACATTGAAATACTCTCCATCTCTTAAGAATAATCGATTTTATTCTGCAATTCCACTAAGCGTTCTCTTTACTATTAAAGCGGCAACACTACTGAACGTCGCCAAGGTACCACAGTTTGGACAACGTCACAATGTTGCGACCGAAACGTCGTTAAACTCGGATGTCCTTCGCCGTCTCTTGGACTTTTCCGATTACTTCCATTAAGCATGATATGCGAGGATTTGCCCATTTGGAATTAACAGTACACCCACATCTCCTTTACTTCATATTTATCACGAAGTTTGTCTTTGCTGTTGAGTGGATATGGTAAAATGTATCCCCGTGCTCGACCTGTTTGTGCTGTGTGGATACGGTGGACTCTATCCCCTTGCTTTAGGTAGCCATACACAGTTAGAAGTTTAGTTTCGCATTATGGCCATGGTGAAGTTTTTAAATATGAAAGTTTTTGTACAATAAAGTTGAGTTTTAGATAGTTGAAGAATAATATAGCCTTCCAAGTGGGGTTTATATGATCATTTAGATTGTTTTTAGCATGTTTTATAGGCCATTTTTCTGTTTGACAGTCAGTTTTTCCCTATCCGCACCGCCTTAGATCTAGAAATTATTGTAGTGTTTTTCAACAAAGATTTGTTGCTCGATATTTTCAATTCAATTTTATGGAAAAACAAGCAGAAATGCATGATTTTTTTTGGACCTCTTGATAGATATAGGTCTATGGTTTCAGGAAAGGTATCACTCTAACTGATTGAAATTTTCCTTTGGACCAAATTTTTGAGACTTTTGTGACATGTTCACCCTCTTTTTTGCAATATTTTGTATCAAATAAATGCAGATTGTTGCCATGGTTACACCAAAAGAGATCATATTTCACCTTTTGACTATTAAAATGAAATCTATGGAAGATGCTCTTTCCAGAAATATACACATGCATAACACAAATAGTAAGCCTTATTTATTAGATAGGAAGAAAAAGGGGGTGGTTAAAAATTATGAGTGTCTATTTTAAGATTTTTTCCTAACTGTGTATTGCTACCTTAGGCATTTGTGTCGTGTAGTAACGGTGGAATGTTTTTCCGTGCTTAAGGTGTTTGTGTTGTTGGGATACGATAGAACATATCCCCATGCTTAAGGTATTTTTTCTGTCAGGATACAGTAGAATGTATCCCCCGCGAAAGGTGTTTGTGCTGTGTGTAGCGTTATACTTTAGAACATATCTCCGTGCTTCAGCGGTTTGTGCTGTGTGATACGGTTGAACGTATCCACGTGATTAAGGTGTGTGACCTTTGACAGTTTTGGAGTTTGGCATGGTACAATTTAGAGCTTGATATAGTGTATAAACACATATCTTTTATTGAAGACTGTATGGTGCTCTCTATCTGTTTTTGGTTATTTTTGTCTTTGGTTGCTCACATTGATGAATATCCCACATCTCTTTTTTATTCATATAAGTAAGTACTAAGAGACTAATTTATATGAATACTAAGTGTTATGTTTTCTGTCTACTTTTGTAAATTTTGCTACTTGGAAGAAGGGAATTATTGTGTTAAACCCCCCTTTTTATATGCCTCTTGTCCGTAACTTGTTCAACTATCTATGCTCTAAAAAATTGTCAATGAGAAGGAGTTTTTCTCTGTATGTTTTGATCCCTTTAACCGAATATGTAATTATATATGACACAGATAGATGAATAGTGCGCCTATTTTAACTTTTTTACAGTTGTTCAATTGTAGCTATGTTTAATCCATGTATTATACAAAATAGAATATGGACAATGTTGTGTATTAATAAAATGCGTTGTATTTGTGTTTATTTATTTTTTGGTTTTTTTTACTGTAAAAAAGAGAAATAATAACTTTTCAATAAAAATATTGGAAACTGAGAGAGACCATGCGTAACCCTAATTGACTGAATAGGATATTATAGACATACCGTCTTAAACTTACAGTGAGGTGAGAGTTTTTTTGCTCCGTGTTGAAGGCCTCACTGTGAGATGAAGAATAGCAATAAAAGCGCTGTTCCTTTGCTAATTGCGTGATTTTTTGCTGTGCATGTACTAATTTTGTGTCATGATGAATACCCCATATCTTTTGTTTTTTCTATTATACGTATTATATCAAAACTGTTACAAAATGCGAAATTTTAACAGCTTTCTCAAAGAGTCATGTTGATGTTAAGTGGCACTACTTGTGATGAATGCAACTGTGCAACTTTTAAACATTCTGTACACATATTAGTTTCAGTTATTGCCGATCATTGTCCGGTTGGAAATTGGATAAAAGTCAATGGAATGTGCTATTTATTTAGCACACAGAAGCTGAAATGGAAAGAGGCAATAGATGAATGTCAACAATACGGACAGTCTGTTACATCATTACAGTTCTATTCCAAACAAGATAAGGTGCGTATACATAAAACAACACCAATAAGAAATGAACACGGATTGCAATCTTTTTTATGTTCAAATCAATGCAGAACAAGGTGAGGGTAAAGTGTTGTTCATTGACATAAAAAAAACCAAATGTCATAATGTTCTTAAAATAACAATTGAATTTATCATTGTCCAATGTAACATTTAATAGATACTAGTATATAATACATATACCAGATGACATACCGGTAAGAGTTTGTCTTTTCATAATTATTCATCGTATAGTACAAACATACAATTCAACATGATGGACATGCATATTATTGGTGTTGGTCTTGTTTTTGATGATTTAGGCCTCGAAATTTACTTCAGCCAATTAACTGAACAAATATCTTTAACCCGACGGTGAACTCATTTGATGAATTCATAGGACTTATTCTCATACACATATGAAGCATAATTCATACAAAACCCTTTAGTTCAGTTAAACATGGTTATTGTCTAAATTAACAATAGAATTGATTACAAGTTATAACAACTTAGCATAATCATCCTCAAATAATTACAATATATAACAATTCAAGATGACAGCAAATATATATGCAAGTACAATTAGAAAAAAAACCACAATATACAGACATTGTATTATGCTTTAGTACATTTTGAGATACAGCAATATTAATAAAAGAATCCTTTTATACGGCGTATATATAACTGTGCATATTTATGAAAAGGATTGTGTTCGACATTGATTTCTTCTGTTCCAAATAAAATATGTTCACTAAGTGTGTGCCATTTTCAAAAAGCTGAGTTCTAAAGTTTATGTAGAGTGGACTTTCTAGGAAAAATGGATCTTCTAATGGACACCACAAGCACATCTTGGGTCATTTACCAAATCAACACTGTATAAAACAGCTTTTAGGGGACTTTTAGGGGACTACACCTGTGTCGTAAATATGTTTTCTCTCCAGTAAGGTAATATTCAGGTACCCAATAGGAAAAAAAAACATTTTTCTGAATAGAATTTTTATCTTAATATTCATTCAAGTGGGAAAAAAAATAACATATCATCATTATAATGTATTTTGATTCTTGTCGACGTCAATCTTAGATTTTACAGTCGCAAATATCAGTCTCACGGTAAAATAAATGAGCATACAGCGAGGCAATCAACCGTTTTAGAATGCTAATTGTTTTTTTTTTCTCTATGTGTACCTTGGATGTAGAATGCAAGTTGTATCTTCCACTTCTGAGAGTAAATTTAAAACATTTTTGAAGAAATTTTTTACGAATTCGTAACTTTAATCCATGTTTTAGGATTCTTTTCTTCAAGCCACAAAAGTAATGAGAATAGAACGCTGGTGGACAACCCTCAACGAACTGAAATCTCCTGGAACATATTTATGGGGGACATCAGATTCGGCTTTAAGACCAGGCGATGGTATACTGTATGCATATTATGAAATTATAATTGTAATCAAGCTTGCGTAATTAAAAGATCCGACAGAAAATATCAAGAAATTTGTGACTACTGCAAAATTGACTGCAAAGACAACTTCAGTTTAATTAACTATGGAAAAATGATTGATTAAACGATTGCTGCTTAATTTCTAGCTTAAAATATTACATACATACTGTCAGTGTCCACACGGAAACAATGTTTTCAGTTTGTTAATTGTGGTCATTATCTGACAGAAGCAGACACTAAGTTCTTTTCGCTGATATTTTTTTCGCGTTTCGCATTTCGTGAATTGATTGATTGCTCAGTCACTCTTGATATATTTTTTTGAGATTTGAATTTTCAGATTAGTTATTCTTTTAATTACTATTTGCTTTTTTTTTTCTTCTTTTTTTTTTACCTTTTTTAATTGATATTCCATTGATAAGAACCAGCTTTGTCACGTCATTCGGTATTTTTAGACAGAAAACGTGTATCTATAGTTTTGACAATTTTGACAAAGGTTAAATATACAAAATGAAATGTGGGGAATATGTTAACAAGACAGCAACCTCAAAATAACGTAAAAACACAAAAGAAATCTACATGTAAACATACGAACTTTATCAATAGACATGTATCTTTACCATATATGCCAAGCTCTAAATTTGCCGACTGAGTCTCGACGATGATTCAAATATATCTTGACGTAGTTAGTCCAAATAATTATGACGTCTTGAAAGGCTATTTTAATTTTTTTTTTTTTTTTTTTTTTTTGCTGTGACACCTTCATTCAATTATGATTTTTTTGCTGTGACGCCTTCCTACAATTTCAATGTTTTGCTGTGACGCCTTCCTACGGCAGTTGCAACAACAAAAAAACCGTAGCATAAAGAATATTATCTAGGTGGTGTCAGTTTTTTTCGAATACTTACTATATGCACACACTGAATATCAACATATTGTCAGTTCAAATTCTAAATATAAATTCCCGAAAACAAAACCATATCAAGTTATTTTGGCGATAATGCTATATCTGGTCCATAAGATAATTGCTATGAAGTTATTTAACTTTCTACAAGATATAACATAGTAAACAAATCCAATATATTCTTGATGCTGCAGAATATGGAATTTTGAACCAGATGATACAAAACATTTAGAAAATTGCGGTGCTATAAGTATCCAAGCTACAATCAGTGACGAGGATTGCAAGGAAAGGCATGGCTATATTTGTGAATATATTCTTACTGGTAACTATGTTTATCGCAGTTACATTTGTAAACATTTGATCACATGCCCCAAAATTTTACAATCACATACAGGAAAATCTGCAGTTTTTTGCGGTAATTTTGAAATATTAGCTTGAAATATATTTTTAAAGAAATAACCGTTTAAAGACAAATCTGAATGTCTGCTCGAAAAACATATATGGATATATAATCTTATAGCATATGTGAAGGAAACAAATTTCAATACTTTTGTATTTAAATAACGATTTCTCAGAAATGACAGGTCATAGAAATATTTCATGATAATCATAAAAAAAACAGCAGACACATATGCGTTAACAGTAACAATTTCATTAACATTGGACCTGGAATAGGTTTTTGACTATTTAAAAAATATAAAGTGTTATACTATAAAATATTTAGCGAAATTTTCAAGTGATGAAACACTTTCGACCTCTAAATATATCATATATTAACAGGGACTTAATTATTACACATGATTTAATGTCATTTTTACAATTTGATTCATGGTCAAAACTGATGCTTTATCTACCAAATATAGCATGTAGCGAAAAATGTCAGTGAAAAAAAAAGAAGGTAGAAGTTTTGGTGCATAGGAATTTCAACTATTTTCTGTACATTTCAGGTAAAACTTGTTTAGATGGCTGGAAATTGTTTAATAGTTCCTGTTACTTTATAAGTGATATAACAGACCCATTCAATAATATACTATGGTCAGATGCGAAACTTAAATGCAACAGTTTGGCGCCAAATACAAACGCTCATTTACTCCAACTAGAAACAAATACAGAACAGGTAAATATCATAAAAGTCAAAACGCAAATTCCTAAATATATCGAGATATCTTGCATGTTTTATCATTTCAAACTCGAATTGTCAGGTTGAATATTTAATTTTATATCAAGTTTCTGCTATATATATATTGTATCACTATCATGTGAAAAGTATAGTTTCTATTAATGAGTCTTTTTGAACATAAGGAGCCGACCTCTCATGAAAGAGGTTTGGATTTCAAATCGATTGTCTATTTAAAAGTTTTGTTATGATGTTGATTTTGAGTGTCCGGCAGGACAGAAAAGTAATAAGAACAGTATTACGGTAAAACGTGCAACCAATGTTAGTTATAGGTTCCATAAGAAGTGAGTATTGGATATCATTTGATATCAATTTGAGTTACATAATTTCAATATAATAATAAGCGAGCCTTTGAAACATTTCCAATTCTCACGAGTTTTGAAACCTAGTTTTCAAGTTTGAAAATAACTTTGTGGGGAAATAGTTTAAATTTCGCAAGCTTCTCTTCAAGTATATGTTCGCTTGCGATATTAAAAATGAAGACTTCTGTTAACATCAGAAATTTTCAAGCTTCTTGTACGCTCAGAAAGGAATCAAAGAAAAAGAATATTTTCAGGTGAAACATGTGAGTTTTTATTTTTGTAAAGTATTGAAGAAATCATAAATTTCCGTTGCAAAGGGGGCTATGTGGCCTTTATATTCAGTATTGACCTAACGAATAGCCAATAGAAGTGTCGCTATCTCGTAACACATTGCGCGAAAGTTTATACAAATTAATCTAGGTCGAATAACTTATTCAAATCACATACCGTTCAGTGTGATACGAGAAGTTACTATCTCATGGGGGAAATAGACCAGATAATTATCAAATATCACATACTTAAACTATAACATAACGTGATTATAGAAAATTTTAGATAATTAAGCATCTATATAAAGTGATCGATTGATTGGTTGTTGTTTGCTTAGTGACTTCCGGTAGCAAATGGATATGGCAGAATTTTTGCCTTATAACTTCATAATAATCTTCATTTTCTTGTTTCGAAATTCCAGTAGGGAACATATCTTACATTATTGTAGTAAATAAGACGTTTCGGTTACTGGCCTTCTTAACATTTTTATGATTGTGAAAGTAAAATGTCTACCATATAGTGAAAAAGGATAATAAAGAAACTGAAGAAGGCCAGTGGCCGAAACGTCTTAAAAATGGTTTATTTACTACAATAATCTTTATTGTCATATAAACAAATTTAAAATGTTTGTGACAAAAACATACCAATGCAATATGAATTGAACATGAATCATTAATGCTGTCAAGTCATTATATACATATATAAAAAAAAAACATATAAAATTAAGCGCCTTCTGTCCTCAGTTCTAATGACTGTTTAAAAAAATAGCCGATTAGTTTCACATCTGGAATCAGAGCGTCCAAATTCCGATCGGACGTTGCTACGTTTTTATAAATCGCACACAGGCAGCCGGACTCCCCTCTTCAGCAAGAGTTTGACAGGTTCAGGGATGACCACATTTCTATAATCAATCAACCCTTTGGATTAAACTAAACACGTTAATAAGCATGCTAAAACGGTAATTTTGATCATGGCACATGAAGATTGAAGCCAAATACTTTTTCTTAGTCATCGTGTAATCGGCAATAGATTTATTGACAACGTTAATAATGATGATTTTCCAAAAAAATGTCACATGCGGTGAATCTCTTCTCTTATGAAACCTGAGTTATCTCATGATTGAGGAAAAGGGTTTTCATGTTTTGCTATTTTTTGACTCAAGCAAAATTAGGGTTTAAAAACGATTTTTAAAAAATCCACTTAAAGATTTCATTCTAGTAACAGGTAGTTTCTGCATTAGTTGGCGGTTTTTTTATTAGATATAAAGGTGGCTGATATGTTACTATTGTCTAGTTGTATTGCAGGCTTTCTTAGTAAACCAGTTACCTTATATTAAAACGTCATCCGGTCTATGGTGGATAGGAATGACGGACCAAATAGCTGAGAGTCGATGGTTGTGGGTCGACGGTAGTCTTGTTAAACAACAATCCATGTAGGTAATATTTACTAATATCGCCTACACATACTTCGATATATCATTATCATATTTAATCGTAACTTTTCTTGTGATATTATAAATCTTAAGAATATGCAAAATTGATAGTTAAATTTAAAAAAAAAATTGCCTGAGATACTTTAAATGATACAAAACATATGAACTTGCTCTATGTTCACAAAAGGAATTAAACACCATATCACTTCATGACTACTTTTATGCTATTCTACAATTTTATAACATTTTATATTTTAATGACATAATAAATCCTGTATTTTTGTATCCATAATCAGACAATGGGAGAAAGAGCCTGACAATTTAGGAGGCAAAGAACATTGTGCAATGATGTATAACAGCGGTGTCTTCTCAGACAAATCATGTGACTCATTAGCGTACTACGTATGCCAGACATCTCAATTAGGTAATTGCTATGAATAATAGATGTACGGATACAAGTCAATTAGACGAAAAACCAACAAGACAATAAATTTTCAATGAGACGTAAAACCAACAAGACAATAAATTTTAAAAAGCACAAATCAACATGATATTTACAATGATAGGCAAGTGTCTGTCTATGCCAAAGGTCTAACTCTAGATTTTTCTGTTTTGAATAAATTCATCAGGGGCGACAAAGGTCTGCCACCAACACCAAATTTGAACCAAAATTACTATAAGGAGCACTGAAAAATAAACAGGTTTGATTTAGGACAGTTTCATCAGTCATGGGTTAAACTAGTTTATCTTGAATAGTGGGATAACAAAGGAACAGAGATGATACAATAAAATCAGATAAGATTTTTAGATTTTTCATGGTTTATCATCCGTTTCAGTATTGGCACCATGCAGTACATTTATGCATTCGATGATTTCTTATCTAAATAATTGTGTTACATTTAAAATGTAGAAATTCGGTATGTTTTATGTTTAATAAAGCGAGTTTTCCTTCTCATTCATTCATGAAAGTATTTAATTTTCGTTTTTTAGTTTTGAAATAAACGAAATGGAAAAAGCTTTTATTTTTTGTCTTCATATGTATGAACTAAATACACGTTTTTCTTTCATTTATTATTTTATTTTTGTTCTGTATTATGCATTTTATTTTGATATTGAGTGTGAATATTAGTGCAATGCTCTTACAATTTAAACTAACTATTATTGTAGGTGACAGTGGATTATTGAATAAAGTTGGTTGTCCGCCAAACTGGATACGAGGTGGTCATAAATGTTACCTCTTTCAAACTGCTGATTTAAAATCTTGGAGCGGTGCTTCAACAGCTTGTAGACCTGGCGGTGGTCGACTTCTGCAAATCGAAAGTAAAGATGAAAAGGTATGTTATCTATATAGTATATAAATTTAATGTAAAAATATTATATGATATCTATATAAGATGCAATTTTGATTTTTATAGAAAGTAAAATAAAAGTGATCAGGCATTGATTATGTTTGGTATATTTATAAAGGAAACAAATTCTCAAATATACGAATTGATAACTGAAACTTTTTCTCGAAGAAATATAAGGTAAGAGCTGAACATAAAAGATCACATTTTACTTGGAACTATTTCACATGCTGCAAAAAAGTATAGCTTCTTGAAAATATATTAACTAATTTACACATAATTTAACATTGTCTGTATAACCTTAATCTTTAGGAGGCATATAAACTTGCGAATGCGGGAAGGAGTTTTGAATATCAACAGGTACCGGTATTATAGAGTTTCTTTGTCTATTATACCGGTATTATAGAATTTTCTCTGTCTATTATATCGGTATTATTAAGTTTTCTCTGTCTATTATTCTGGTATTATTAAGTTGTCTGCACTGATTTTTTTATTGCATGTTTTGCATTGTAACGTTACGTTTTTGGTATTCAACCGTTCGATATTGAAATTGGGATTGGGGTCTTAAAAACCTATTTAATGTTCAGGCGCTTCGTCGTTGGTTATGTATTCCTACATTTTAAGGTTGTTGTTCGTTTTTTTAATTTTGCTGTGAAGGCACATCTTTGATAGTCTATACCAATTTCTTCAATCTTCAATATAGAGCGTGCAATTTTGTATAAAACACTTCTCTTTAATATTGATGTACAAAACGATATTCCCGACAAACTGATGGAGATAAGATTACTAATAATATAAACCTAAGCACACAAAAAAAAAAAAAAAAAAAAAAAACGTTACAAATTTCATGTTTACAGAGATGTAAACAATGTTTACAAAGACAGTATGGTAACCTTTAGATGTTTTTCGTGCGTTGTTGGTTTGCTGTGTCGTTGACATGATGATGATGGTGATGAAGATCATCATCATCTTCATCAATAGTTCGATAATGCGCTCCTTTTCAAATATTTTTTTCAGAACTGGATAGAGCTACAAACTAGATATTACAAGGCGTATCCATTCTGGTCTGGTCTAACCTTTCATGTAAATGATAACAACTGGTTTTGGTCCACTGGTATACAGGCAGATATGAATCTCATGTAAATAAACGTTATGTGTTAGAGTGCGTTAAACATACAATCAACTGAAGCTCAATGTATACAATAGGTTTGATTGAGTACCATATGTACAAATAAAACACAAACACGGGTCGAGCCTTTGTTATTTTTTTTTTTTTTTTTTTTTTTGTTGCTTCTCGTTTTACATTGTCTAGCAGCGTTATTCTCATCTTGAAACTACACAACTTTAATTTGATAGTAAGTATAAGACAAAATCACAGACAAGAAACTTTAATAGTCATAGTATGATGATTACTCTTAAAAGTACAACAGCAGGATATGCCTATAATAAAGTTCAGTGTTAGTTCACTAGCATAAAAAAAAATATGAGAAAACGTGGTACGATTACCATTGACAACCGTCACAGATCATAAGATATCTATGCAAGTTATTTTGTTTTTCACCAGTTTCACAAGTATTAAGATATAAACTTATATTTCATATTTTCAGAAAATGGAACTCAGAACCAAATAATTACGCCGGAAACGAAGACTGTGGAGAAATATTCCAAGACGGTGGATTTAATGACATGAGCTGTTTATCAAAGGCAAAATACATATGTGAAGTTCATTTAGAAAGTATGTGATAATATTCTGTTGGATAGGCCTTGTTTTTCGCTGAAAATTTTAGAAAACAAACCGAGCAATTTGGCTACAATAGTCTCATAGAGACGAAACTCAGATTTATTTGTCAAAATTCCGATTATCAAAATTGAAAAAAAAACTGCCTAAACACTTCATCATTATACTATTCCAATATAAACTCAATGCATAGACAAGTATGAACATTCACAAGTATATTTTATGACAAATAAAAACTCTATACTGTCATAATTTCATTCGGTAGTAATATCTGCTAATGCCAAATCGTCATTATAGATTGAATATCAGTAAAAGGAAATACACATTAACAAACGAAGACGTTGATTTAACGTCAATGAGACAGCAATCCAATGACAAAAATATCAAAAAGACATCTAGAGGGAAACATACAGTCTTCAACAATAGGCAGATATCTATACGATATGTCAAGCTCTAAATCATTCCTTAGGTTATTATAACTTAAACAGAAACCATCAGAGATTTACCATCAAAGATTTACTATCAAAGATTTACCATCAACACAACATTCGACCAACACAAAATTTTCTGATTTGACAGCAGTAAAAAAATAAAGAAAATATGAGTACGAACCAAAAACTGACATGGACAGTGTTGGAAGATCTGCACATCTTATTCAGCATAGCTAAAAAATCTCCATCATTCTTACAATATCTTCTTGAGTACCTATTGATTGCATTAGTGCAGTTCCTTAAAAGATATCGTATATGTATATGCAAATCCTCCTTCTCAGTTCTTTGTGATAAAAAAATTTGTTCTAAGTAAAGTTTTAGGACAATCTTCGTTTTTTATCATGAGTGTAAAGTGTAGAATGTCATTAGTTACTCTGACAAAATTGACTTTGAATTGAAAACAGTACAAAAAATCTTTGAGGTTTTTTTTAGATTGAACATGAATTTCACAACAACAGTGGAGGAAATTTCATGACCATTCTTCATATTTGTCTATATTTAGATTTATGAGTTCATAGTAATTTATTCAGTTATTTCAACAATAAGTGTGTAATAATATAGCTTTATACATAAGTGGAAGGTACTAGGAGCATTCACAGTCGAATCATTGTTTGGTAAGTTGTTTTTCACTTGTTCCGTTGATGGATAACGTTTGATTTTGTCGGTTTTATGGGCTTCCCCTTTTTGCCTTGGAGTTCGGTATCAGTGTTATATTTTTTACTTTTTTCTATCGTAATGTTACCACTCAGAATGCGTCTCCTTCCTCCATCTCCCCACTTAGGTTGAAACGGTCAACAATGACCGATGGCTGTGTCCGTCCAAGCCAGAGATATCCTCGATCGCCTTCACGTTCAGAAGGAGACGCTATTTCTCTTCATTGTGGGTTTAGGTCCAGTCAGGTTAATCTGACGTCCCGGCGATATATATTATACAAATTATCCCTAAAAATATGATCTTACCAGCTACAGACATTAAATTCTTTTTGTTTACGTGTAAATATGTAACTAAATGTAGGTGTGTTGTCATGAAATAGAAGTTCCTTCATAATTAAGTTCTAAGTGGAAGAAATATTATGTTATATTATTTCCACTGGAACAAATATTACGGTATTTGTTCCAAACGGAATAAAGGGTATAGAATATGTGTTCCAACAGGAACAGATATCATGGCATTGTTTATAACAAAGTTTCCAGAGGAACTTTTGTTAGGCGGAACAAATATACGTTGACAGTGTTATGTGTATTTTTGTTGTATAGTTGCATGGAAAACGAGTACATAAACTGATTTTTATGTTCAGAATTATAATATAACGTTACAAAAAATAAGAACTGATGCCATTGATATCTATTTTAATGCTATTCGACTTTTTTCCGGTTCAAGGGAAATAACCGATGTAGTATTTAGTTTATCTGAATCGATATTTTATTTAAGGTATAGTTATCTCCCATATGCTTGAGAGATGATTAATTTAATCGTTTTAAATATTTTTGTTTAAACTTAATTTCGATAAGAAGAATCTATAACTGTCAATAAGACATTGTCAAGTTTTCTAAGTTTAAAAGCAAATTGAAATTCGACCATTTAATGCCATGTAAAAGAATATTATAAAGTTTGTTACAAATTATATAAAATGAAAAATCACAAAATACAAAGAAATTAAAGCAAACATATCCCGAGTCCCCTGTCTTTAATTCAGAAGACCTTTTATTTGTATAGGAACTTTCTTTGTTCACTTGAAATGGTGTTGACGAGTTTGCCGTATAAAATTTTAATCCTGGGATCTGTGATTTTTATTTACAACCACTGGTTTGATGCCACTGCTGGGGGAGGTTTCTCCCCGAGTGTATCACCAGCCCAGTAGTCAGCACTTCTGTGGTGACATGAATTATCATTGATATGGTCATAACTATAAATTAACTCATTACAAAACTTTAAACTCTTCGAAATTCTAAGGATTTTCTACCCCGGCGATATATTACCTTAGCTGTATTTGACAAAACCTTTCGGAATTTTAGGTCCTCAGTGCTCTTCAAATTCGTATTTTATTTGTCCTTTTAACTTTTTTGATTCGAGCTTCACTGACGAGTCTTTTGTAGACGAAACGCGCGTCTGGCGTATACAATTTTAATCCTGGTATCTATGATGAGGTTAGTAACAACCACTCGGTCAATGCCACTGCTGGTGGAGGTTTCTCCCCGAGGGTATCACCATGCAGCCAAGTAGTCAGAAAATTTTAATCCTGGTGTCTATGATGATTTTATTTATAATGTTTTAGATGGCGTATCCATCCATGACACAAAATCAGTTCATTCACAGCAAACAAACACACAAATCTATTTCTTTATGAGGATAAAACTGTATTTATATGTTTAATTGTTTGACTATATTTTTCCCTGTTAAATTAATAAAACTGTGCTTTCAACTCGTCAGTCAGAAAGTACTATTAGTATTAGTAAGATATATTCATGTTTAAGATGGACAAACTAATTAGGTCTTTTGTCCATACTTATTTTTAAACTTATTTACATCAAAGTTTAAAGGGGAAAAGTGCCGCTTCAAGAAAGTTTTCATGAAGACTCTTGTCTTTTTACACTATTAATAACGAATGAATGAATACTTTATTATATAAAACAAATGTTACAGAGATCATAATAATACATGTTATATGCATGTCTGAATATTAAATAAATAATCAACACTAGAAAGTTTCTAACATGGACGAACGACCTTCTCTTGGACGTTCTTAATAAATGTACACAGTTTATCCAAAAAGGTTTACATTGTTTGAAGAAAAATAGTTGTTAAAATTTATAAATGTTTACATTTTCATGATATAATTAGGGAAGCAGATTTTTCTAGCATTATTTAAAGATTCGAGCTTCACTGACATGTTTTGTTTGCTTTTTGTTTGTGTTCACAGGGCTTTTCAAAATAGGTGGAAATTGTCAAGTTAACTCACTTCATCGCTGCGAATGTGTTTTACATTTATACTTAGAATTGAAGATTTTTAAATTTATATTTCCTGCAAAGTTATATGTAATATGTATTTCTTAATGATTTATAGCTGCAGAACCGTAAATCTAATGATCCTTCAAATATTTTTTTGGACAATTTTCGGTCCATGGTCCTCATAGATGTTAAAACATGATAGGGACCATTCGCGATGGGCATATGACCCCGTTATAATTATAAATGATAAAAACAGATAGGTAAATATTAGATACAAATAAACAGGTAAACAGGTGCATATAAATGATAAAAACAGATGGGTAAATATTAAATACAAATAAACAGGTAAACAGGTGCAACGTACAGTATATCATTTCATAGATAAAACATATATATAACTACTCACCTGTATTAGTTTTTTTTTTGCGGTCGAATCAATTAATAAAATCTTACTTCCTACTGCTGACTTTCAAAGGGCCACTTTTTCAGCTGACATTTGTTCAATACTGGACATTTCCAACATACGGTTAAATCAAAGGTCGAGTGATTCCAGCGTCACTGATGAGTCTTTTGTAGATGAAACTCGCGTCTGGCGTACAACATTTTTAAAAAAAATCCTGGTATTTGGTGTTTATTATGAATACGGATTGAAATAAGGTTGAATTATTGGCGTGCAAGCCCATTAAATACCGTCGATGTTTTTGAGCTTATTTAAATAAACTGACTGCTAATAACGAAATATTATTTCAATATTCCACTTTTAAAAATATTTTGTTTGTGTCTAAATCGTAATTTTTGGCCCTACAACACTATTAAAGAATCAAATTCATAGAGGCGGTGTCAAACACAAAATTGTTTTTTGGCGATTGTGTTTTTTAATAATTAATATTTCGTTTATCTACAGTATTCTGTAAATATAAAAGGTTAACATTCGTAGTACAATGACTTTTTATTTTCCTATATATAAAGCAAACTATTAAGCGAAATATACTTTTTATTCTGAATGAAAGCACGAATCTATTGTTATGCAGTTAATCCGAATTATTTGCCCTTCTTATACATAATTCTGTCAATTTATATAAAAAAATCTAATAAGCCCATGGTTGTCTTAGATCATATATCGAATCTTGAAATCATGAATGAAATGTTTGTTTGAACAATAGCCTTAACACAAAACAAAAACTTATCTCTTGAAATGATATTTTGCTATTAGCAGTTAACGACAATTTTTGTTGAATTATTTTTTTAATAAATAGGATTTATTTTTAATGAAGAAAGGGAGCTAAAATGAAGTTTTAGTAGTTTCTGTATGTTCAGAGACTAAAGCTAGAATTTTGGAATTTTTTGTAACTACGCATGTATCATGAATAAAAATATAAATGATTTACTGAAGGAATTGCAAATTGTTAAGTTTACAGTAATTTGATGGACCTATTATGTCGTAACTACAATACCCTTCCCTTTTCACGAATGTGACTTACCGAATTAGACTATTTACCGGATTTGTAATAACATAAGCAACACGACGGGTGCCACATGTGGAGCAGGATCTGCTTACCCTTCCGGAGCACCTGAGATCACCCCAGTTTTGGTGGGGTTCGTGTTGTAGTCTTTAGTTTTCTATGTTATGTCATCTGTACTATTATTTGTCTGTTTGTCTTTTTATTTTTGGCCATGGCGTTGTCAGTTTGTTTTCGATCTATGAGTTTGACTGTCCCTCTGGTATCTTTCGTCCCTCTTTTAAATGGTGCTTTTATTGAATGAGAACTTATTGTTCCAGATCTTTAATAAGTTCATGTTAAATGCTCTATTATAGATGCAGACTGTCCATCTGGGTGGTTTAAGATATTCAGTGCTGATTTTAACAGCTGTTACTTTATCAGCAATAGCACTGATTTGGCTACATGGGATGAAGCCATAGATAAGTGTAAAGAACGTGCACAACCGAATGATGGCGCTTTAGTGGCTTTCGATTCTCAGGATGAATTGGTTAGTAATGATTTAAATAGACTGATGAATTGTTGAAATATTAACTAATATTTTTGTAACTTAAGAGTTAGCCAACTGGTTGGGAGATATAACTTCAAAAGAAAGAATATGTCGTATATAAAGAACAATAATGAATGTGCAACTCTAAAAGCGTTTATAATCGACTCATCTTTTTCAACTGTATGAATTACCGTTATTTCTTTTGTCTTGTACATTTACAATAGTTGTCATGTCATAATGAATGGGCAAGGAAAATATGTCATTTTATTTGTCATTTACTGGTATGTTTAAGTAACAAATTGTCAACTGTGGCAGCTCTTATGCATTTAATAATTTCAAGGCATCTGCTCTACGTTTGTTTTACGACCATGAATGGTTAATGTAACATATAAGAACATTCATGGTGTCATTTAAATTATGATGTGGTCTGATTTTTTTTTCTATATTTATGGTTTTTGATTAGCCTCTTGGTATATTCTCCATCTTCATAAATTTCTGTTGTTTCTATTCAAATATAAAAAATACGAGTCGCACATAAAATGAAAAAAAAAATTAATTCCCTAGTTCGAATTCCAAAATATCATGTTATTTATTTTCTTTTTTTAAGATAAAGCTATAATTGTGTCGGATTTTTTTAAATGATATACTTATTATTTGAATTCCAGACCAAGGTTATTCAGTTTTTAAACCAAATTGATCCAAATCCATTTGGTTGGTGGACTGGATTGAATGATAGAAAAAAGGACGGGGATTGGGTGTATTACACTTCTTTTGATAACCCATCTTGGGGTTCAAACGTAAAAATGTAAGTAATATTTGAATGGTTTAATGTATATAAATATCATTATTACCTATATTTCAGAAACGATTCTCAATGGAAAACTTTTAATCATCTCCATTGTTTCATAAAAATTACCCCTACTTTTTTAAGTTGTAAGTCCAGAGATGAAGAATACCTGAATGTATCTGTGGTATTCTTTATTTCAAATTCAATATAATATTTGCAATCAACATACTGGTAATCACCAAGCATCGATTTATGCAGTGAAAGGGCATCATCTTTATTGCGGAATGTGAAGGTAGAGGATGATGCCAGCTTCTGTTCATTGTTCTTGAAAAGCTCTTGAATAAAGTTTGCCTCTTGCGAATAAAGAAACAAGTCTGAAATAGATGCTTACCGTCGGTTCCTTTTTGATTGTCGATCATCGGTTGAAAAGCATGCACTCCAAACGTAACAAATATGTTTTCAATCTAAAACTGAAGCATCTGATGATTGTAGTTTCAGGGAATTTTAAAATAATTTAAGACAAAGTATGATTTGTCCTTTCCGAAAACAAGATATTTGTATCTGCCTTGGTGATTCGTTTTTTGAAACAATTTTGTATTAATTTTTCAATCTTTCTTAAATAGATCTGAGAAGATGTGGTATGAGTGCCAATGAGACAACTCTCCATCCAAGTCACGATATGTAAAAGAAAACCATTATAGGTCAACGTGCGGTCTTCAACTCGGAGCCTTGGCTCACACCGAACAGCAAGCTATAAAAGGCCCCAAAAATGACTAGTGTTAAACCATTCAAACGGGAAAACCAACAGTCTAATCTATATAAAAAAAAAACGAGAAACGAGAAACACTTATGAACCACATCAACAAACGACAACTACTGAACATCATTACAGTTAAGAATGAAGAATACTCGTGTAAAGGGTAGAGAAGTCAGCATTTTTACAATGTTAAACGAGAAGAGGAACTTACACTAAATTTATTTGATCTCTGACAGATCTTTAGAACTTTTTAGTATCCACATCTAAAGCACACCGCCTAGAGATGGTAATTTCACACACAGTTACTCTAAAACCCGGTTTTGATCCTGTTGTTCATCTTCAATGGACTCTTTAAAGGAACATACAACAGATCTTAGATTGTTCATTTCCTCTTTAGTTAGTGTCGTGGTAGGATATGGTAGATTTCCAAGTGAATTGACAAAACCTTATTCCATTATCAAGCAGTTTATGTAATGTGATTTATAAACAATACGATATTGTTTAGGGAATTGTCAGCGCAGACAACAACATATTTGTCATTGAGGTATTACAGGTTGTTAGCAACCTTTGGGTCTTTGTAGATATATGTAGGATGAGTGTTCATTGACCAATTTCGTTCTCTTTTTTTTTCTTCTGATTTTTATCATTGACCTGACAGCCTTAACCCAATTTGAAATAATATTTACGTAATATACTTAGCAGACTGTATTTTTTTATCATGTACAAGTTGGTTCATAAATGCGGATAAACTGAGTAAAATTACATCTATTCCAGACTAGTCGAGCAATAGTAAGTATGGCCACGAACAAAAACTGTGACGGTTGATTCGGCTTCTACTTATTTCTTATTGTCAAACCTGATATATTTTCTTTGTCAGTCTGTGTTCCTTCATTTAGACATATGTTTTGTTTTTTTTTGTGGCTTTACATCAGCTCCTATTATCAGTTCGTTTGCAATAATACGGTTTTTCTTTACCTTCAAAGTATTATACACTCTTCCCGTATTTAAGCATATAGCCGAATGAGTGGTGAATTTCATACGCCATCCTCAGCGAACTAAGCTGTCTTATTTCAATATATGTATGCATTTGTTTCTTTATTTTTTAAATTCAAAATATTTGAACTTTATGGACCTTTATGAAAACTATTATTTCTAGTGCTATCCTTTGTATGAAAAAAAAAATATGTAGAATAAAGGATGGGTACAAAGCAATTCCGCATATTATAAAATTGTACGTGCATAACTAAATTCAGAGTAAGCAAACACCTTTAATTGAAAAATGTAGCTATAAAAAAAAAGTAAAATCACAAATATACTGAACTCCGAGGAAAATTCAAACGAATGGACAACAACTGTCATGTTCCTGACTTGGTACAGGCATTTTCTTATGTAGAAAATAGCTATAAAATATTCCAAGATGAACGAGACTATAGATGAAGTGAAACGTTTTAGAGGATTAGAAACATGTATAACTATTTTTTTGTCAAGTTAATGTTTTACACTTAAAGTAAATGAAAATTTATATTATATTCAAGCCGTCATCTCATCACTTACTCAGTAAAATTTACAGTATCATCTATAACTCAGTCATTGGAACTGCGAAATGGAACTAGAACACTTTTGACAAGTTGTGTTGTGTGTCAATGATGTATAATATTTATTTTGTATTTATTTTCTCACACGCTCCAATATTTTTACTTAGATTTGAAAACAAATAAAGTAGAAAAGACGTTTTGAATAAAGTTTTGCAGACTGTCAACATGAGTGCTAATTTTCATTAATTGCCTGTCGGTTTGTCATTGTTTAAGTTGTATACATGTACATGCGTATTATGCTTCAATCAAACATTTCTTTTCATTGTGAAATTAACTCGTATTTGATGTTCTTCCATCGACATCAAAATCTCCTTCCCGAACGACATTATAAATATTTTTATGTTGAAGAAATTGGAATTCAGAACCCAGTAACCCAGCAACAGACAGTTGTGCTGTTATTTTTTATGGAGGACGATACAATGATATAAAGTGTAACAACAATGTTTCTTATATTTGTGAGAGAGATGCTCATCAGCAAAGCTCATATAATCCTCAAACATCGCATGGTAAGTTTGAAAACCAAGATAAGTATATAAAAAGTTCTATCGCTGCGAATTGCAAAAGACTTACCGACGTGCATAGTACTCAACTTTTAACAAAACCTATCTTGCTATACATTTTTTAAGGTATTTATAATGGTATATTGTAAACATGTTTTATAATGTGCTGTTATTATTCATAACGACTATGAGAATCCTAGGATGAAAATGCGACAAAAAATGTAAAATCTTAATCACTTTTATGATTCATTAGAGCAAACATTTGTTATCAATTTAAAAATACTCTGCATAACATAACAAAGAGTTCTTCCGACAAAAGAAAGAACTTATGAGCACTACAAAATCCCTTTTTTATTCGAAAATAAACGACATGCGAGTGAAAGCCTCTAAAAATTATAATTTATAAATCTTAATTTTTATCTTTAAACTGTGAAATGTGAAATTATTATACTTTTCTTTTTAGAAAATGTTAAAAAAATAAACGTATAAATGTTTGATTGGTTAAAGATATTTCAGTTTTGTATCATTTGAAGTAACACCAAAAAGTAAAAACAGTAGTACTATTCGAAAATCTTATTTACATTATTTAAATAAGCAAAAACAAGTTCAAGTTCAAAGTCTAAGTTATATTATACACCAAGCTGACCGTCCGTATATGAAAGGTGCATGTAACGAATGAAAACAAATATGCGTTCGTAACATGTTACACATAATTATAAATATATATATTTTTTTCAAATTATTAAAGATTTAAATAATTTTTCATTGATATTAAATTCTTCGTTCCCAATAAAGTGTCAGAAACATTGGGTCAACAAGGTGCCTTTGAAACATTGGTGAAATACGTCCGTCTGAAGACATATTCTCAACTCAAACGTCCTTATAGTATGTGTCAAAAAGTATTATCAATTGTTGATATTAAAGTGTAATGTAACTTAATTAACTGTTGTGTATTTTTACAGGGTTTCAAAACCTACCATTTTATCTCAACACTGCAATGATGGTGATCATATGTTGGTTATATTAAAGATCTGTAGTAGTCATAATTTGACAATAGAACCTTTAACGTGCATAAAATGAATGTATTTTCTTAATCTGGCTTATTTTGTACACTTACAATGTTATATAAAAATGCTTTTAAAGTTCATTGTCATTTATTTTTAATGTTTTTTGAAGTACAATGTATAAATGAAAATTCCTAATTGTTTCAGTTGCTTGAGAATAAGACTAAAAGGAGATGTGTATTTGCAAGGATAACGCAACCCTATAACACGGTAACACCTGAAAATACATCTGTTATCTCTTGCTTTCAGTTGATGTTGTTCACGTCTGATTTTAAAAATGCGTAAAAAATTATCTCACCAATCGTAGATTGAGTGAAAATTTGTTTGAGTTCAGGTTGAAATTTTAACACCACTACACATTTGAATTCTTCAATGACCGATGTCAGTCACGAAATAGTTTTGAATTACAAGAATTACACTTTTTTCAAAGAAGTCTAAAATTTAAGGTCATTACGAAGATGGTGTCGCAAAATGTCTTTATTTTTTTATCTTGAGAGGAAATTGGTCATATTAAATTTTAAGACACACTTTTAATGTTCGACTTGTTCATTATTCCTTTTTATCGTATCGGTACGTTCCCTGTCACATTTGTGATTTACAGCGTCCTCATTGAAGAAAGAAGAACTATTCTGAAGGGGCAATCAAGTATTGTGCTGTTTTGTCCTACAATCCTCTGACAGAGTGTTTGACGCACAGGGACTCGGTTAGCAGATTAAAATTTTGTTAATCAATGTTTTTTAATATTTTTTTTTAGTATTTCCTGTCTATTTGTATTACTTTATTAACGTATTTGACGTCTAGGATTTTCAGTATACGGATATGGATAGTAAACTGTACATTGCTAGAAAACAAAGAAATAGTGATGTCAACGTCAAATACGTTAATAAAGTAATACAAATAGACAGGAAATACTAAAAAAAAATTAAAAAAACATTGATTAACAAAATTTTAATCTGCTAACCGAGTCCCTGTGAGTAAAACCTGATAATTGAATGTGTCTGTCGTCATCGTTAAGTTTGTTTCTTATTTATAAACTACTCCCAAAGAGCAATGTCTATAACAATACAAAACAAAATTAAATGAAACAACCTATATTTTTATAAAAGTACAACATAAGAAATTTATGGTGATTGGTCTGTCGTCGTTTTACTTTGATGTAAGGTAGTATATTTCATAGTTATCAGCAACCATTTGCATGGAAACTTAAAAAAAGAAGATGTTGATTACACAAAATGAAATAGTTGCAAATAACACAAGGACAACAAAATTATGGTCTCATACATCAAATACATATATGTGACTTTTTTATCAGGTGGTGTATATAGATATCTTTGAAGTTATCATGTTCTGTATAATAAAACCCAGTTATGAGAGTTATGACAAGTTTATGACAACTTTTTCCGGCATCAACATTAGAAATAGTTTGTATCTGGAGGACAAAAAACTTGCTATTACCTAATAACTAAACGTTGTCGGGTTGGTTTGAAATAAACCATTTCCAAGGTTATGGCGACTCTTAATTTGGCCGAAATGCTACAAATGTGAAAAACCCCGTTATGACTTTTCTTTAATAAAGTCACAGTCAACCTGTGTCATGAAGGTTATTCACATTTTTATCTTATGATGTTCAAAATGTGATAAGAAATGGTATCATACAATGTTTTATTTTCGGTGAATTTACAGGACCAAATAAGCCCAAAAATGTCAAATTATAGAATAGATACAGGCATAGTAGGAGACGCTTATCCTGTCGCCGTACCATGTCTCGCTCCTTTTGCAGTTCATGCGATCCCTCAATTTTCTTTGCTATCTTGATTTGTCTCTTCTCAATCAATTTACGAGATTTGAACATCGGTGCTACAGTCGTCTTAATTCAAATAACATGTAGCATTTAGTGAAACATGTCAACGATTGAAGGCTACACACCACCAATTTGTAATGTCGACCGTTATACTATTGTTATAAATACCAGTTTAGGTTGAATATATCCCTGCCTGAATATTTAATTTGACAGTGATTGTGCTTCCTACAGGTAGACACTATAATGGAAACAGAATGAATAATTGTGTGAATTATTAGTATATGATATACATGTTTACCACTTCAATAAAGAAATATTGAAAAAAAAAAACACTAAAGGAGTGGTGTTTGAAGACCTCATCGATTTAAAACTTCGGCATTTTAAAAATAACGTTTTATAAGTATCTTTTGTTTGAAAAAGTATGGTTCCTTAATATATTATTGTGATGCATCTTAACCAGATACGTATACCCTGTATCTTCGTATTTTGTGATGAAAAAAAACTGTATAAAGTTTTAGAACAGTATTTCAGTATTTCTACTTAAGAATAAATAATGTATAAGTAAAAATCCAAACAATCGGATTGCTATAATAAAACAAATAAACAATAAACAATACAAATATGTAAGATGTACAAAAATATAAAGAAACAAACTTTTTGTTCTTTTCTTTTCTTAAATGCTAGATAACGTGCATTCCCTCAAATTAGCAAAACAATTATTATATATTTAGAACAGTCATATAAAAAGAAGAAATACTGCTTACCTCTTTGATATATTCATTCATATATTAGGTTATATTGATATGCAAAATGTATCAATATATTAAAACCATATCTCTAAATTCAACATTTCATGCATATTGTTAATATTGTTTCTATAATTATAATTTCAATTATGCCAGTAGCAATAATTGTCAATATGTCATATTCTTCACAAGAAAAAGAAAAATCCAAGTTTTTTCCCAATTACTCGTTGAAATAAAACTAGGAACAATATCAGAAATTTCATTCAACATCTTCATTCTAGAGTATTGAATTGTGCACACATTATTGTGAAAGGGAATTCATCTTCAATTTCTTCTTCTTCTTCCATATAAGAGTTGGGTTTCTAAATGAAACGTTTAAACTCTGTGGGACTACGCATGTTGACATTACAAATCTAGTCCCTTAAGGCTATATACAGTAATTACAATAAAATCAGATTGATACGGTTAAAATTATTTACAATGTTGAGTCCGGTATAAATGTGTAGTCTGTAGCCTTGAACGGATCCCGCGTCAGCAACCTTGGCAGGTAATGTATTCCATTCTATGATTGTTCTTAGAAAGAAAGAGTTCCTGTAGACATCACTGGTGATCCTCTTTTGGTGAAACTTGTTTCCACCACGAGTAGTTCTACCGTCGCCACCTTTGAAGTAACTACTCTTGTTGATATCTATCAGCTCATTCTAAATACGATAGAGCATGCATTTCTACATTACATAGAGAGCACGATTTTTTCTCAAGCTTTTTATTATATCTTCCATGTTCAATCGCTAGCGTGCTGTTACTGGTTCTTATTTTGAAATACCGGTAGTTTATAACATTTTTTATCTTAATTCAATAAAAGATATTTTTAAGTTCATGCTTTACTTTAAATTTTCTTTCACTTCTTAACGTAGTCAATCAATCGAATTCGCATCATTAAAAAGACAATTTTTTTTTCATTAAGCATTCTACTTATGAGGAATTGAAGTGTAAAGAGTAGAAAAGTTTAAAGTTTAGTAATAACTCCTGTTCGTCTTTTAATTGACAACTAAAAATCTAGATTTCTTTCCACCTTTTCAGATCTGTTTTTATAATTGATTGATTGATTGTTCTAACTCATATATTTTATAACAGTTTATTCAGTCTTTTCAATAATAATAGTTATAATAATAATATCATAATACATTGAAATATCAATAAACATATAGATTAGATTTTCACTGTAAAACATTTATATTATTTCAAAAGTTCTCAAATCCTGCTTTATGTTCATGTAATGTAATAATTCAGGAATTTGTGTACAGCCAGTTGTTTTCATTTCAGGATTAAATTTATATGGGAACCACTCAGAATGCGTCTCCTTCCTCCTGCTCCCCACTTAGGGAGGAGAGGAACGGTCATCATTGATCGAAGGCTAAGACCCACTAAGCTAGGGACAGCCTCGATCGCCTTCACGCTCAGAAGGAGACGCTATTTCTCTTCATCGTGGGTTTAGATCCAGTCAGGTTTATCTGACGTCCCGGCGATACATACTATAGAAATGATCCCTAAAAGTATGATCTTACCTGGATAAGACAAAACTTTGGTTTTGTTTACGTGTATTTGTCACTAAATGTAGGTGTTTGGTGTTTTTGAGCAGTTGCATGGAAAACAAAGGAAGAGACGGGTCTGTGAACTTAAAATTATAATAATAAAAATGAAATGAAAAATAAGAACTGAAAACGCTTTTGTTTTCCATTTTAGTACAGATATTAAAAAGTGTTCGTTCTTTGTTTGCAAACATTCCGGTTCAAGGGAAATAACCAATGTCGTATGTAGTTTGTATGTAGTCGATTATTTAAATGCAGGTTTGAAAGATAAATGATTTAATCACTATAAATCTCTTTGATATTTTTTCTATAATACTGTTCATTCAACGTTTTAAGTTTTTGAAAGTTTAAATCAAATTGAATTCAAAGTTCATATCCTTGTTTCAGTGTAAATTTATAAACAGCTTGTTACAAATATATACAAAACCTTGTTATAAATATATACAAAACATAAAATATACCATATAAAGGATACAGTAAAAAAATGCAGTAAAAGACTATATGTAGAATATATCTACAGTCCCTGTCCTTAATTCAAAGGACTTTTATATACTAATCTAACTTATTCACTTGAAATTGTGTTGACAGATTTTGAATAGAGTTATTTTGTTTTATTTTTTCTTATTTTCCTTCTGGGTGTAATAACATCTTTCAGTTTCTGCCATGCTTTTATTTAAAAAAAATGAATAATATGAATGAATCATTGTTTTTTTTTCTATCGTAATTGTTGAATAAAATATTTTTTTTGTTATATAACAGGTTTACTATATTTTTCATCATTTGAAATTTTCGGCCAACATATTAAGGCTTAATTAACAAAAAAACCTTTGATATGTAGGGGTTTTAACTGATTTCGATATTGATTTCATTATTGTTTTGTTACCACTCAGAATGCGTATCCTTCCTCCTACTCCCCACTTCGGGTGAGAGGAACGGTCATCAATTATTGAAGGCTATGTCCCACTAAGCCAGGGACAATCGCCTTCACGCCCAGAAGGAGACACTATCTTACGTCCCGGCGATACATACTAAGGAAATGATCCCTAAAAATATGATCTTGCCTAGATAAGATTTTACTTTCATTTTGTGACTGCATGTAGGTGTAATATTTTTGTATAGTTTCATGGAAAACTAGATCGGAAACGAATTTTTGTGTTCAGAGTTATAATATTAAAAATATAATACCAAATAAAAACGCCATCGTTTTCCATTTTTATCTTGACATTCAGATGTTTCGTTCGGCTTTTTACAAAGCTCTGGTTTAAGGGAAATAACCAATGTAGTATTAATGATATTCGATTTAAGTAATAGTTATCTCTCTTTATATAGTCGACTGGTCGCATGTAGACGTTAGATATGCTTGAGTCTTATAGATTCAATCAGATCTTAGTTTATATATAAATTTCCGTTTTAATGATGTTAAATATTAACAGGGTGACCGATTTCATTTTAACGGTATACTTCATCTAAAGAGGTGTTCTAAATGAAGAAAAAAAAACACAAAACGTCAAAATAAGCAAAACGCTGTCGCGTTGTAAGCCGTAAAACGTCGAATTCTTACGTTTTTCACTATCAACTAAGTTAAAGATTGGTTAATCAATCCACCAAAAATGAAGTCACTGACCATATGATTATTTCATCACCAAAAAGGAAATTTATGTATCAACAACGTATAGTTTTTTAAGAAAAGTCCATGGATTTGAATTTGGAGATGTGATGATTTTAAGACAGATTTAAGATCGTATTTCGCCGATTTTATGTGCTTTCTATACAAATATTCACCCATTTTGAAAGAATTAAATCAGTAATATTTCTGAGAATAAAGGAGATAAACGCATTATTTTTTTCCATTTTCAATTATAGTTCAACGAGCCTAAGTAGTATGCAAAATTTTACCAAAATCTGTGACATAGCCCATTTACTGTTCCTTGACTGTAAAGCATACAGTATGTATAGTTTAAGGCATATAGTAAATACAGTTTAAAGCATACAATATATACAGTTTAAGCCATACAGTAAATACAGTTTAAGCCAAACAGTAAATACAGTTTGAATCATACAAAAAATACAGTTCATCGGAAGGTACCAAGACCTAATAGAAAAGTTGTCAGGGTTAACTTTACAAATAATACAGTATGTTCTTGAGTTTTAGATTCTTGGTACTGACGATGTGTATCATTTTATGTACTTTCGCAGTTTTCCCTTTATTTGTCTTAGTATTATTATGTCCCTTTCGGTCGTATAGTTCTTGTCGTGGCCCTGTATTTGGCATCAATCTTTTGGATTTATAGCTTTGGGCGTTTCGGACACATGCAATTTTATTGTAATATTTTCATTTAGTGATATATGTTTACACAATTTTGGCTGCTGGTAGCCAATTTTTGTCACATTAACCATTATGTCTGTCAGGGTTGCTCGCACACTTTTGTCAATATAACGAAACTATATTCAATTGTCATACAAGTGAGAGATTAAGATAGCGAAAAATGCTTATACCAATTCAGGAATGTAACAGTTGTTTTCCAGTCGTTCCGTTAGTCTAATATGTCAAGTTTTATGGACTTCACCTGTTTAAATTTACCTTGGAGTTTGTGGTATTCATGTAAATACATTTTAATGTTGCTTCAGCGCGAAACTTGTTTCGTGTTGCTCAGTCATTTAGTTTTCTGTGTTGTGTATTGTGATTGTTGTTTGTCTTTTCGTAAATATTTCGTTGATGCCATGGCGTTTTCAGTTTGTCTTTGGTGTATGTGTTAAAATATTCCTTTGATATCTCCAGACTCTCTTGTTCTAGATGCTATAGTAAAATTGTTTCCAATTCAATAAAGGAACATGCAATGGACGACCTTCGGGTTATATTGATATAGGATTGACTACGTTTTGATTATTCCGGGTCTTTCCTATTAGAACAAATAATTTCATAGTATTACTGTTAAAACGTTTAAACCCGCTGCATTTTTATGCACCTGTCCTAAGTCAGGAGCCTACTGTTCAGTGGTTGTCGTTTGTTGGTGTGGTTCATAGGTGTTTCTCGTTTCTCGTTTTTATATAGATTAGACCGTTAGTTTTCTTGTTTGAATTCTTTTACACTGGTCATTTTGGGACCCTTTATAGCTTGCTGTTCGGTGTGAGCCAGGTTCCGTGTTGAAGGCCGTACTTTGACCTATAATTGTTAACTTTTTATACATTGTGACTTGGATGGAGAGTTGTCTCATTGGCACTTATACCACATCTTTTTATTTATATAGGCAGGAATGCATTAGTGTTGATTTCAAGAAATGAAATTAAATACTAACAAAGTTTTATTTTTTGTCGTTCGTAACTCTTAAGGACTGCATTATCATATTAATAAGATAAAAGTGTGCTTATAAAAGTGAATCTTTTTTTTTTGGCCGAGCATGAAAGATGATTTACCATTTGGGACGCAAGCCCTGGGATATCGTATCAACTTGGAGATATATACCCAATAAGCACATTAGGCTGACGGTAGCGGAATGTAGCAGAAACTAAAAGTTCACAATGGGAAATTTGACAACATTTCTTGTTTCGAATAGTATATATTTTCACCCCACTCACATTGTCAGTTTCTATGTGTAAATCCAGAGTGTATCTGAATCCTTTCTTTCAATTCAATTAGATAGGTTTGATGGTCACCAAAACTTGAATTATTATGTGAAAAGAGATCACCTTTATAGCGAAACGTAAAGTTATCATGCTCAAGCTTCGTGTCATTCTTCCTGAGAAGCTCCTGTCTGATGTCTGCCTCATACAAATAAAAAAAAGTCGGAAAGAAGAGTTCAGTTTGGTTCCCGTAGAAAAACGCGCACTCGAAACGTGACAAATAATTAATTTGTCAATAAAACAAACAATCAACTTGATAATTTCAGCGTCAGTTTTTGTTTAAATCAGATTGGTTCTTTTCACAAAGAATTGTTTGTCCCTTCCTAAAACAAGATAATTCACATAGGAATAATATCAAATATTTACAAGTTGAATTAGAAAATACAGATAGGTACATGGCCATTTGTTATGTAACAAAATTGGACTTATTCTCTCAATGTTTATATTAGAGTGAGGAACACTTGTGTATGGGGTCGAGAAATCAAATGTTTTACGTTAATGAGAGAAACTTACCCTAAGATTCTTTGTTCTCTGACATATCCTTTCCATGTCATAGTATCTACATTCGAATCACACCGCACCTAATTAAGGTAGTTTCACATTATCTATAAAGCTGGCTTTTGATTGCTGAGGAAATAAGTGCATATAGTTTGTAAAAGATATTTAATGGATCATTTGGCAAACCAAACAAAATAATTTTATAATCAATTGATGAAATTTGAACAACATTATACACTACTGTTGCCTCAATTCAATATTATGCTTTTTTAACTTTTATTTAACATTTATTGTTTTACCATGCATTGGCTGTTCCAAACTGTATTGTATATGTGTTTTTGTTGTTATGTAGTCGATTTTAAAAGATCACTACAGGTTGTGTTTGAAGTCCTCGACTGAATATCGACATTAAATTAAACTTTGAAATGAGTTCATATTTTTCATTATCTTAGAATCAAATTTTTATATTATATAACAATTTTATTCAAAATCTCAATACTAACATAATTTCCAGACAAAAAGTTTGAAGGAGTAATTAACATAACACTTTTGAAATGTAATGTTTAAATTGATTTCGGTGTCATAATTGTTATGTTACAACTCAGAATGCGTCTCCTTCCTCTTACTCTCCTCTTAAAGATCAATGATCGAAGGCAGGATCCCACTTAGCCGTGGACAGCCCCGACCGCCTTCATGCTCTTCATCATGTGTTTATGTCCAGTCAGATATTTCTTACGTCTCGGCGATACATACTAAAGAAATGATCTTTAAATGTATCATCTTATCAAGTTAAGATATAACGTTGAATTTGTTAACGTGTATTTGTCACTAAATGTAGGTGTTTGATGTTTTTGTGTAGTTGCATGGATAACAAAAGAAGAGACGGGTCTTTGTGATTACAATTATAGTATTACAAATGAAATGAAAAATGAGATCTGAAAACGCCATCGATATAAATTTTGGTAAAGACATTAAAATTTCGTTCGTCGTTTTCAAACATTCGTTTCAAGGGAAATTGCAAAAAAAAAATATTACAAAATACCAAACTCATAGGTAAATTCAAAAAGGGGAATTCAATAAAAACTGACAAAATCAAAAATTATCAACCAACGGAACGAGTGGAAAACAAGTGTAATATTTCACACTTAGAACAGGCATTTTCCGAAGAATGTAGTATTCAGTTATGTATGAGTGAATCAAGTCACAACGGAACGGGAAAACAAGTGTCATATTCCTTGGTACAGGCATTTTCCGAAGAATGTAGTATTTAGTTATGTATAAATGATTCAAGTGTTATCTCTCCTCAAATGGTCGATATATTAAATATAAAAAAGAAGATGTGGTATGATTGTATGCTTGAAGATGAATGATCTAATCGCTTTAAATCTCTTTGATTAGAAAATTACTGCTGATTTAACTTTTCAAGTTTTTGAAAGTTTGATTCAAATTGAATTTAAAATTCATATCTTTGTTTCCATGTGAATTAGTAAGCTTTTGACAAATTATACAAAAACAAAATAATACAGTATAAAGGATACAGTAAATAAATGAAAGAAATGATCAAGTAAATATACCAACAGTCTCTAGTTCTTATGTCAAAGGACTTTTACATACAAAATCATTTATTTACTTGAATTGTATTGAGGAAATTTGAATACAGTTTATTTTATACAGTTATGTTTTTGTAATGTCTTTTATTAAACAAAAACTTGATATACACTATATGATTATTTTTTGTCTTTTGTCTTTTTTCTATTAGATAATACTGTGTTTCCAGCTTCTTGGGGGTAAACATTTTGAATTTTATGAGAATCTATAGGATAAATTGTTAAAAAAATATGAAGAATGCATATTTTCTATAACTTTTTATTAAAATTGTATTGACCACGATGTTTAAAAAAACTGTTTTAGAGTGTAGTGTAATAAATATACATAGTTGAAATAGTTGATGACACACTTAGTTTTGGTGATATGTGAATACAAGAAGGGTACTTTTCAAATTATGAACAAATACGTTTGCTAATATAAAAATCTCAAATTTCGTTAAATATTAACTAAATTTAGAGTTAACGAACAACCTTGATGAAAAATATATACAACTTTAAATCCAAGAGGAGTGATACTATACAAATACTATGATTTAGAGAAGCCAAGGATTCACTTATTACTAAATCATAATCATAATCTATATACTGTACTTTGAGATAAATATTTGGTGGTTTTTAACATTCGGCTTTTAAATTCAAAGCAACTGAAATAACTTTTGATAAAATGAAAATGTATTTAGTATCAAATCCTACTTTACTTTATCAAGTAAAAATAACAGTATTCTTTACAAAGCAGTCGATGGAATAGTCAAAGATGACGATATATATTTGAGAAGTTTTTTGTGTGTCAGTGAAATGATATGTATATTCTCAATTTTTTGCTATCACAAACTGTTCAATATATCAGAGTATAATGGAGATTTTGAATCATTGAAACGAAAATACTAGTAACACTTAATAGTTCTAGTTTAGTCATATAACTCATCACGTATTCGGTTATTAGACATCCTTTGTTTTCAAACATTTGAGTTTGAGCTTTCCAGGGTTAACCCAGAAAAGCGCTTCTGACGCACGAAATTTAAAAAAAATTATGTCCGAAGCGCATTCTTGGTTTACCATCACATGGAACGCTCAAACAAACAAAAAGACCAATGATGTATAACTACCTGAAAAAGTAAAGAGGTAAAAACCCAGTAACAAACATGTGTACCTTTATAAGGCGCAAGTTCCATATCAGGAAAGCCGCCTCCCAAAACATCAATAATAATAATATTGTACCTTTATATTTTAGGACGGTCGACGATTTGAGGTGTAACAACAATGTTGCTTACATTTGTGAGAGGAACCTTAGTCAGCAAAGTGCATATTGTCATCAGACATTACTGACAAGACATACCAAAAGATATATGAATGATCATTTACGTCTAATGTTTCAAAGGTTTATAATAATTCAATTACTGCATGTTTTTAACAATAGATTTTTCCACAGATAATGGAACTCGACTTATACCAAAAATTATATTACTAACTTTTAGGTATTTGTAATCATGTAATGTATGCACGTATTAGTGATATGCTGGTAATATTCATTTAAAACGATGACAAACCTGAGATAAACATAGAACAAAAATGCAAAAAACTTAATCAGTATTGTGATTCATCAAGGCAGACTGGGGGATGTTAAATAAAACATAATATGCATGCGAGTATGCATGACAGCACTGATAATTCATCTGAAAAAAAAACATAAACATTATGTACTAGTAGTTGACAGAAGATTCACTCTGATAATAGATTGTGACACATGTAGTTTTATTATGCAAACAAAAGATGTAGATATAGAATATATTCTTATCATTACTTTTTAGGAACTTATCCTGTTTGAAATCCTACTTCATTCTCCAAGTGGTGACAAGGGGTAGCCTGAAATGATGGATAACGGAAGAGATTAATCAATTGAAGTTGATATAGAAAATATATAACTTTTATGTATACTATTTCCTGTATAATTAGGGCAAATGATAGATTTTTTTGGCGCAAATGTAAAGCACCGGAGTGGAAGCCTTCAATTAAGATCGAGGATTTGCGAATTTCAATGTTTGTCTTAGTATAACTCATATTTTGATACATTGAAATTCACTTGTATGTCTTAAAACATAAAATTTAAAATGAAATTTGTTTAATTAATTGATAAAAGATACTTCAATGTTAAATCCTTTAAAAAATCAAGAAATTCAAAAAGTGGTAATGTGGGTAAAGTAATATAACTATGACAATATTATATTACTAGTAAAGTATTGAGGCAAGAATTTCTTTACCACAAATTACTTTAAAAATTTACTAATTTCTACCCTTCCGGAGCACCTGAGATCATCCCCAGTTTTTGATGGGGTTCGTGTTACTCAGGCTTTAGTTTTCTATGTTGTGTGTTGTGTACTGTTGTGTGTCTATTGGTCTTTTTCTTTTTAGCCATGGCGTTGTCAGTTTATTTTTTACTTATGAGTTTGAATGTCCCTTTGGTATCTTTCGCCTCCCTTTTTCCATAGATTCAAAAAATTGGTTTGGAGGTTTGGATGTACCTGTACAAGACTTATTACAAACGGAACAGCATATCCTAATGTTACGGTAAAGTTGTTTACCGAGCCCATAAACGTAGATACGATCCGGGTAAACTTATCGATCCTTTAAATCAATGTATTATATAAAAGGTTAGCAATTCAACACTGTGATGCTTTATCGGTATAGATATTGATTTCGTTATCAGTAAATTAAAATCAAACTAAATATCATTGTTATACACCTAGGTACATTCTCGGTTCTACAATCTGTTGTCCACCTTAGTAGCAATATACCAACTTCACCTGCATATGGGATATACATTTCCCTTATTCGGTATTCAAGAGCTTGCAGCTCCTACTCAGACTTTGTAAAACGTCACCAGTGTCTGAGCAGAAAGTTGATGAACCAGGGGTATGTCAAAGAACGTCTCGTCCTTTTTCTAAAAAAGTTCATCGGAAGGTACCAAGACCTTGTTGATAAATATTCCGTATCAACTTCACAAATAATACACGATGGTCTTGAAGTATAGATTCTGCGTACTGACGTTGTTTAACATCTTAATAACGTGTTATAGTATTCTTTTATTTGTCTTTATTAATATTACTTTTACTGTCAAGTCAGTTTTTTATGATATCCATTTGACGTGACTCTGTACTTATGTATCCCGTCATACTTTGAACGACAAAATTATTTTATATCTTCCTGTGTGACGTCATACGCGATTCTACGCCAGTACTTTTTAAAAAAAACTTTCAATCCTTTTATGGGTTGATTTTACATAGATAAATAAAATCGTATAATAAAAAAGCAAAAGGAGGATGTTTAATTTGATGTATGCCCTTTTTGTGCTTCTTACTTACATTTGTTTGTTTTTATAGGGATTAAGATGATAACACAATGTTGACTGCTGTACCCCTATTTTTGACATTTTTACCTATTGTGTCTGTTTGTTTTGTTCACGCATCGTTGTCAATATAATGGAATTTGATGCAATTGTCATGCAAGTGAGAGGTTTAGCTAGCTATAAAACCAGGTTCAATCCACCGTTTTCTTCATAAGAAAATGCCTGTACCAAGTCAGGAATATGACATTTGTTATCCATTCGTTTGATGTGTTTGAGCTTTTGATTTTGCCATTTGATTAGGGACTTTCCTTTTTGAATTTTCCTCTGAGTTCAGTATTTTTGTGATTTTACTTTTTGATACCTATATTTTGGTATTGCACAAGGTCATGTTCTTCTGTGACTGTTAATGACGTGTTTACACTAAATCCATTGAATGTTGAATGTGTACTGATTGATATTTTAGTCTTGGACACAAGAATTTTTATCAGTTTTTATTGGCTTTGAGCTAGCGAGTACTCTAAGACCTGTGCTGTGTGTATTTTGTGTATTTGTTAGGATTTCTATGTGCTTTGTATCGATCTGGTGTACTAAGCCTTTTTAAACTGATATTCATAGTTTGTTCTTATGCCGTACTACTACAACACTGTCCAAGGTTACAGGAAGGGTTGGGCACCAGCAAACATGTTTTACCCCACCGACTCTGTATGAGCCTGTCTTAAGTCAGGAGCCTGTAATTCAGTGGTTGTCGTTTGTTGTGGAATATCATATTTGCTTTTCGTTTATTGTTTTTTACTTAAATCAGGTCGTTAGTTTTCTCGTTTGAATTGTTTTACATTTGTCATTTCGGGGCCTTTGATAGTTTACTATGTGGAATGGGTGTTGTTCATTTTTGAAGGCCGTACGGTGAACTATAGTTGATAACTTCTATGGCATTTGGTCTCTGGTGGAGATTTGTCTCGTTGACAATCATATCTTATTTTTATATAACCATCTAAGTGAAAACATTTGACTTGAATCATAAGCTGCAGATCCGAGTTAAACACATAGCTGAATGTCTGTACAAAATGCCTAATCATACATAACAAGATGTTGAGGTAATTTTGGTATCAAATGAAAGTTCAATGACTGGTGATCATTGTAGAACCTTTGTTGACTTTATAATTTTGATAATAAAAAAAAAAAATGTATGAAATTTATAAAGTAGGATATATTTTGTCTGTTGTACTTGTTTTTGGTACTTCTCAAGTTCCTGGAACCAGTACTCTCTTATATGTAATTAAAGGTAGGTTGATTTTGTTCAGTACAAGACACCATAAGGTGTTTCTTTGACATACAATGACTTCAATATTTCTAGATTTTATTGCAACAACCCTGGCACACAAGTGTGCAACATAAGCAAACACAATACATAATATTATTTAATATACAAAAAGCAATATAATCTATATATATAACAAACAGTGTAAATGGTAAAAACATGGGGATAGAGGCGATATAGGAATCCAGGTTTAAAAACAGTATTTTTTTTAATAATCAAAGACAGGTTTGTAAGTAAATCCGTATAACATAGCATAAGCACGACCGTCGCTGTATGTGAACTTAAGACAAAAGAGTGTGACTGCTTGAAATTAAGGAATTTAACATAATAAGCAATGGTGCGATGAATTTGTTGTGTTCCTTCTAATGGATAGTTGTCTCATATCCAAGCATACTTTAAACATCTGCTTAAATGTAATGATGGTTTCTTTTAAAAACCGGACATGGGTAAGTTGTACATAATCTTTCATTGATATTACTCTACGCTAGCCAAACTCTTGGACAAGAAAAATTACCGGCATTGTATACAATGTAGATTAACGTACATGATTATTTGATTTGTTTTACATAGTTATCTCTCTTAAAGTATTTTCATGTTTGGATGTATTTCTTATGCTTTGTTAACCAGATAGAGTTATGAAGTGTTTAACTTTACATTTCCAAGGGGTTTTTTTTAGTAAATGTTTTTTAGGTGTATTTACTATCACTATACTATTCGATGTTTAAGAAAATAAAAACTCAAAACCTGTTGTCTTAAATGGTCTTACTTATTGATAATAACTACGTGTTACCATACTGAGTTCACTTAATTAATGACGTTTAACTTCTTAAATACATGGTTGCAAGGGTAAAGTAAAAGTTGAATCGTCTCCCTGTATCTCGCTTCTAAGGAATAGAGCATTTTTTTATTCGATTGAATTAGTTAGGTTGTGTTTTTGTGTTTCTTACTCAACCCGATTGAAGTCAATTGCGGTGCACTATGATTGAATGCATGAGTATACTATATTTTTGGCTCATTTATGAACAACTGCAGTATGAATATCAACAGTAGACATTTTGAAACACATCGGAGTATATATTTGAAAAAAAATTCGAAAAGGCTTTTGAATTTTCTTAGAAATTATGTCAAATAACCTTAGCTTTAAATATAGGCAAGGTCAATGGGAAGATGACCATGCTTTCGTTTGACTTAAATTTTTAAAGCTACAGGATAAAATGTTTCCACACATAAATGGGTTGTCCTGTTTTAATACCACAATAAAATTGATATTTTTAATATAAAGTACTTTCTAAATTAGACATTTAAGCTAATTTTAGGATTTTTTAAATTTAAGATGATCCATTAATGACTTGATTACGAATCTGTACAACCTTCATCACTGAGCAAAAACTCAAACTGTATAGTAAGCTATAAAAGGCTGCGGTATAAAAAGATATGAAACATTTCCAAAGAGAAATAACAGTCTGACATAAACCAATTATGGCAGCCTGTTTCAGCAATGTGTCATGAATATTTTAGTATACTTTATGATGGAATTTCCAGATAATTGAAATTTAGCAGTTTTTAAAAAATCTACCTTGTTTGATATTTATGGGGGTGGAGAGGAGGATTTTCCGGATTGATCATTTATTTTCATCTGTTGCTACGCATATATAAAATAAGAAGATGTGATATGATTGCCAATGAGACAACTTTCCACCAGAGACCAAATGAGGTAGAAGTTAACAACTTTATGGCAATGTACAACCTCCCGTCAACAATGAGCAAATCCCATACCGCATGCTTTTTTTCCGCGCGAAAATTTATTTTCCCTTTTGTACGCATTTATTTTTTTGTTTCCTGCATTTTGTGAGGAATGTTCATTTCCATCCTGCTTACCAAGCCAAGCCATTCATTTTTAACTCCACCTCCCCAACAATCAAAAACTTGTGCCTTATTTAATATCAATTTTCAAAATATGTCTTTTGACATTTACAATAATAAATTCCAGCTGATGCATGCATTGCACATTTCCGGTTTCCGAATTGGCATTCGTTTTGATATAAATCATCACTAAACAATCTACTCCTGAATACCGATCTTGTCAGTTTGTCAAAATAAACATCAAGGACGATCAAAAATTCCGGAAGCTTTTAAAAGTATTTGATGTTGTCTATAATATAGTACTAATTGCTCATTTAGCTTTATTTATATATCACAGAGAACATCATACCAGAGTCTATTTCAAGAAAATTTCACAAAAAAATTACCGCAAATAAATTAGTTACCGCTGTGAGCTGAGTGATGTACCATTAAATTATGTTCTTTGGGATTGTTTATCTACAGATGTGGAATGAGACTCATAGGTTGTTAGTATTCGTAATAATTTCTTTCATTAGATTACCAAAGGTTATGTCAAAAATTTTGACACATTAAATTAACTATAGAATGTTGCCCACGTAATGGCATGTCTGTAAAGACTACATCCTAGCAAACTAATGAAGAAACGGCGCTTTGCATTTTCTCATCTTGAGGCCCGTTGTCACTTTCAAAGTTTTCTTTGACCAAAAAATAAAAAACTTAGTTAACGTTTTTGAAGATTCATTTATGTTGACATGCGTCAAAGATAACTTTGATTAAAAAACTTAATGGACTTTGTTGGAATACAATCTCATCCTATTTTTCTTGAAACTTTGATGGACTCTAATCACGGTGAATTAGCCAATCATAGTGCAGTTTAGGGAAGATGCTATTTTTGTTTATAAAACAAAACCACATGGCAAAATTGGCGAGAAAAGTAGTACAAGTTCCCTAAAGAGCATACAAAAATTGCTAGGGTAAAAATATGAATTCAGGCATTGAATTTATTTCGATCAGTTGTTCAACTTAACCAAGAAGTATTTTAATTGATCTTTGTCCATTCTTAAATAATCCCTGGTTTCGACCGGGTCCTCACTATTGAGTTCTTAAAAGAGAATGTCTTCTTACCAACTAGTTTCTTGTCGTCTTACTCATGTACGATCTCAAATTCGCCTTTTCTAAATGGTAATTCACAGAATACACAATGAAAGTGCAATGCAGTCATTCTGTGAGAATTATATTTGAGCCATTTTTCTTTTTGTAAACACTGAACTCCCTCCCACATTTCTTTTGACCAAGCTTTTAGTGAAAAACCTTGATAGTGACAAAAAATGACTTTGACCAAGTTTTAAAATTTTTGATAGTGATAACAGGCCTTTAGTTACCGTTAAAAAATTGCGCTTTTTAATTTATCGTCTAATTAAAAATAGAACTTATAAATATAATTGAGAATAGAATGGGGGAGTGAATTAGAGAGACAACAACTCGTCCAAAGAGCAGAAAACAGCCAAGACCACCAATGGGTTTTCAACGCAGCGAGAAAATCCCGTACCCGGAGGCGGGCTTCAACTTGCCCCTAAACAATAATGTATACTAGTTCAGCGAAATGGACGCCACAATAAACTCCAAAATATATAAATGAACCAAATTAAACAAATACACGACTAACAAAGGCTATAGGTTCCTGACTTGGGACAGGCGCAAAAAATGCGGCGGGGTTAAACATGTTTTGTGAGATCTCAACCCTCTCCCTATACCTATAGCCAATGTGGAATGAACAAACACACAGCAATACGCACAGTAAAACTCAGTTCAAAAGAAGCCCGAGTCCGATGTAGGGATATGTAACAGAAGAAACTAAGCAAAATGACAATGATCAACATAAATTTACAAAGAACTACTAGCAGTAACCCTCAATTAAACTGGCCGAAAGAGTATGCCTTCATGATATGAAAATCACACACAATCCCTTTCGTTAGGGGTTTAGTATCATGTAATCATAAATTAGACGACAAGAACATAACTCGTGTCATGCCAACAACTGGTTTTAGAATAAATGTATTTATTTCCGATGCAAAGACCCTATGAATGGATCAATATTAATTCAAAAAAAAAAACATCTTTAATGACTGACAACAGTATCGTAACGATATCCCTTGTGAAAAAGTCTGTTTAATTGTTTGGTTCGATTTTGAGGTGAGGTATACTTTATAAATAATTTAGGTGGCCATGTAGCTAGTTATTATCAATGTTTACGTCAATGGCAAAGTTTCACCTTATATTTTTCACCTTATAGCTTTACTTTTTTCTACCTCTGTCTTTAAATTTACGATTAATTCTTGATTGAAACAGGGAGATAAATATAAATACCGGATAAGCTGGACTGAATACATGTCTGATTATTTCTATGTAAGGATGCAGCTTTCGTGACGTTCGTTGGTGTTTAATGAAAAAAATCTGCAAAGAGGGGTGAAAACAAAATAAACCACAGTACAAGAAGGCAACAATGATCTACTAAAGTACAGTTGAAAAGTGTCGGAACTATTTCTAACTTCTAACAAAATTATTTTATATGAACAGATTGGTAACAGTGTAAAAATGTCATCTGTATTTTAGCAGAGACCGCATTTATATTTCTACATGTATATGCCAAACATGAATGAAAGCGCAAGGTAATTGTTATCATTAAATATTTCAGTTCATTACATAGGTATGCCAAGGTTTACCCCTGACAAAGATGATGAGTGTACATATTACATAACTAAAATATTTAATTTAACCTATTGCATTGTCTGTTGTATGTATTAAGTATTGTTTTACCATCTGGCCTGTATATGATGAGATTTAAAAGTCACAAATATTTATTCGTCACATTTTAAGGGCAATGAAAACATATACCGGTAACGACCAAAAGCAGGAACAGTTAAAACTATACAATACAAACAGTAAGCGTAGACTTTGTTATGTAACAAACAGTTTCAAATAAATCTAAAAACAAATCAAAACATAAAAGCATAAGTATACATTGGCTAACGCAGAAACAGGCAAAAACATGATACTAACTACTTTTTGCTTTTTATTTTAATATTACTAGGATAGGAGAAATAGCATACTTCAAGTCAAGAAATTGTAACTTTATTTTTAACTGGACAAGTTGTGTAGTGGAGTATAAAATTGAGAATGGAAATGGGGAATATGTCAAAGAGACAACAACCCGACCAAAGAGCAGACAACAGCCGAAGGCCACCAATGGGTCTTCAATGCAGCGAGAAAATCCCGCACCCGGAGGTGTTCCTCAGCTGGCCCCTAACTAAAATTGTGTGCTAGTTCAGTGAAAATGGACGTCACACTAAACTCTACTTGTCTAGACTTGTCTACTGTTGATTGATTTGTTTGGTTTAATTAAGTTTTCTGTTGGGTTTCTGTCTCATTGACGTATATCCGGCATTTGTTCATTTTTTGAACATTTATAGATACTGTCCATAAAGAACGTCATAAACACATTCTTAATGGAGGGTTTAAATTTAGTAAAATTACGTTATCAATAAATTGAAACTTTAAATAGAAAAGAACAGGCCCATCAAGAGTGAAAAGCCATCTATATATTTCAAGCTATAAATTTATACCCCGTTTTCAGAAGGAATAAAAATGGATATTTCCGATTCAAATTGTAACAGTATTTGTTAAAGTTATTTCCCCGTTATAGTTTGTAATTAGCGATTACCCTGCACGTGTGTGCTTGAATGCACAAATCCAGAGTATCGAATTCCGCTTAAACCGGTACTAAGGATCGTCATGAACTTGAAGAAAAATATGAGTTTTTGGTCCGTGTAGAAGGCCTCATTGTGGCTTTCATATGATCAGGAATTTTGTTTCGGGGGATTTATTGCCTATATCCCTTCGTGTGAAATTAATTACATAAGTTTTTTCGTGTTTTTATGCGCAATAACAATGCAGTTCGGCATAGAAAACGTATTTTGTAATGTTTAAGTTCAGTCAAAATATAAGCGGGAATCAGTCATAGAAATGCGTTAAATGTATTAAAACAATAATAGGCCCAAGGACATAGTTATTTCGTAGTGCATTTCTTTTAGACAATAAATACAAAATAAAAGAATCGTAGCTGCTCTATCTCAAAAAATATTTTTACAGTGTATTGTACTACTTTTGGGACGTATCAAAATCATAGGAAAGTCTACCAGCTCTAACTCAAAATATGGATAATTATTTGTTAAGGGTGTCTAATATTCAGTTTGACAGCTTCAAACACCATTTTTTACTATTTTCAACTGGACCAATTATCTACTATACCTACAAATTTATGTTCCAATTTTTTTACATGTAATTTCACTCCCCCCCCCTTTTTTTTTTACTTACCATGTTATGTTTTAAAAAGAAATCAACTTTGAAGTACATATAGTGTATGAAAAAAAGTTATACACTGTCAACACTACGAACTATATTCGTAGGCAATAACTGTGTTCCCGGACTAATACCCTAAATATGCATTTAGTGTCTGAAAGAAATGCACTGATTTAATATAAAATTAGGAACAATAAAGTTTCAATACGGTATAAATACTAGTGATGTATATCGGAGCACCACACTTAGCTGCTTTTTAATGGATTATGCCTTTAAGTTTACTTAAGTTAAGTCTTTGATGGTATAATAGGAAATTGTTGAACTATTTCCTTTATCTTTTGATCAACTTGTTTTAACATGACATAGCAGGGCTTACTTGTGATGATCATATAGATATAGGAAGATGTGGTGTGAGTGCCAATGAGACAACTCTCCATCCAAATAACAATTTATAAAAGTAAACCATTATAGGTCAATGTACGGCCTTCAACACGGAGCCTTGGCTCACACCGAACAACAAGCTATAAAGGGCCCCAAAAGTACTAGTGTAAAACCATTCAAACGGTAAAACCAACGGTCTAGTATATATAAAAAACGAGAAACGAGAAACACGTATAAATTACATAAACAAACGACAACTACTGTACATCAGATTCCTGACTTAGGACAGGTGCAAACATTTGCAGCGGGATTAAACGTTTTAATGGTACCAAACCTTCTCCCTTTTTCTGAAACAATAGTATAACATCACAACATAGAAAAACACACGATATACCCTCATGAGAGTACTTTCAGTCCTCTAGTTGGTATTACCACATTGGTTAACATGACATGCATATACAAAAAATCAACTGAAGGCATTTTCAAAACCAGTCGCAGTATAGACGCAGGATGGACGCAATTTCCTGCTACTTTTTTGTATTTACATAAAAAAAAAAAACATAAACAACGCTCGTCTACACATGGATTTAAATAAATGCACGTTGTGGAAAAATTTCAGACTGGAATGCACAGCATAATTGCATCTACAATATAAAAAAAAAAAATGGAATTCAACGACTTCAAACGTCTGCTTTATAATTTCTTCCAGGGTGTAACACAGATGTCAAAATGTCTTGTGTCACGAGCTTTGTATAAGAATGCACAAATGAGAATGTTTATGTAACCATATTTGGTAGTCACCTTGCAACATGATATCTTTATTGCATTTTACTTGTATTCAAATTTAATACGATTCAATTATTTTTGTAATAACAAAAAGGGTATAGACACACCTGTGTTGACGAAATCTACAAAGAGCGCAAGTTATTTCTTCGTGTCAACTGAGTCACCCAATAAATAATCTCAAATTAATGCAGACCTAATATTATACGATTATACAGACAGATCAGATTTCGATATCTTTAATTGTTCCCATTCAAATCGAAGTATTTCTAATTAAAATCTGAACCACAATTTGTAAATGATATGATGATTTTTTGCAATTAAAATGATGCTAACATATTTCTCACTCAAGTACTATTTAAAAGTTTTCAATGCAATATATGTGGTTTGATATCATAATTTATTTTCTTAATATGAATACATAAATAATTTGGCCTGGTTTGGCTGAACGGATCCGGAATTTGAAAATAAAATGAATATTTGAAATATCGTGCCAATGAAAATTAGCATGGTCGTGACGATAATCATGATTTTTTTTGTGTTGTTAAATGAGGATATTCATTTCTCGAAATATTACCACCTTTTCTAGAATTACGCACATTTCATCATGTTCGACCCTTTGAAGTGTTTAAACAATGAAAATATTAATCGAAATACATCCGTTTTGGTTTCAAATGATATAAATCGTATTAAAAGCTCCAGTAAATTAATTAATTTTGCCGGTCTATGATTGAACATTTAAATGAAACCACGCCAAATTACGTCAAAAATAAATTTTGTAATACCACAGAAATATAAACATTCGAGAATGATCAAAATTACCTTTAAAAGGAAAGACAGGCAAAAATTTTATCGATCTTTTAAAAAAACGTACGGAATTTACATAATTGATGTTTAAAAAGACAAACCTACTGGAAGTTTATTTGCAGAACTGAAAATAAGTGGGCGTTAAACAGTGATCTAATAGGCTGAAAATGTTGAGACTATTTATATATGGAATTACCGCAAACATGTTTATTAATATTTGAAAACTAGAACGAGAGAGACATATTCAGGAAACCAACACTTGTAAAAGTTATACGAGGCACAAGTTTGAAAGATAGTAATTTACAGGTATCGCAAGGTAAGAAAACTTTTTAACAAGGTTGATTTTGATTTAAAAGAAACCAACTATCATTAATATTATATTATATCTGATCTGATTTGAGTATTTATTTCATCAAAATTGTATTATTAAGAAATAACTGACAGGGGATTTCTCAATAGGAAAATGTTTAGAGCTCAAATATTTTATAGTTGAGAACCATAAAGTCATCTAGCTCTGGATGTTTTATATTTTATTTCGTTTGTTGTTTAACTTGCAGAGGAAGTATACATGATTTTTTTTTATTGTAATTTTATGTAGAACGTGTTAGGCTCGCTGCAATGACTGATTATTCTTGTGATGACAATTTTAAAGTCTTCAGACTCAAAATGATGCACTATATGATTGGTCTGAACTATTTTAAAACGTTTGTTTTTCACTTTAATACATACCTTCATCTCTAAGGTTTCCTGCTTAGAGTGACAGGTCAAAGAGAAACGCATTTTTGAGGTTAAGCTTTTATAGGTTATACAAGTACACCAATTGAGTTTTTAATTGATATCTTATTAAATAAGTGCACGAATATATATGTATGGTAAGATTTGCGGTTGGTATAGATGCGTGACTTTTTGACATTGAGCTGTAAAATATATAATTTCATCCACTTTTTGCATTTCAAATTTATTTTCGCCTTTTTATTTTTCTTCTAAATTTGTGCATTTATCTAGTTTAATCCATTGCAACTCTACATCTTCATTCAATGATAATGGATTTTAGAAAAATATTTTTGTTGCGTTCGATATAATTTGTTTTTATCAGAAACTCTTATACTTTCATATTCATAAATGATTATTTAAAACTGTTTACAAAACTTTGAATTGTTTGAAATACTAAGGATTTTCTACCCTGCATTTTGCAAAACCTTTCGGAATGTTTGACCCTCAATGCTTTTCAACTTCGTACTGTTTGGGGCCTTTTAATTTTTTTATTCGAGCGCCACAGATGGGCCTTAACTTGATAGTGATTTCATTAGGTTAATAATAATGAAATAATTGATTAACATACGTATCCAAATATGTCGTTCATTGAAATGGGTTTCCGATCTTAGGAGAAATGGGTTTCCGATTATAGGATGAACTATTTCCGAAATGTGTAACACATAGTCTAAAATTGCTTGTAAAATAACGGAAGGATTGTTTGTATTATCAAGTAACTTATACAGTTTTTCTTCTTTACAGAAACATGAAGCTAATGAAGCAGATTATTGTTTATTGTATTGTGATCATCGCGGCAAAGGCAGATTTGCCGTGTCCAGTAGCAGAGTGCAGTTGCGAAAATGGACCAATCGGAAAAGGCAGAATAATCAACTGCAGAGATAAGAGTCTTACTTCCGTTCCAAAGTTTCAACCATCAGACGAAATATTTCTTGAACTCACACTAAGCAATAGCTACGACCCAGTTCTCTTATCGAACGGCGCCCAATGCCCATCGTGCAACAAAATTACATTCCTTCCTCCTACTGCATTTAGAGGACTTCGATTACAAGGACTAGATCTGAGTAAAAACCAGATATCACAAGTTTCTGACACAGCGTTTGAAGGACTGGAGAGCTACCTTGAGGAATTGTCAATTGATGGGGATAAGACCATATCCCCACCGTACAGTGCTATGTCAAGACTTTCTAACTTGAAGAGTCTTTCCTTACGTCATTTCAATCAAGCACATATGAACAGACAAAATACAATGATTGACACTTTAGTTAATCTGGAAACATTAGAATTAAAATACATGGACGTATCCGCATTTTCCAATGATTTATTTTTATATCGGCTGCCAAAACTGACAAAACTCCATTTAGAGGGGTTGCCAATGAGAGAATTTCCAGTGAAACAACTGAAACCTTTAAAGTATCTTGAAAAACTCTATGCTGTATATATGCAGCTCGAAAACATTCCATATGGGGCTTTCCAAACGATGACAAACTTGAAAGAATTGGTTTTATCTCATAACAAAATTGAGACACTTTATCCTGGATGCTTTGAAGGAATTGGTTCGTCTTTAAAAGTACTTGGACTTCATTTGAACAATTTAGACGAAACAAAACTAGGCCCTCTAGCCTCGACGTCTTGGTCGCAATTGGAAAAAATAAACCTCGGACATAACAAAATGAATACAATACCGAACGGATTATTCTTTAATATGAGAGACCTTAATACTCTAAATGTTGATTCGAACAAAATTGCAACGATAAACAAAGGGGCTTTACAAGGACTGGATAAACTGGAAAATCTCGATCTATCCTACAACCAGTTGGACAAAATAAATAAAGATACGTTTTTATCGTTGACCAGATTGAGAGTACTAGATCTTCGGAATGAAAACGGCAAATCTTCCACAGGACTTTTTAAACTAACAGTGGATAGTGTAAACGGTTTAAAACAACTGCAAAAACTTATTTTAACCGATACTACCGTCGATGAAGTTGAACTGTGGAAAACAATACAATATTTAGAAAATCTTGTTGTTTTAGAGTTAGGTGGAACAGACATTAAAGAAATTCCTGACTTACAGTTCACATTCAATAGACGATTGAGCCATTTGATGCTTGAAAGAAATTCTCTTTCGATTTTAACACAGGCTAAATTGTATGGCACGGAGAAGAGTCTTGAATCAATAAATTTGCAACAAAATAGCATTAAAACTATCGATAGATGTGTATTTGCAAATTCTACCGCCTTGAAAAGTATGTTCTTATATGGAAATCCCCTCCGATGTGACTGCGAGATCAAATGGTTGCAAGATTGGATTAGAGAGCGCAGTGCAACAGAACCCTTTTTTCGGTATATGGTGAATGGCATGTGTCAATCCCCTGAGCATCTTAAGAATGTGCCTATTTGGAATATTCAAGGAGGCGGGTTGACTTGCGGTCCATCATATCAAATACCAGTTTGCCAAAATTTTGAAAGCACGGCCCAAACCATTCCTACGCCTACTGTTAGAACGACAGAACAACCAGCTGTGGACAAGACCAACAACTTCAGATTTACAAAAGTGTCTGAAACTGACCACACTATAGAAATCACGTGGGCAATGAGGGTTCCAAGCATGGTGTCTTCGATGAAACTCGAATATCAGAAATTAGGACCTTACCCAACGATTTATCCCGTGCATGTTCCGAAATACGCAGAATATTTCAAAATACAAAATGTGGAATCAGACAGTCAGTATTTGATATGTATGTACTCGGAACTGTATGATTCAACAAAACCAAAAGAAAGAATATGCGTTGTCATCAAGACACTTTAAATAACTGAAGATCAAGTCGAATCAATGTTAATCAAAACTAAACAATTTCAATCTTCTTGAAATAATTACTTACAACTGTTTTGGTAAAAAAAAATCCAAACCACCGTGATATCTAAAGTGTTAAGGATGCTTAATCTTCTACAATTACATTTACATTTCCTGTGTGAATTTTTTATATTTTCTATGTTTAACGATAATGTATTAATCATTTATTGGCAAGTATATTTTACTTAAATATACATACTTTTGATATAAGCTGTTGTATATATCTAAATTATTTTGAGTTAATAATGTTAACAAACTTTTACTTCTATGGTTTAAACATTATCTTGACATGACCTGCGGAACAAAGAGATAACATTATGTCTCAAAGCTGAATAGTATTAAGATGCAAACGTCCAAAATAAAATAGGTCTTTATTTTTGGTTTTTTTCGTGTTTTGTTTATTTTTTTTTGTGTTTTGGGGTATGCTGTCTTGTAAAATTACCCCTATCGAGTCCTTTTATTCATAACTCCTATCATTTTTCGAAAGAAATCCAATTCGTTCATTCATTACGACATTTTACGACAGTTGTACATTTTTTTATACATGATATCTAGTCTTTTTAAATACTCTTTTTTACTGATTGTGTGTTCAATTTATTTATTATATTTTGTATATTTTTAATAAATCATATCTACTAAGGTTGTGTTTATACAATAAAAATTGTGACTCGTCTGATGTTTTTATGTGATTTTCTTCTCCAATCATTTGTTATTAATACATAAGGTAAACTTGGGAAGGTTTATATTGTCAAATGACTCAATTTAAATTTCGTGTATTTTATTGACTTTTAATGTATCGTCTTTATTTGGAAAGGCTACCCTCATTCTTGATCTAATCACTCATCTTACATCCGCCATAGAAATCTTGATTGACGTAGAAATTGTTTGATCTGCATGTCATTGCGGTTATCAATTTAAAGTGCTTCTCTGATGAAAAGACAAATAAAAAGGGTTTTAAATGTTTCACCCGCGAATTTATCGTGTTGTTTATGAAATTTTCTACATCTCAATGTACTCTTAGATTGGCAGAACTCTCGACTGATTGTTTTTGGCTTAAAGTCCAGTGGCAAATTAATCATGCATATTCAGGAAGAGAAAATCCAATAGTTATAGGTCCTACAAAGTAGCTCGATCTGGATTAAGGGTAGGCATTTCGACTAGGCAACAGGGGCATGGGGGTATGTTGGATGGGGGCAGGACTTTCAGTCCCTCCATCAGGCCACCTACAAACCCCTTCAAGCTGTTCTTTTGTGTTGCGAGCGTGGCACTCTCCCTACACGAGGCTTCGGATTTAAGGTCCCCATTCCGACCTGACGTGGCTGCGTACTTATACAACCCGCAAACACAAAAGTTAAGCATGGATTTTTCTTTCGCCGCTGCCGGTTGGGAGAAGTTCGGAAATGACCATATTTTTATGCCGCAGTGAACATGGTGCATATATGAATATACATTTTGAGCTAGAAGAACTCGAGTTAGACATTATAACGAATTTACATATTATACGGAGTTTATTTGACGGTGTGCCACGCCTCAAGTATTAATTTAAATTCTAACTGGTGAAGTTATCATTTCCCTTGTATTATGTAATCACTTTGCAACACGAATCATGAAAAGATAACATCACCAGTGCAGGTAGATATTTACCCGAAAAAAAAATATACATGTCGGAGTTTCTTCAAATTTGGATAAAGGTTTAAACTAATTGAAACTGCGGATAAGTACGATCACCAGAACATATAAAATGGGGAACCACTTTTGGTAAGTGGGTTCATCGTATTAATTACGATCTGTGAGCTTGATCATGAAAGATTCTTTTGTTTCAAATGAGATTGTGGGCGTGATGAAGCAGAGGCTAAGATGAACCTTTAATGGTCACTTTGGAACACTGAACTTATTGTAAATTAATGTTAATCAAGTCAACCAAATTTCTGCAATCTGCGCAAAATTCCATAATTGACAAAAAACCTATAAACATGTTGTAATTAACTGACACGTACCTCTCCCTCCATGAAGAGAACAAAACCAAAAATTATTACTAGAAGTCGCAACAGATCATTTAATATTTTTGTCACAACAATATGCCATAGGTTATCTACATGCCAAATATTTAATATTCTTTGTCAAAGGATAAAATTGTTCTGGCCAACATAAGACCACCTGCAAAAACATAAACGAGAGTGCACGCTGAAATGTCTCGGCTTCTTACTGGTCGTGACTGAATGGGGTCAAGGTCAGATAAACTCTGCCAGACAGACATGTACACCTTACTATCATTCCATTCAACAAATATAGTTGACCTATTGATTATAGTCTTAGCCTTGATCACTTATCCATGAAATAAGGCCAGGTCAGGTGAACCCTGTTTAATAGACATGAAGACTTTTCAAGATTCCCATATACCAAATATAGTCATCGAGTTACTCAGAATAATACTATAGAGTTTTATTTAACCAGTCACTGATCCATGAAAATGAGGTCAAGGAGAATATACAGATGGAAACTTTGTAGCATAAGGCTTTTTGAATACAAGGTATGCAGCATCTACTGCCTTTTTAAATATAAAGTTTTCATCCAATCAATGGTCAATTTTGTATATTTTACAAATGGTATACTACAAAGGGTTATGCACCCACATGCAAAATATCCTAAGTTCTGCCTGGGACTATTATAGTATAATAGTCCCAGGTTCTGCCTGGCAAGCTTGTTAAAAACTTTAAAATCACTGAATTCAAAGTTGAAGGTTATATGTCCAAAATGGTATAAACAGCAGCAGTCATCTTAGCTATATAATATGAACTATAATTATTAATTTGCATTCTTTTTGGATAATTTTTTATAGCATATGAAAATTTGTAAATTTGTCATGTCAGTGTTATGAAAAAATTGTTTTTTTATCCAGCCCATAAAAGAGGAATGGGTGGGATGTAAGGAATGTAAAAAAAAAAAAAACATTAGTGTTTTAATGCATTCCCTCTCCGACTTCCTTTGAAAAAACTTAATCTAACTATGGACAATAAGAGTGAAATCACTGAAATTAAAAGAAAGCATAGTTTTATCAATTAATACTGACATTGAATAAAAATTTGGTCAAAACAAGTCAATATAATTTTATGATAGGTTCTCATTCTTTAAAACTCACTATCAAAGGTGGAAAACTGAAAGGGAACATACTGTCATCGATTTTACAATTCTCAATTCCATACAAATTTTGAAAGAATATGATCTATAAGACAATTTTTAATGGTTTATTTGGTCCTTTGTAATGGTATATTTGTTATAGTCATATAAACTAAGTGTTGAATAAATTTTTATCAAATAATTCTGAGTTGGTTATTTGTCCTTGGGGTCAATATAGATATTTGCCCTCAAATACCCATAATGACCCCCTGAATTTAACTTCCAGTAAACCTGTCAATAAAAAACAATAAATAAAATAATCAGACTTCTTGCTACTCCCTCTGGCTTGATATGGCAGTCTCCGGCTGATACCAGGCCAATATTTAAAATGCCATGTAATAATCTATAATTATTCTATGAAGGATATATGGAAAATTAAAACCATCCATTGAGTGGGAGGTATTCTGCTATTATCATATTTGTCTGTCCTTCGATCCTTTTGTCCTCCTGGTTGTCAGTAATTTCATCTATCCATCTGTTTGTCTGTCTGTCTGAACCTCTATTACCTTTGGTACGGCTTGTGTATTAAGGAACTATTAGATATTTTGCTTTGAACTTCATAACAAGTTGTACAGTGTACCAGTCTGCCTGGCCAACACTTCCTCTTTGATGAGACTTTGAATTTTCATAATACCCACTGTACATGAAAGTTTTTGTCACATATATCTCAGCCTTTGTATTGAGAAATGATTTGATATTTGGTCCAGAACTTTATAATGTTGAATTGAATTTTCGACTTATGAGTTTGAATGTCCCTTTGGTATCTTCCGACTCTCTTTTGACTAAACCCTGAATCTTTATAATAGATATAAGAAGATGTGGTATGAGTGCCAATGAGACAACTCTCCATCCAAGTCAAAATTTATAAAAGTAAACCATTATAGGTCAAAGTACGGTCTTCTACACGGAGCCTTGGCTCACACCGAACAGCAAGCTATAAAGGGCCCCAAAAATTACTAGTGTAAAACCATTCAAACGGGAAAACCAACTGTCTAATCTATATAAAAAACGAGAAACGAGAAACACTTATGAACCACATCAACAAACGACAACTACTGAACATCAGATTCCTGACTTAGGACAGGTGCAAACAAATGCAGCGGGTTTAAACGTTTTAATGGTACCAAACCTTCACCCTTTTTCCTGAAACAATAGTGTTACATCACAACATAGAAAGACACACTATAAAATATCAACTGATATAGCTTAACTCAATCAAAGGACATATTAACACCAGTGAACATACACTGAACAAATAAATTTGACCTATGATACATTGTAAATACAAAATAAATAAACTAAGGGAAGAATAATAAAAGTAACATGTTATATCGGTATGAAATGTTAAACAATTTAAGAAAAACAAAATGCTCGAACAAAAATATCAGCTATTTGCAATACCTTTAAACACAGGTAAATGAAAATAATTTTGTAGTTAGGTATACGTGTACAGTTCCAATAGAGAAAGGAAATATTTTTACAAAATAAATAATTTTGATGTTCATAGTACGAAGTCAAAATTTATAGATATAATACCCACTGAGCATTGAATTTTTGATAACATTTCACTCAGCTTTTGTATTCATGACTGATTTAATATATGATTTGGAACTATCTTTTCCATGAAAGTAATTTTCAGATTGCCAGGCAAAATTATGTTACAAGATAATACATATAGAGTATTTCTAAGATTTTTTATTTTTGGTATAAAGAGACAGATAATAAACATGAATATAAAAATGGCTGCCATTAATGGATGGAATAAAGATATATTCTAAACAGAATTCAACTATAAGAACTAAAATTAATACACTTGATAATTATAAAACCTCATGCCAAACTATATATATCATTTTGAAACTAATGTAATGTGATAAACATGTACCATAGAATATTACAAAAACTGAAATTTGGCTATCTATTCTTGCAAGAAGTTTGTTCTGTCACTGTGACTGTTCTATTATAAACTACATATTATAATTTTGTAAATGAAGAGTTTCTTTTTTATAATAAAGGATAAGTCCATAAAGAGGAAGCAGGAGCAGAAATAGTTTCCAACTTGATATCCAGATGTCACATACCTGCTAACCTTCACGATTTTTGGGGATTTCCCCATGAGAGGTGTTGACATAATTTTGAAATTCTTCATTATAAACTAAATACCTCAAAACAGACATTCAAATGAGTTAAAAGGGTATTTAAGCACATACATACTCATTCAAACAATATAGTAAAAGATTAAAAACACTTATGACAATATAAAAGGAGCATTATATCCTCTTGCTCTTCAGATCCCTCATGGAGATTTTGAAAAGTTGGCAGGTATTATGTCATTTTTAAAAAGTCAAAAAGTCAGTAAAAAATCAAGACTTACAAAATTGGCAAATGTATGTATAAGGTAATATAACAATAAATATAAAAGGTACACGTAAAACAGTTAAAATTACTCATAAATATAACTGATAATAATTAACAACAAGTAAGGAATGTATGTTACATAAAAATTTTTTGATTCTGTTTTCCATACAACTGCATACAAACAAATCTGTTCAGAATATGACAAAATAGAAACTGACAAGTAGGAGTAAAAATGACACCTTAACTGACTTTGTTAAAACATGGACTGGTCATTTGAACTGGAATCAACATATGCATGGCTAATAAACATGAGTGGTTAATATCTTCCGCAGTAATATATTTTGTAATATGTAGAATATATCTTTTTTGTTTTTTAATGTTTTCAGTTTTTATTTTAATGAAGGGCTCTTTTGAATGAAAATGAATGTAAACATGGAAAAGGATAAAGAAAATGTTAATTTAATTAATTTGCATATTGTGCAAAAAATGTTAAAATTCGAGAAAGCATGTTTTCCTGATGAGGATGGTTTTGTTATTTTACAAACAGATAATCCTGACAGTTACAACTGATGTATTGAAGTTATATTAAGTGTGTTTACCCATAATGAATTTACACTGCACATTTATTTTACAGTTTTACAAATTTCTTAATCATTTTACCCTAAATTTTCATTGAAACCTTAGGCCACCATAAAAGTAGATTTGGTTCTCTTCCTCCTACCCCTTAAATATAGGAAAGCAGGGAAGAGTTACTTTTTTATTTTTCCAAAAAGTAGAAAGGAATTCTTAAGAATTATTTAAAGACTTAAAATATTTCATGAACTTGAAAGAGAAAAAACCTGCTTATGGTAACAGGAAAGGGAAGAAAATCTCAAAAAATTTCATGAGGTTTATTAAAAAAAAATACATTGTAGCTGTTTTTGAAAAAAATAGTCAGCATGTGAGTTGCAAAATATGCTTTAAAGTTTAAACTGTTAAAAACTTATAATTATTGTGTGATATGTTAACAACTATCACTAAATCAGTAAGTTTATCAAAAATGGTTCAACATAAACAATTATCTTTTATTTGGTTTATATGCAATAACCTTAAGTCCTAGTATTCTGACTCACTACTTAGCAGCAAGGTCAGGTATACAACAGTAACATGTTTACATTGAGTAGACACTAAAACAATGTTTTGTGGAGTAGGAACTATTTCATAAATATGACAGACAAAATATTTTGTCTGCTTCAAATTTGTTCCGAATAGTATAAAAAAATTCATCCAAATTACTATAAAATGTGAAAATCTAAACATGGTTGTCTTATTAGTTAACCAAATTAATCAAATATCAATTTACAATCTGATCAATTTATCAAATGTTCACTTTATTTGCACATTCCTGTAACTTTAATCCTTATCAGTTCTGAACACTGGTATCATGACTTCTTCCTGATCTACCCCTTAAATACAGAGCAGATATTGCGGCAGGATCCTAGGCTAAATCTATCATTAAAAGTGCTTGCCGTATGGTGACCTGCAATTGTTCACATCTCTGTCCTTTCGTCTTTAATAGATGGTTGTCTCATTTGCATTCATACAACATCTCCATATTTTTTTATTACTTGGTTAACTTGACTCATTACATAAAACTGGAAAGTACCACAAAAGACATGTGAATTAGAAAATTAAAACATTTACATACATTTATCAAACACTTTTTGCATTTTAGGTTAAATGTCTACAAAAACAGTGTATGAGATAAATAAAATTAGTAGAAATCATTTTTTCAAATATATCTCAAAATAAATTGCTTCATGAGCGCAGCTGGATACAACCGCAGAGGTCCAACCCTGAACAGTTGGGGCAAAAATGGACACAATATTAGCGCTTGATACAGGTCTGAATTTGGATTGTAATTAAATATTTGACACATAATAGGTTTCTGACACAGAATAACTGTAGTCAAAGAACTCAGAACTGGTTATATGACTTGAATTTATATTCAATTTTTTGCTTTTGTGCAATACACTATGCTGTTGCGAATTGCCCCCCAAAAAAATAATAAAATAAAATTTACCTCCCCTTCTTTTCAAAATTTTTTTTTAATATACCTTAATTAGCATTTTTAAAATTATTAAAATAGTAACTTCTAAAAATAAATTGACAGCTAATCACCTCAAGACAATACAACATTTCTTTATACATAATTTAAAAGCAGTGTAAGGGAGGTAATTTAAACACAACATTGTTAAGTAGTTGTCCATTAACCAGGACAATCATTGTTTTTTCTCACTTTTTTGCCCCTAATTCCTAAATGGTTTGAGCCGTAACCTCCCCAAAGCCAATCCTAACCATCCCTTTGTGGTATGGAAACTTGTGGTATAATTTCAGAGAGATCCATACACCGTTCCACAAGTTATTGTAATGAAACGAGAAAAATGCTTATTTGGGCCCCTTTTTGGCCCCTAATTCCTAAACTATTGGAACCATAACCCCCAAAATCAATCTCAACCTTCCTTTTGTGGTTATAAACCTTATGTTTAAATTTCATATATTTCTATTTACTAATACTAAAGTTATTGTCCGGAAACCAAATGTCTTCGGACAACGACAACGTGATACCAATATACGACCGCAAAAAGTTTTTGCGGTCGTTTAAAAACCTAATATAGTATTTTTCATATAATATTTTCTGGTGAAAAGCTATTGAAATATTTGGAAATAAACAAATGCCTTAGAAATATAAATAAAATTTAAAGCTTCAAAATGCTGTTTTAGATGTTTTAATTAAAACGAAAAAATATAAAATATAAAAGACTTATAAATTGAGCAAAATCACAGACTGGAATATCACAGAAATAAAAATAATTACACAACCAACATCATAATGGTCTTCAATTCTCTAAATAATCTAAAAATAATTTAAAAATAAATATTATTTGTAATTTTCTTTAATTGCTTCCTTTTATGGGATTTACAGGAAAAAATAACACTCTTTTGTTACTGAACAGAGAACAAAGAAAGTGGAATCATATGTTATCTATTGTTTAAATCTACCCTATAGACCAGTAGCAACTAAGAATTCTACAAATAGTTATGGAATGGTATCCTGTAATCTCCACAAATAGTTATGAACTGGTATCATGTAATCTCTAAAAATTGTCCTCATCATGATAGGTAGAATCTGCTAATTTTTTCAAGAGCTTTTTCTTCTTCTTTTTCCTTCCACCAGTTTCTGCAGGTAATGGAGGTAGTTGACGTGGTGCCGAGGCTACAGGTGACTCAAAATGTATATCCTCACCAAACAAACGCCTTTTATTTGATTTTGAGGTTGGCCTATCAGAGTCATTTTCATAATTACGAAACCTTTGATGAGTGTCAAATGAATGATCTTCATAATAGTTATCAGAATGCCCTCCAAGTGGTTCTGGTCGCTCACCATAACCACCAAAATCTGGTTCCCTGTCATAGTAGTCATCTTCCTCAATCATCTTTTTCTTCTTGCTCTTCTTTTTGGGTGATTTCTGGCTCCCAGTGCTGTAAAAGAAGATTAATATTTATTACTCTAAATCGCACTTGAAAATTCATTATCAACTAGACATATTTATCAAGATGCAAAAAAATACTTCACAATGTGAAGCTTATATTTTAAAAAATTTCCAAATTCATCAAACTTCAAAGATGTTTAGCATGGATTCACTATTATTCATAGCATAATGCATGGACTATCCCAGCTATTTTTTACAGATATTTTAATGTCTGACATTCACAGAACAATTATATACTTAATCAATTATGGTCATCTTCCATAAAATGCCAATAAATTGGTGTAATGTTATTTTCATTTTGGTTTACAGCAATTACCCACAATCCTCTATATTAAAAACAGCAGATACTTATCCTGTAAAATTAGTTTGACTTGTAACAAATATAATTTTAGAATCATGATATGTAACAGGTCACTCATTGAAAACTGTTATAGATTACTAGTAATATTATACTAAATACATGATAGAATTTAAGAGGATTGCATTTTTTATTAATTCAAAGTACAAAACACTTAAGTATACAAAAAATAAGAAAAAGAGTTTGAATATAGTTTGATGTGAATTCATCAATGGAAAAGGAAATAACAGAGATGTAATGCCATTCACAGCAAAATTGTGAGCAGACAACTGAAAGGGAATTACAACACAATTAAATTTTTAGATGCTTATTGGCTAATGGGATAAAATAGTAACTGTCACAGGTCATAAATACAAAGCTTTTCTAGTCAACAGTAACTATGACCACAACAAGGGCACTTGACAAAAAAAAACTGTCATAAGAAATGAATATTTCTAAATGTATTTTGTATTTTTGTTTCTACTATCAAAGAATGCAAAATATGGCAATGCTAGCTTTTAATATCAGATATTTTGGTAGGATTTGTATAAAGTCTGCTGAAGTAAAAACGTTGAGTCACTTTGGGGAAAAGGGGTGGGGACGACAATTTATTGTAATACATATAAGTTAATAGTAATTTTTGCAAATACATTATTTTTCAAAATTTTGAAAGACTTTACAAGTTATTGATTTTCATAGCTTAAATATGGTTCACATAATAAAGCTGAAAATAGTTTTTATATGATGCCTGTTCATGGCAAAAAAAACTAATTAACTGTAAAGATTTTTTTAGTTGCTTCCCTTTGTGAATAAATTGTTTCAAAAAGGGATGCATGCTTTAAAATAAATCTATTTTTTTGTCCTGTTGATGGAATGTCGTTCATTGCATAGGTTTGAACAAATGTTGTATTTACAGTTCTACACATAAAAGTACCAATGTCTCAACATAGATAAAATAAATTTAATTTAAAAAAAAATTATCACATCGAAAAACAACACCTACACAGTGATACAGAGTACAGAAAAGGTGCAACAAACAACAAAAAAATACATGCACAACCTGCACTTTTACATTAACAAAACTCTTGTACGTAATGGAGATTATGTATAGAAAGAGAAACAGAGGTAAATTATGCAAACCAATACTCCACAGATAGTCAGATGTTGAAATTGATGGCTACTGGTCTTTTAAAAATGGTTAAAATTAATTTTAGAATGAAAATTGGTGTGACCAAAATCAACGCAGTAAAACCTGTCTGAAGTGAACTCTTTTGAACATGGGGTCTATCTAAACTAAACTCCTGCTTCTTGTAAAAAAGGAAACCCCAAAAATAATTCAGATCAAAAAACAAAATAGCAGGTGTACAATTGCATTATATTGTTAAGATTCTTAGAAAGTTTATTTTGATAAAGGGTGACGTTGAAGGAGGATGTTCTATCATGTCATGCTAGAGTGACCCCAAAACCATTTGAATGAAGAAATAAAATTGTTGCAAAAGTACATCAAGTGTGTAACATTATGTGAAAGATTCACAAAATTCTGTCAAGTTATTCAGCAGCAGTAGTGGATAAAACAAGGGAAAGAAGGATGAACCGATTTATGGACAGACACCCCAATCACTATATACTGCCACCTTCAAAAAGTGGGGGTATAATTAACTCCCTTATTAGTAAATACAATTATTTTTCCTAAGTTATTGTCTTTGAAACTGTGTTAAGAAAACATCTGGCAAATTCAAGCAAAATAGTCAGGAGGAGTTTGGTTTATCCAGGTTTCACTGTATTAAGATTTCAATATGACTATAAAAAGAAATTTCTTCAATTTTCATAGTGACAATTATGTTTGTTTTCAGATCACAATGTGACCTAAGGAGACCAACTGCCATTAAGAGAGAAAAATACAAATTTTAATGAACTTTCCATTTGTTAGTTTACAGTGTATGCAAATAAGTAATTCACCAAGTTTTCAACTTGCTTTACGATCAGCAAATTTTCAGCTTGTTTTGCACTGAAAAACATTATTACATTAAATCTATACTTTTTGAATAAAATAGTTTAAAAATATGAACAACATAATAAGTACCATTCATTTCTAAGTTCTAGTTCTATTGTTGGTTTATACATGAACAACAGAATTAATATTAGACCAATGATTTTAAAAACAAGCCGTAACTAGATAGATTTTAGCTAATAATTGTTATTCAAATAAACAAATTATTATGAATGTGTATTTTATTGAACTCATCATAAAATACCAGGATTAAAATTTTGTACGCCAGACGTGTGTTTCGTCTACAAAAAGACTCATCTGTGATGCTCAATTCAAAAAAGTTAAAAAGGCCATATCACAAAGTTGAAGAGCATTGAAGACCAAAATTTCTGAAAGGTTTTGCCAAATACAGCTAAAGTAATCTGTTCCTGGGGTAGAAAATCCTTAATATTTCAAAAAATTTGAATTTTTTTAAACAGTTAATTTATAAACATATTACTTCTGACAAACTACTTGTTGTCTCTTTGACACATTCCCCATTTCCATTCTCAATTTTATTTTATAATTTACTTCTAAGAAAAGTTAGGTGGAAAAATAATTTAATTGTAAATTATGGTCATTCAAATGCTTAAAACTGGGTTTCTTTGTAATATACTTTTTATAAGCCTGTTTATTTATAAATATTTTTAAACATAATAACAACAAATTTGAGTTCTGCACAACCTTTCCATTCCAAATTTCCATAGTAAGGTCCAACTTATAGACCTAACAAGTAATTACTGTACCAATATGAATAAAAGAGATGGAGTATATTTCAATGGGGCAGCAACTCTCGACTCAAAAAAGCCAAAGACATCTAGAGTAGAAGTCGACATACAGTCTTCAACAATAGACATGTGTCTATTCAGAATATCAAAATAACATTATGTAATTAAAATTCTGTAAAAATTTCACATAATTCTGTCAAGCAGTTCAGGAGTAGTTGCAGATACAAAAGTGTGATATTCTCAAAAATATTATACCAACAGAAAGTATAAAGATTATTGGAAAGGTCTAAAACATGAACAATTATTTTGATTCAAGGCTCTTATAAATCACAATTTTTTGTCTCAAACATTATTCAAGAATTTTAAATTGGTAAACCTGCTATAAAGCAAGGTAACTCCTGAGTGAAAGAATTTTTTGTAAAGATAAGAATGTTTTTTTTATATATATAATATCAGAGACATATTCATAATTTAGTCCATAATTAATTTATGAAAGCCTGATTAAAAATCAGACATGAACATTTAGTGAAGCAAGCTTTCTAAGAACATGACATTAAAAGAGCAAGCCTAGTGTTAAAAATAAACAAATTCAATCACCTGTCTGAGAGCTGTGCCCAAGGGGCAGACGACTTCTCTAACCCTTGAACACGTCGAAGAAGAGAGCTATTCCTCCTTCCAGCACTGAAATAGAAAAAATATTGTACTTAAATTATTGCTATGTTATTCAACATATGAATTGTAGGAATATTAGGACTATTCAAAAATCAGATTTGTAGCTATGTTGGAAAGTACTGTTGATATCATTGCATTATGCATCAAAATTTAACTAATTATATCCTAAACCTGAACTTTCTTCATAAACAACCATAGTCTGTCAAATTTTATTGAAAATACCTCTAAGCCGTTTTCTGATGGTTTCTAGAACAAACATCACTAAAATAAAATTCCTTGAGACCTTCCAACAGTATTACCCAGCCAAACAGGAAGTGATGGCACCACTGATGTAAAAATTGCTTACAGGCCACAACTCAACATCATCGAGCTCAAGATCAAGTATAAAATAATTCCCTTCAATAGATGCCAAGAAAAGTTTGATGAAAATTTTCTGTGCACACTGAGTGCTGTAAAATTTCAAACTATCGGCAAACAGGAAGAGGATAAAACCATTCTCTTCGATAGAAGCCAAGATAAGTTTGACGAAATTTTTCTACTTAAGGTCTTTCAGAGGGATGGATACAAAGACAGCCAGACAGACAGAACAGAACAGAACAGAGCAGAGCAGAGCAGAGCAGAGCAGAGCAGAGCAGAGCAGAGCAGAGCAGAGCAGAGCAGAGCAGAGCAGTTAGTAGACATGCCTTTGGTTTTGGAGTCACATGTAAAACTCACATAATAAAAAAACTGTATCTTTTAAGCAGTAGCTGAAGCATATAAAACTGAGGTCAAGGGCAACATATGCCAGACAGAAGCTTCAAACCATGAGGCATCTGTATACAAAATATGAATTATCAAGTTTTTCCTTCTGATATTGAAAACATTATAATAGTTAATGCCTTCCTCACTGGATTAATAACCATTTTTACAAAGTAGTATACTTTATATAATTTTACAAACTTTTTTTATGCAATCAAGGTTTTGTTGTTTTTACCAACACAACTAAATGACTTTTTTCTAAGAAAAGAGATAAAAGTTGGTTTTTGTCTTTTGAATTCTTATGCAAATGACAAGATTATGCAATTAACAGGTATCCAATTAAGCAGTCTTCACAATTAACTTATTTGATAACATGCCCAAACCATATTTTGGCAATTGTTTTAAAAGACAATACTGGCCTGTAAGTGAAATTGATTGGTTGATTGATTGATTGATTGGTGTTTAACGCCACTTTCAGCACTATTGCGCTATTTCTTGGCAGTCAGTTTTTATTGGTTGAGGAAGCCAGAGTGCCTTGAGAGAACCATCGACCTTCAGAAGGAAAACTGACAATCCTAGTCAATTAAGATTGGAGTCGAAAGCACCTGCCACGTTCCAAAATCAACTCAAAACCTCAGTATTGATAGGCTAGTGATACAGTAGTTTGACTACTTAGATCACTCAGCCACCGAGGCCCTGTAAGTGAAATTTACATACCTGGACTGGTGGGCCTGTGGTGAACCGTGAAGACTTGAAATTTAAATACCTGGACTGGTGGGCCTGTGGTGAACCGTGGAGACTGATATTTACATACCTGGACTGGTGAACCGTGATGACTGGAATTTACACACCTGGACTGGTGGGCCTGTGGTGAACCATGAAGACTGAAATTTACACACCTAGACTTGGGGGCCTGTGGTGAACTGTGAAGACTGAAATTTACACACTTAAGACTGGTGGGCCTGTGATGAACTGTGAAGACTGAAATGTACACACTTAGACTGGTGGGCCAGTGGTGAACCGTGTAGACTGAAATGTACATACCTGGACTATTGGGCCTGTGGTGAACCGTGAAGACTGAAACTTACACACTTAAACTGGTGGGTCTGTGGTAAACTGTGAAGACTGAAATTTACACACCTGGACTGATGGCCTGTGGTGAACTGTGAAGACTGAAATTTACATACCTGGACTGGTGGGCCTGTAGTGAACCATGAAGACTGAAATTTAAGTTGAGTCTTCTTTATTATTTTTAGCAAAAAAATACCACTTCAAACAATAAGTAAAAATATTTACTTTTTATCCTTTTGAGAAAGTGCTTGTTCTCCATATATCAGTGCCATAATCTTTTTGATTTCTTCATCTGTTTTAGATGGGAACAACATATTCAATACAGTAACACATTCACTTTGCTGTAAACTGCTATACTTCACCAAACCTCCAATAAATTCCAATTCCTAGAAAATTACAATCATAAAATAAATGACAAAATATTTATTCTTACAAAACAACTGGTTGATACCAGTTAGTTTGAAGTTCAGTATGTCAGGAAATGACACAAAGCAAAAAACGTTTTATTGAAAAATACAAAATTATTGTGGCATAAAAAACTATTTCTTCAAGATGTTTCCACAACTGGTTATGGTAGTCTCCTTCAAAGAAGGCCTTTAAGGATTCTTTACTGAAGAAGCCAATGGCCAAAATAATTTGAAATGGTTTACAACTTTATTTATAAGTAATGTGAAAATGGAAAAAAACAACAACAGAAGAATTCCTGTATAAAAACTGTAGTTCATTGACTCCACTTCTATGATCGCACAGAAACTATCATTTGAAATAGTATCATTAAACTAGAGGCTCTAGTGAGCCTGTGTTGCTCACCTTGGTCTATGTGCATATTCAACAAAGGACACTCTCCAACATTGTAGACGAGAACAGAATTCATGACAAAACCTCTGTTTTCTTGATCTTGTATTGCTGATCATTTAGTCTGTTTAGTTTCTTTCTATCTTCTTTAGTTTTTGCTCAAAACACAAAAGAGTAAAAATCACTCCTATAAAGAGTCTACTATCTATATGGGCAAAATTCGACTTGTTAGTAGATCTTGCCTTGCTGATCATTTTGTGATTTAAAGTGTCTATTTATCTATTATAATTTTTATCATATAAGGCAAAATGCAAAAAAAATGGACTAAATCATCATTAAAGGGCAATAACTCCAAAAAGGAGTTGTCTGACGATTTCCTCCATATTGTCTGAATTGTAGATCTTGTCTTGCTGATCATTTTTGTTCATTTAAGTTTCTATCTATCTATTATAATTTTTAAGATATAAGGCAAAAACGCAAAAAAATTAGTAAAAATCATCATCAAAGGGCAATATCTCTAATAAGGATACCTGACGATTTCGACCATTAGACTTATTTGTAGAACTTATCTTGCTGATCATTTCTGCAATTTAAAGTTTCTCTCTATCTATTATAGTTTTCAAGATATTAGGCAAAATGAAAAAAAAATTGTAAAATTTGTCATTTAAGGGCAATAACTCCTATAAGAAGTAGTCTGACAGTTTTGACATATATGGATAATTTGTAGAGCTCAACATTCTGAACATTTTTGCTCCTGTCAGACAGTTTTCAAAATAATAGACAAAACTTGCATTTTACCCCTTTGTTCTTTTTTTAGCCATGATGGCCATCTTGGTTGGCAGGCAGGGTCATCGGACAAATTTTTTAAACTAGATACCCCAATGATGATTGTGGCCAAGTTTGGTTAAAATTGGCCCAGTAGTTTCAGAGGAGACGATTTTTATAAAAGTTAACAATGACGAAGGATGCCAAGTGATGAGAAAAGCTCACATGGTCTTTCGGCCAGGGTAGCTAAAAATTGTATCTTACCTGTTCTTGCAGTTTCTGCATGCGTTTCAGATTATATTCTTGTCTAACATTCTCAAGGGTTTGTGCTATCTCTCTGTCTAACTGATTCCTGTTAATATTATTACAAAACAATTACCTCTTATGAACAAACTATGTTAAAGTGATACAAATTATTCATAAAAAAATATTTTACATCGATCTAGAAAATTTCCCCCAAATGTTTTACCATAAAGCACTTAAGGCCACAGAAATCATATTTTTTTTTCTTTCTCCTTTCAAAAAAATATAGGAAAGAAGAGAGGTTTTCAATTTATTTTTATTTATTTTCACAAAAATAATGGGAATTTTTTGTTAATAGTGTAGACACAGAGATATGTCTCCCTTTTATGTAATTTTGATAGTATAATGCAATGGTTAAAAGAAAAACATCAATACTCTATTATGTAAACTATGCAAAACATTTCAAGTAAATGAAATATGACTGAAAGTGCAGGGCCAAATAACATATGTGTAAATAAGAAATGTCAATGATAATACAACTGCATACCAAATACCATTGATTAACATAAGTGGTTCCCTTTAAACTGACCGTAACACATTCTTATACATATAAACTATGCAAAAGTTTCAAAGTCAATAGACCATGACTAAAGGGGTATGGGGCAAATAATCACAATTGAAATGAGATATGTCAATACTTATATAAAGTCATATCAAATATCATTAATTCAATACTAGTGGTTCACCTTAAACTAACCTAATCACACACTTTAACATGTAAACTAAGCAACTGAAAATAAGATGTGCAAATGCTAATACAACTGCATACCAAATATCATTGACTTACCATTAGTGGTTCGTCTAAAACTGACCTAATTACAGACTTTATCATGTAAACTATACAAACGTTTCAAATTCAATAGACTATTACTGACCATGACAGAAGAGTGGGGCCAAACAATGTCCATGGAAATGACATGTGCCATTGCTTATACAACAGCATACTAAACAGTCTTGACCTACCACTAGTGGTTTCCTGTAAACTGACCTAATCACAAAATGATGCATTGTTGACGCTGCTGTCTCTGATTTTAGTGGACACAGCACACCTAAGTCTCACTTTTTCAACTTTGTTGAGGCGAGACAATGAGGTTTAAAAAATGATAATTTATGAATCATTCTTAAGCAGCCTAAACTAGTACAGGAAGAATTATTTTTAAAAATCTGGTTACTTTAATCATGTTGTCTGACAACAGTAGTTTACTTATAAACTCCTTTTTATTGTGAAATCTTTAATATCAGTTCATTTTTCATAGTCTTGTTACCAAGTATCTTTCCACATTTTATTTAAATAAGCAGCTACTTTTCAGAGTTTTCAGTCTGATGGAAAAATAAAGAAAGTTTTCCACAACAAATTAAAAACCAAAGGTACTGTAAGTGAGCTATCACATTTACATGAAAGACATTCTTCTTTAATCTCCTCATCAATATGCCTGAAAAATTATTTTGCTTCATGAACATATTTATGTAAAATTTTATACCAATCCATTCAGTTCTGAAGTTATTCTAAAAGATTCATGGACAGAAAGATGAATAGATGGACATGATGATTCTTTGTTTGCAGAGATCTATAATAACAGATACGAGAAAAACAATGTTTGATAAAGTGCCAACACCATATGAACTGACCTGAACTGTTCCATTGCTATCATTTGTTTGTGTAGCAGCAGAGCTTCTTTGATTCTCATAGCAGTCTTATTTTTACAGTTTACTAATATTTCTTGTAGTTCTGTTCGCTGTTGTTCTTCCATAGCCTTCTGACGTACTTCTAGCCTATCTCTTAGTCTCTTTTTCAATATCTGGAATGAGCATGTTTTATTCATAAAGTAACATTTGTGCACATAATGGGTAAAAAAGCTACAACAATTTCAGGCTTACCAGAGCCATTTTTCATTCATTAATAGTCCATACCTGTAATTCAGAAACAAGTTGCAAGCTATGGTTTGAAAACTGTAAGAGAAGTTGATAACAAAACAAAGGTACCCTCTTTTCCCAGCCTACCTGACATTCAATATACAACAAACCAGATTTGCACTTTATGCAACTCAGCCAATAAAAAACTACAGCAAAAATTCATAATACTGTACATCTTATATATTTTCATGATTATTATCAATTTCAAGATTGATTGATTGATTGTTGATGTTAAAACTCACTTTCAGTCATCTTGACTATATTGAGTCGGTCATTTTTTATTGATGGATGACAGTGTCAACAGAGAACCACAACCTTTGGCAGGATTTGATTTCAACAGTGCTACTGACCACTTTCAACAACAGGAAAATGTGCAAAAAATCTCCAAACATGTATTTATAGCTGAGATGCACATCTGCAATGTATATACTTTCATAAAATTGAAGACTCTTTGAAAAAATTGTAAGAGTTGATTTTTTAGCCCACACAACCATCCATCCTATATTCACTAAACTACAAACTTGGACATCTTCACTAGCCAAGGGTTACGATCCAGTCCCAGATTCTCTCAACCCTTGACAGATTAAGCCATCATTTGTGATTACAATGCTGCGCCATCTACCGGTATATAAAAGTCGCGCCCATTTCGACTACATTATTCTTAACCAATGACAGCACTTGAACTCTCTTCAATGTGGAGGTGTAAAATGGTTGTGTCTAGTATTTACAAATTTTGCGAAGCAGGAACAGAAAATATACACTGACATTCCAACATTTGCTCGAGAAACATACCCAGGAAATTAAAGTTAGTTAAGAACTTTAGAATTTTTATTAAATATCGTCCTATGTTTTGGGGGTGAAGACTTGCTGCACAATCAGCACGTGGCAATTGTTTATTTACATTTTCCACATTTACGCATGGTCATCTTAAAGGCGCTTTTTGATAGGTTGCAGCCAGTTACAACTGCGATCAATAGAAATAATTTACCTGTGGATCCAAAATTCTATCTCAATCCGCCAAGGGTGGAGAGAAGTGGACTGGATCATAACTCTTGGCTAGCGAAGATCAAACTTGGATAGCACTTCTTGAAACTCAGCCTATAGAACTACACAAAAATTCAGAAAATTGGGCATCTGATACATTTTTGTAAATAACTAAATGTTTATAGAAATTGTTTAGTATATACCTTTTCCTGTTTCACTCTATGTTCTTCCATTTGTTTGTTAAGATCATCTTGTGCCTAAAAAAAGACAAGAAATAAAGAGTGACTTGACCAAATCACATATGTTATGTGAACATAGTTATTTATATACATATATTCAAAGAGAGAAAAAAAACAGTGCATGTCATTGGCACAAATTTTAAATTGTTTTTATATATTACTGCCATTTATAATCTTAAACTTTTCCTTTCAATTATGTGAAAGTTTCATGATATTCTACTATAAATTACTTGAAGGTCTTATAATAACAGCCTATGCAATAAACCTTAATATACATTTTTTCAACAAGGGATATTTAACCATTTTGGAGTATGTCTTAACATTTATGCATATGCAATTTTCATTACTAGATTCTATGAATAATTGTCGTCATTTTGTAAGGATCTTTACAATATGCAGAATATATTAAGCATAAATAGTTTTACCCATACAGGATTTCAATTAATCATGAAAGTCAAGTATTTCTAAAATTCCAAACAGTAGTTCCATTTGTTTAACAAACCTGTCTATGACTTTGTATTATTTTCTGTGTTTCAGTATCATCTAACAAATTCCTGGCATTTAAATCCTCTAGCAGGTTAGATTTCAGATTGTTAATAGCTTTCTGTTGCTCTTCTATTTTGGCAAGCTGCAATAAAAGAAAAAGATTTTTAGACCAAGGAGTTAATAAATATTTATATTTTTAAGTGTGTTATGTGCTTCTTCTATGAAACTTTGAAGACATTAAAAATTCATAAAGAGTTCAGTAGAACTGTAATCCTGTATCTTGGCTGTGATTGCCACTATCAGTGTAAAAGTAATGTTCTCTGTAAAAGTGAGTCCATTAATCAGTAAAATACAGAATTTAAAAATATATCAATTTTTTTCTTTAGTTGCTATTTCTTGATTTTGAAGATTAGCTTCTGTTCAAGTTTCATAAAAATCCATGAAGGTTTACAAATTTTACTCTGGATATTGTCTTTTGGTCATGAATAAATTTTTGTACAAATTTCATAAAATTCCTTAAAGATTTGACAAAATAATTAAAAAAAAACTTTACCACATATTTAACCTAAATGTTGATGACAATGATGATGGAATTGAAGAATGCTATGTCTCGCTTTCACATAAATGAGGCAGGCTCAACAAAAATGAATCAATGAAAATTTTCCATGAACAGCATATAAAGAGGTAGAAATTATTCCATTACATTTAATTTTCCTTGTTTTTTTTCTGTTTGTTAATTGCTTCATTCTGAAATTTTACCTCTTTGGCCTTTGACATTTGAAGAGATGCTACCATAGCTCCTAATCTTTCTTCTTGATCTTTCAGTGCTTGAGCTCTTTCTTTCATCATTTCTATTCGCACCTGTGCCAAGAAAATCAAACTTTTAAAATTCTCATTTCTACACAATACAGAAATGTCAAATTTTTCTATATTTCTCATGTTTGAACTTTATTTTCTTCTTTCAATTGGTTTGTACAATTTTCATTCAAAATGAGCATAATGTTTTACTTCAATTAGAAAACTTTTACTTAGGCCAACTAAAATTAATTAGTAGATTTTCATCCAGATTTTTGAAAAAAATGGGGCGGGTGGGAAGATTTAATTTTTTCAATTTTTATTTCCTCCGAAACCCTTTTGTAATGTGTTCTTCATATGCAAGGGTAATAGTAACCTTATATCATGTATATATAAGGGTTCATACATAATCTTTCAAATTCTTAAATAGATATTTCTGCTTTGCAACCACTGTTCTACATGTAATTGCCACTTTAGTAGTTGTGTAAATGGTGTAAATTTTTTGCTGTGTTAATTGTTGTCCCATCATGTAACCATACTTTTTTTATTGGTGGTGTTTTATCTGTTATTGTCTCCTGGTATGTAAATTTGCATATAATTTTCTGTTTCTATGGTAATGAAACAAATTCTAATAGATCCAATGTTTTCTTAGTTCTGATGTAACTCTCTTGATAGCCAGACTCCAGTATAATATCACAACCCACAAAGTCCCCAATGGTGAGTTTTACGTCAAAAGTAAATTGTAAAAAAGTCAAAATTTTATTAACTCACCATCAGTGAAATTGAGCATTGTGAATCTAAACCAACTCCCTAATAATGAAATGTCAGCTTCAGTGATAAAGGGGGTATCTGTGTGAAAACCAAAACATAGTCCCAATAAATCATACTGGCTCAAAGCAGACAGAATTTTGAATGAATAATATTTATTTATACAATAAATTCAATAACAAAATATTTTGGCCCTTGAGAAACTAAGCATAATTAAAATTTAGGAGTTCCTGCTGAGCAAGTCAAATTGCAACCTGTAGTGTGAGGAAGAACCTGCCTGCCCGACAATATGCCAGCCAGGAATGTGAAGTGAGGGTTCTCCACCAAGGGGATGAGACTAAGCGTCATCTGCAGCCGTGGTGTGTAAGGTCTGCATGCGGGATAGCCCATGTGGTGCTATTACAAGTAGTAAGTAGCAGGGTCTATCAATCTGGCGCTGGAATAAATTTGATAAGAGTCACCAAAATGCTTGGGGATGAATGAAATTTTAGTGATAAAATTCCATTAAGGAAAACAAGTAATGAAATAAAAAATATCACTGGTAAAAGCTGAGATGTTCCTCATGTCATGATCATTATTGAAGGTGTTTGGAAGGGGTTGGTGGGTGGTAAATTGAATTCTAGCACTGTAAAACTGTCAAGTTGAACTTAGTTTGACTGCTTTGAACCAAGAAACTGATTGCACAAAGACCATGCATATGGCTTAACACACAGATTTTGGGTACATCAATCATCTAGTGGGAGGAGAATGAAATAACTGACCTTCAGTTTATATATACTAATTAATGAGTAATTATTCTATGAGACTGAAATAATTCTGCCTTTCATCACACACAGCGAATAATTGTAACATGTATCTGATTAAGAATAGATTAGTGTCAGTTTGTTTTGTTCACGCATCGTTGTCAATATAATGGAATTTGATGCGACTGTCATACAAGTGAGAGGTTTGGCTAGCTATAAAACCAGGTTCAATCCACCATTTTCTACATAAGAAAATGCCTGTACCAAGTCAGGAATATGACAGTTGTTATCCATTCATTTGATGTGTCTGAACTTTTGATTTTGCCATTTGATTGAGGACTTTCCTTTTTGAATTTTCCTCGGAGTTCAGTATTTTTGTGATTTTACTTTTTAGTATGTCCCCTGATGAGATTGCAGTGTAACTTCAAAGTGTCAAAAGACAGAGAAATTAATCTCAAGATGTAGCAAGTGGTCTGTGTATGTTAATTAAATGTATCCTAGATGTCAGCATGTTTACTGGAAAGATTAATTATCAAAGTTGGCTGCACATATTGTTTGTATAAACAATACTTATATTACATATAAGTATCCTATTAGCAGACTTTTTGTACTCAATATATATATATATCTACGGCCATCTGAAATCGCAAAAGTTCATGCTTTTGTCAAATTCTTTATTCCAGTCATGTTTTTTGCACCAATGTGGCCCACGATTCTTGCGATTTGGAGTCGAAATTTCTTGATACAAAGTCATTTTATAAATAATAAAATTCACAGTTTTCTAAATCACAGAAATTTGTGACATATACCACAATTTCTATTCTCGGAAGGTAATATTGTCATCATAGAGCAGCAGATTATGTCAACATAATTATTTTGGTTGAATTACTAGAAGAAATATGAAAAATCTAAATTTGCAACAGCAAGTTTGAATGAAACGAAATTATTGGCGGTTACTGGTAGCGGAAATGATCAAAATCCTGAAATCATAAACTTTTAAATGTAAAAAAAACGGAGTGGGACGATTTCAATGGGTCAGCATGGACGAAAATCTATAAATTAATTCTAATTGGCCTTATACATCAAAAGAGGGATACAATAGTTTTATGATTCCTTTCTTTAGGATTGTTTTTTCTAAAATAAATTCCTGTCTATGTTGAACTTTCAGAAATTTTTCATGCTGTTATAAATCTAAAAGTTACAAAAGAAAATGGTCATATTAGTAAAGAAATATAATTTCAGTTTTGATGGTAGAGTATTGCTAGTAAAATTATGCCCTGACATGTGGAATAGAACATTTAACATAAATGGCGTATCATCAATCTTCACATGTTGATTTGTATTGGGTATATGGAAAGTATGTTTTTATGCCCCACCTAGGGGCATTATGTTTTTCGGTCTGTGCATCCGTTCGTTCGTCCGTCCATCTGTCCCGCTTCAGGTTAAAGATTTTGGTCTTCAGGTTAAAGTTTTTGATCAAGGTAGTTTTTGATGAAGTTGAAGTCCAATCAACTTGAAACTTAGTACACATGTTCCCCATGATATGATCTTTCTAATTTTAATGCCAAATTAGAGTTTTGACCCCAATTTCACGGTCCACTGAACATAGAAAATGATAGTGCGAGTGGGGCATCCATGTACTATGGACACATTCTTGTTTTAACATCTGTTATGTACCTCATCCATAGCATCATCCATATTCAGTCTGTTCCCTTGTAATACTGCCATACGATGATCAGCCTGAGATTTCATTAGTGACATTTTCTTTTTCAGTCCTTCCTCATCATCATCTTCAGCATTGTGTTCCAGTTTTCTTCTAAGATTCTATAAGAAAAAAAAACATTGACAGATTTTCTTTATTCTTCCAAGCTAAGTTTATTTGAAATTACAAGAATCTGTGTCTACAGGACAACTATTTTCAATCTGATGTGACCACAAGTTGAGTAAACTGCTTATCCAAAAACTTGAACCTGATAGTCGAACGAACATACTGATGAATGGAGGGACAAACATACAGACGAACAGAGGTACTGACCAAAACACATTATTCTTATCATCGTAAATTGAATTAAACAGTAATTAACATATTACAAAGATCCTTTCTTTGGTACTTCTTATGTTGTTATGGATCAGTCCTGGTTATATTTTGAGTAATAATAATAATTTTGGAACATGTATTTATTCTTATATTTGTGTTGAAAATGTTCTGTTTCAACAGTAAATCAATCTTTGTCAAATGAATGTGTGCATTTCTTAATCAGCACAATATGAACTGTGACCTATTGTTCACAAATGATACCCCCTTAAGTATTCGGTAAACAGGAAGTTGACAAACAATGGATGTGAAAATGAATCAAATGATATAGCATGCTCACATGAAGTTTGATTCCGAATTTCATATTTTAAAACATCAATTAATAGTAGCATTACATTTATCTATGAATTTGCATTTGAATATTTACCTCACGATCCATAGTTTGTTTTTCTTGTAAGTTCTGCATTAACTGAGCCTTCTTCTGGGATAACTTTTCTTCCAACATTCTTTTCTGTCTTAGTTTATTCAAAGTTAAGCTAAAAAATAATGAGAACACCATTAAAGCCTTGGAGTGATCTCAGATGCTCCTGAAGAGTCAACAGTTCTTGCTCCATATGTGGCACCTGTAGTGTTGAACATGCAAATACAAATCAGGTGATAAGTCTCATTCAGTCATGTGACAATTGAGGATAATAGGAGGGGACTGTAATTACGACAATTTGAACATATCTGTGGTCATACTGGTCAACCAACTAGCAATGGCGTCCGTAAGACTTTTGAAGTATTTCCTTAGGTTCAATAGCTTGTTGTAAGCAGAAATCCTCTATCAAAGAAAACAAGATAGGAAGGAAAAGCTCAACAGGGAGATATATGCTTCAAATGCATGAGCTGCCAGAACGTTGCTACATAGAAATGAAAAGTTCACAATTGCGAAGCTGAAATCATCCCTTTGTAGTAATGTTTTGTTCCCAATTACCCTCTTTGTCCATTTGTAGATGTAAATCAAGATATGAGGCAGATTTAACTGTATATTTGGTATTATTTGGTATCTTTATTTCAAGTTTAAAGGGATGTGTTCAACATAGTCACCAAACTTTGAATAATTTAGTGAGAGGACATCATCTTTATAGCAGAATGTGATGTTAAAAAACTAATGCAAGCTTATTTTCATTCTTTCTGAAAATCTCCTGTATGATGTCTGTATATGAATAAAGGAACAAGTCGACCAGAATAAGATTATAATTGGTTTCCAATCAAAAATGTGCAAAATTAAGATGCTTTTCCTTGCCGAAATGATAATGGTCAGAGTATATGACCAATCAGAAACAATTCCAAAATTGGTTTAATGTGGTCATATAATATGTATTTCAGTCAAAGAACCTAATTAAGATGTCATACTGACATCATTACTGAAATAGGATACCATAATACATTAATTTTGCATCAATCAGGCAAAATGCTTGTAAAAACTATGTTGCAAATTTGAATTTTTCAGGGCCAATATGAACTCTTTGTAAACCTAATCATTTGTGATTATAATTCTTTTAATACTGAAAAAAATCAGTAATATATAAATTGTTTACCTGTTTTCAAGTTTAACCATCTGTTTTTCATGTTCCTTCATTATTCTGTCTCTCTCTTCATCAGAGATGCTCATTTGGCCACAAATCAATTTGCTGTAAACAGTCAAATAGTAAAATGAAAAACTTTAATGAGTGTAAATAATTTCACCTTCAGTAAGACAATGTACATTATTCTTGAATGAAATATAAAAAAAAATATACTTTTTGTTCATTTCTTTATAAAGGAGAAGATATTAAAAGGCCACTTTTGGACCTTTGAATTAAAAATTTTAAAAAGTATTATAAATCTATAACAACTTTCATATATTCAAATTGTCTGTAAGATATCAGTATTGATATTTTTGAATTTTGTTTTACATATTTCTTTTCAAGTTTCAAACTTCATGAACTGCTGAAAAAGCCTCATTTTGAAATCTTGTCATTAACATTAAAAGTCAAAAAGGTATTTTGGTATGAAGTGTCATATACAAAAATGCTGATATTGGTATACCATCTTTTGGGTAACAGTGTGGATCATATTTAATTTGGCAAAAACTTAATCTAAAATAGCAGTTAGATCAATGTGTCAATTTTATGATGGTTATAACATCATACTGGCAAGCTACTGGAGAATCTGAACAGGAAAACTCCTTATTCAGATCATGAATTGCGTGTACACAAAGCTAAATTTTGCCCCAGAAAGAACCGATCAAAGTGTCTCACCTGAACTTTGTGTTATATTTCAGTAGAAAAATAACAGTTAAAGGGAGACAAATCTAGCTTTATTTTGTAACCATCTGTTGTAGAAAATGTTCAATAAGTTAAAAAAAAAAAAATACAACAGAAACAAGCTATTTTAATTTCATATTGTTTTACATGTTAATTACATTTTTAATTAAATATAACCAGTAACCCAATAATCAATAATCATGGCCTTTAATCATACACATTGAAGGAAATGAATCCAATATCCCTTCAATACCTTTTTATATGAACATATTACCTTTTTTATCAATGTTGGCTAGGAATTATAAAAGCTAATTGTGCATTTATAACTTCATATGTTTTTTTTGTTTCATTTATCATCCACGGCATGTGAAATTACTACAGGATCATTTAGCTTGAAATATATATGATTTTAAGTTAGGAGATAAAATTTGTTAGTCATTACCTTACTGGATATATACTTTAAAAGTTAAAGATAACATAAAAATAAAATATACATACTTGACAACTTTAGCTTCATAATCTCTTAATTGTTCTTGTTCAACTTTCTCCTGTTCTTTCTTTCTTCCCCACTCCTGTCTTCTTTGGGCTAGTACTTCCTGTAATTAAAAAAATAAATTTATATATGTGTTAAATCTACAGTTCACTGTTGTTATATTAAAACCTGGATGACATAATAAGTGATATACAAATTATTCAATGTCAATACTGTATGTAAAATGAATCAATTAAACTGTGTATTCCATGTTTCTATTTGTTGATTGAGGACGTTCACTGCTGGAATTAAAAAATAATAACATTTCATATATATTGTCTTTTTCAAAAGATAATGTATAATTTATCAAAATCGTGGAAAAGAAGATACTGTAAATTCAGAAATTATTGTGTGCTTCAATTATTGAGATTTTTTGAGAATGAACAAAAAAGCGAGTTTAATTATTGCAATTTCAGGAAAAGCTACACACAGATATATGTATCAGATATCAGAATGCGAGTTCTTATTATTGCGATACTCAAAAAGTCGCATTATTCACATTAATAAAAACCTCACAATAATTTCTGAATTTACAGTATTCAGTAAATTATTGCTCACTGATTATCCCTTAGATTAGCTGAGGATTTGAAAATATGTCACATGGTGTAACAAGGTTAAAACATGTAACATTGATCAAGAAGCTATGAATTGTAGTTGCTGAGAAATGTGATATGGACAGACAGATGCAGGGACAGATAAAAAGACAAAGATGAAGCAGTATACCCACTCTCTTGGAGCATGCATATAATGTAAGATAGGTTCGTTTACTTGTTTTTGAGATACATGCATAAGAAAAATTAGATTTTTTGGATTACTGTTTAAACTGAATGAACAATAAATTAGAAATAACAAGATTTTTAAAATATATCACCAGAAATGCTTTTGATGTCTTTTAGATATTGTTTCCAGCTAAACATGTTTAATAGGTTTGGAAAAAGGGTAACACAATATTTAGAATAAGTTGAAAAGATATGAAGCAATTATCTTTAATGTATGCAGAATCCAAGCCATAGAGTTATTGATCCTTCTTCAACTTATTTTTTGTTTTGCTCTCTTGATATTATTTGATTTTTCATCTAACAGCAATAAATCTGTTAACTTCAAGCTTTCCAAGAAAATCTAATGAACCGTAGCTTATACATTGCACTCAAAAGTTTTCAAAATTCCAAGTTTTTTTGTTTTTGTTTTCTTTTTCAATTCCTATATTCAACACTACACATATTTATTCAAATAAGTGTGGTTTAATATCATACATGTAATTAAGTGATATGTTTTAAGCAAAATATCAAAATATTTTATAGACATACATCTATATGTCGTTTCTGTATTTGTTGTTGTTCTTTCTGTTTAGATTCCAACCTATCAACTTCTCGCTCATGTTTATCCAATAAACTGTTGATTCTAGATCTGTCCATGCCTGAAAATAAATAGACAATAATTACATTACATGTATGTTTCATTATAATACGTTATTTTGATTGGCTAACAGCAATCTCGTGTCATTCTGAAATTAACCTTCATTTCAAAATGAAATGTAACATTCATGATGACATGAGCTTCCACAATAAAATGCACAGGTAAGTAAAAGAAAATCTGGATAGAAATCGTGTTTTCATGATCCTAGCAAAAAAATGTAATTATAAGTATTGAATGCTTCTTTTAGTAATTTTATAGGGTTGTAAAAGCATTGACCGTGTGCACATTTTTAGAATGAAGCTTCATACAAAATGTACTTCGGTCAACGCTTTACACCCTAATAAATTTACCAAAAAAAGCATGCAATTTTTAAATATTATATGGATTTTTCAATATCACACCTGTATCAACCAGAGACACCAATATAATCCCAAGAGCTCTGCTCGAGGGATTATATTGGTTGAGGGTTGATACGGTGTGTGATATTGAAAAATTATTATATACATGTACCTCAAGTACAACTAATCACTCTTGTGTATTTTTCATGAGACATGATGTAATACATATTAGGGGTTTGATAAAGCTTTTGTAACCGTGACTGATATCGATTACGTGACGTCATACAGATTAGGGTTTGATAAAGCCTTTGCAACCGTGACTGAAATCGATACCATCACAGATGGCTGATACAGCACGATTGTCATCAATTGTATTACACATACAATTTACCTGTATTTACTACTAAGTATATAATAAAGGTTTATATATATGTTTCAAAAATAAATTCCCTGAAATACAAGGTATCAAGAAAAGTAAAGAATTCTAAATTTTTAAGCATTTGCTAGTGGTTAAAATATGTTTGTACAGGAAAACAGAACAGCAAGAAATATGCACACTTTTCACCTTACATTTTCTATCTATTTGCTTCAGACATGCTATTTAAAATGATTTCATCTCAAGACTGTAAAGCAAGTATTTCAGACAATTATTTCTGGTATACTGATATTAGCTGTTGACCATGGAAAAACTTAAATTTTAACTATAATGTCTATCAATTTTTTTTTAATTAGGTGAATATTTTAAATGGCTTCATGCAAAACATTTTCAAAATAGAAACAAGACAACAAAATGATACTAGTCAGAATATTTGTAGTCAAATTAGCTTGTAGGAAGGTTTGCTGTTTTTGATTACCATAATTTCAGATTTTTTTTAATGTTCATATTATTGTGAAAACTGCACAGAGATAGGCTTTGCAAAACAAAAAGAAACATCTTAAATTTTAAAATTATTATTTGTTTGCAGTATTTCCTGAAATCGTAATAATTCATCTCACATTTTTTCCATTGTTCCAACACTTCCAGTAATATAAAATGCACAGAAGACTTTTTGAATTACAGAAAATGGGGACTATATAAATATGAAGATGTGGTGTGAGTGCCAATGAGACAACTATCCATCCAAGTCACAAGGTGTAAAAAATAAACAATTATAGGTCAAAGTACGGCCTTCAACACGGAGCCTTGGCTCACACCAACAGCAAGTTATAAAGGGCCCCAAAAAGACTAGTGTTAAACAATTCAAACAGGAAAATGTTTTGAAAAATTTTAAGCAAAACAATAACTTCTTTCATATAATACCTTTAACATTACAAATAAAGGCAATGAAATCTTTCCTTTCATATTAATAACCTTTCCTTATCAATAAATAGATTAATATATGTACAGTAAAAACTATACAAAGCAGAGCAAGTAAATAAAAACCTGTATAAAACAACTTCTTGTCAATCAAATTAATACAAGTACAAAACATTTCTATTTATAAAACTTTGTAAACCAAACAACTTTCAGGTTTGAACAAAACCTTCAGTCATTAATGAGTTTAGTTTATATAGCTTTTCACTGTACCTTCTTGTTCTAGTTTCTTGATTAAATTTTCTTCATGAATATGTAATTCCTCTTTAGTTTTCTCCAATGCTTCTTCACGGAACTGTTCAAGTTCTGTGGACTGTACTTCATCTATTTCTTTCTCTAAGTTGTATAATTCTTGTCTATTTTTAGACTGTAGCTGGGCTTTTTCTGTCAAATAGTTTTCTGGGTCTGCAATTAAAATTAATAAAATAGACAAATGAACATTATGAGAGAATTTTATTTTCTATTTCTGATTCAAGCACCTTGATTTACTGGTACTCAGTGAACCTTCAAAGTCTGGAATGTTACTGACATATATATAGATCAGATCAAACAAAAATTGACATAATGTACCATGTAAAAATATCATAAATGTCAACAGTTAGTTATAAAAGGTAGAAAGGAAGTGTATGTCAAGACTAGGATTTCCCCTATTATTTAGTCAAACATTTTAAAAAGACAATTTTAGAAATAAAGTTACTTTCAAAGACATATTCAACTGTCATTACTAAAATATGCTGCTATCTAGTACATTAAACAAGAATGTGTCCATAGTACTGTAAACCGGGAAATTTTCGCGCTGTCTTTTTTTTGCGATTCTCCAACCAAATCTAAATTTGAGCAGTTTTGAATTCGCAATATTCCAGTGTCCTACATAAGTATTCTATAATAAATGATTTGGAAAGTAAACAATTTTACATGCGTTGTAAATCAAGTGATAAAATCAATCAGAAATCTTTTTTGTCGGTTCATTAATGTGAAATTAGTTTAAGGTTATTAGTCATGTTTGCTTTTAAAAACACATACACAATAAACAAAGAAGAATGACATATTAGACTCATATTAAGAATTAAATGCTGTCAGTATTACTGCTAATTAATTAATCGATTGTTTGATCTGATTAGTCTGTGTAGCAGATCATACAATGAGGTAATCCTCGTAAAGCTGATTGACAGCTCTTTACATATTTGAAACCAGGGATGGGCACGATTACTGACAAATGTAATCGATTAATAATCGATTATGTGAAGGATTTTTGTGCAATCGATTAATAATCGATTACTCTGATTTTTGTATGTAATCGATTGCAATCGATTACTTTATCAAAAGTAATTACATTACTTTTCGATTACTGTCAATTACATGCTATAAAATAATGAAGAAAGTTTAAACACAATTATGTTGCTCAACTTATTTAGAGTGGATATTTAGAACTTTACAAAAACAGCTTTTAAAGCATTGTTTCCAAATGTTATGTTGACAGTTGTTTTCTAGATGGAAACTCTTACAGATGATCTAAACTATTTAAAAATTCTTGAGTGAGGGATGATAAACATGAGAACATTCTTGAAATGACATCGACCATTGCATCAATCGCTTCTTTATATTGTAGGTCATTTTCTCCATAGTTTGCAAATTTTTACTGTCATACTGACTAAAATTTAATATTAACTCATTATTAACTGGTATATTTGAATATGATTCATTACAATGTGAGAGGTTTCCTCTGAAAAAAATTATATAAAAAAGAATTAGTTCAGCTAATTTTAAAAGATGGAAATTTATAATTTAAATTACATGAATGAATTTATCCTTTTGTTTGGATAATCCCCTTAATTACATGTTATAAAAACTGCCAATGGAGAACAATTTATATCCTAGGGCAATATAATTTATTAAATCTCTCACTTAATTAGACATAATTGAAATCAAAACAAAGTCTGTATCTTATTGATTAGAAGTCTATGATCATCTGATTAGTAAAAACAAGAAGGTTGTTGAGAATTCTTTGTTCTCTATTCAAAATCATAAACAATATACATTTTAGTGTCAAAATGGGATACATGTATCTATTACCGAACAAAAATTTCAATGCATTGGTTCATTGTAATTAGGATTTGTATTCTTTCCTAATTTTGATATCATAATATTATGACAAATGAACAGTTTATCTATTCTAAGCTAAAATTCGAACTCTTATTGAAAATTATGCTTCAAGGAATTTTATTACAAATAAGCTTACTACTTCAATGTAGTACAGAACTTAACTTAGGACTACATGTATTTTCCTATTTTGAATCTATTTTCTTATTTTTAACATTTTTGTGTTTAATATAAAAGGTCTTAAATTATTGACAAGCATTGGAAGTCATTTGTTTCAAAAGCTGGAAATATAGTAAAAATTTGTTAGATCTGGTTAATCATAATGCAGCTTGAGACAACAGATCTAAATAAGGTATTTGATAAACTCTCAAGTAATATTAATACATTCTATTTTATAAGTACTATAAACTGATGAATGCATGCAGTTGTCTATTTTCATTTAAACTAGGTTTTATTTCATTAAACTATTTTACTAAAGTAATCGAAATGTAATCGAAAAGTAATCGATGATTACATCCTAATTTTTGCTGTAATCGATTAAATTACGATTACATGTAATCGAAAATGTTGTCGATTACAGATTACTGTCGATTACTTGAAAAAATGTAATCAATTACAATCGATTACGATTACAGATTACGATTACCCCATCCCTGTTTGAAACAATTGTTTATATAACAATATCCGTAATATCCGCTTGCTTGATATGTCTTCCATGTTAATTAGGTTAACATGACTTAAATTGTAATTGCTTACATTGCCTTTCATTTAGAAATAATTTAAAGTTATGATATTCGGAATAGATCTGTGTAGTGTAAAACCGTGTTCTGCAGTAGTCCTGTACATATTCTATTCATATACGTTCATGTATGGGGTTTATCGTATGAATCGGCTTTCCTTGAAATATTTGTGGCTGTTTTATTTTGGCGTTTCAACTCTTACCGCGAAAATAGCGAAAATAAAACTGCCGCGAAAATTTCCCTGTTTACATTACACGGATGCCCCACTCGCACTATCATTTTCTATGTTCAGTGGACCGTGAAATTGGGGTCAAAACTCTAATTTGGCATTAAAATAAGAAAGATCATTTCATAGGGAACATGTGTACTAAGTTTCAAGTTGATTGGACTTCAACTTCATCAAAAACTACCTTGACCAAAAACTTCAACCTGAAGCAGGACAGAAGGACGAACGAATATTCCAATGCTCTTAGTTTTTGTTCAAATGTGTGACTGGTTTTACAAGAGAAATTAAAATTTTTGTAAGCTAAGATTTGTTTTAATTCAAAGCTAGATGTGTTAATAAACTCACCAACAGGCCCTTCAGACTGTGTCCCTATAGTTCTGGCTTCAAAATCCTCCATTTTCGCTTTCTGTTCTTTTCTCTACAATACAGATTTTAAGTAAAAATCAACAAGGCCATAATAAAAATCATATTTTAGTTCTCAGCTATCTCATTATAAAAACAGAAAATAATCAATATGGACACTTTTTTCCATTTCATTTTTCACTGGCGCTTTTGCTGTTGTATTTTCTGTTTATTCAATTCATATAAGCAATTTCAAGTGATTTTTATCAAGACTGTTAAGCTAGTATTTAAAACATATATTTCTAGTCTATTTTCCAGACCTTCATGACATTGACTTAGTTTAATGTTTACTATAATGTCTATTAAAGTAATTTTATAATTATGTGATTTTTTTAATGACCACCTGCAGAAAAAAAAATAGACAACAAAATAATACTAGTTGGAATAATAGTACTGTAAATTCAGAAATTATTGTGAGGTATTTATTTATGCGAATAATGCGACTGAATTAGTATCGCAATAATAAAAACTTGCATTCTGATATCGGATCCATATAACTGTATATCAGATTTTCCTGAAATCACAATAATTAACCTCACATTTTAGTTCATTCCTCAAAATTTGCAATAATTTCTGAATTTACAGTAGTCAATTGTAAAGGTAGCTGTTTTTCTTTGTGAAGTTTTTATTATTGTGAAAACTGTTACAGGATAGGTCACATAACTAAAGGTAGCATTTTATAATCTGATAGCATTACGTGTACAGGTATGCAGTATTTCCATAATTTTTTTTTTAATTAGATATGAATGTTTTCCTCATTTGTGTGAAAAAAGACTGAAACAGTTGACAAATGTTTAAGAGCATACAAGATGGGAACAAAAGAACATTTTTATAATGACCTAATAAGAAGTTAGAATAATATCCACTGAAAATTGCATAATAAAAATGCATTTCATGCAAAATATTAGATTTTGGTATGTCAAACTTAATGACAACAATTCTTTAATATCTAACCATGCACCATTTTTTGTGAAATTTTACAGAGTGAAACGTAGCAAAAGGGGGAGTAGATATAAGAAAATATAAGGCATATCCAAAGTGAAAACATTGACAGTCAATTGGATGTCATGAACTATTTAATAGGAAATGTACAAAAATAGTCAGAATTGCAGCAGACAACATCACTAACTTAATTTTGACATATTGTGCTTCTACTTTTGAAAACCTTTGCAAAATATCTCTGAAGGAAAAGTCTCCAATAGAAATGACAATACCTTATTGTCATCTTCACATGATGACATACAATCTTATCAAGCATGAAAGCTATTGGGGAAAGAGTCTCAGAGGAGTCAAATGTATTACAATAGTAAAAGAATGGGCAAAGTCCCATTAAGCTACCAAGAATTATCAAAATGACAATATAGTCATGGTCAGCTACACATGATGATAAACACTCTTACCAAGTATGAAAGCTTTTGGCAAACTCTGATGATATAATGTCCTGGAATTACTATACCTTATTGTCAAGTTGTTGTTTCTTCAAAGCACTGAGTCTTTTATGCAATGCTTCTTCTTGTTTTTCTCTTTCCTTTTCTCTCCTTTCATTTAAAGCCATCAACTCAGCCTTGGCCTCTTCTATGTATTTCTCAGCTTGATCATGTCCAATTCCAGAGGATCTGTAAAATGTGTTAATTATTTATAAGCTTTTTTGTACTTTGAGGAAGCTTGATTGTTACTAATGGTCTTACAAGTAAAAAAAAAATCAGTAGTTATAATAACACTATTTCCGATCAAATTTGAAAGTTTGCATCCTCTAGAACATGTAAATATCAAAAGAATTCTTATACAATTCAAAGATAGTGCATTTCTTTATGGAATGCTGTGGTTCCTGATGGAAAAAACACTAACTGTATACAGCTGTACAATCTGTTTTAATAGAAATCAGAATTTGCTGTCTTACAAAGTGAGTTGCAAATTTTTATCCACTCTCCATTTTTACACTTTCAATAGTGAATGAATATCATAGTCACTAAGGTACTTTGGTACTTAAGGTGGTACCAAACACCTTGGCTAAAATTAATTTGGCTTGATTAATTTTCATAAAATTTTGACAAAATATTTACTTTGCCCTTTAAAAAAATATAAAAATTGGAAAAATTGAACCACACACTTTATCTGAAAAATTTCATTGGATATGTAGCTGCTTGATAATCACTAATTTTGATCATTGAGAAGCTTAATATTTCCTTAACAATAGAACGTGGTTTTACAGAGTTACCTCTCTGTAGAGTTATGTACCACCCTAATGGATCTTACTTCTGACTTTCTTCTATTAGTGTCAGTTGATGTCCTGCCATAGTATTCAGTAAGTAGCTCTGGTCATCCTCTTGAGTCTCCTATTGTGTAATTAAATAAAATAAATCATTACACATGATAAAATTATAATTTCCATGCAATATTAAAGAACTTTGAAGGTTGGAAAGGGTTGTGCAAAATGTTTGCAATCTTTAATTCATGTGTTTTTTGTGCTTGAAGCTAATTATTCAGTGTTTGTGCAAATTAGTAAAAAGCTATTATCATTTCTTATCATCATGAAATGGCCATTGTATTTCCCGTTAGTATGTGCACATACACCCCTCTTTGCAACCCTCAACTCCTTTTATGGTAACTACATACATACAAACAATGAAACCTGACTTTTGAATATGAATGCTTATAAATGAGATAGTGATCAAGTCACATTCCTTTGGAATTATGAAAAAAATCATCTTTTTTTAATTTACAGTAAATGAATGACTAAAACTACATAGCAATGCTAAGCCTAAAGAAGTACACAGATTAAAAGCATATTGATTTAAAATTTGCTATATGATGGTAAGTGACATGATATATATAGAACAACCCTTATGATTTAAATATTCTTACACTTGATTTGGCAAGAGCTCTTCGTCTTTCTAGTTTCTCCTCTAGTAACATACGTTGTCTTGAAATCTCTTCATCATAAGTCTTCTCCAGCTTTTCTTGTGTTTTCCTGTGTTCTTCCAACATCCAATTCATTTTCTGCTGATCTAGCAAACCTATTTCTCCTGCTTCTGTCAACATTCCCTGTTGTAGTTCCTTCAGACCAACCCTCTTTCTTGCTCCAAATTCCTAAAAATATTACAAACAATATGTAATAAAAGTGGAAGCTGTTCGTAGCTTTTCCCTAACGGAAAAATCTATTTTGATGTTGTCTTTATTATTATTCATATAATTACAAGACTTAATCAATACCTGAATTATTCATTCAATACTTCAAAATAGAAAAACACTATACTACATGATACAAGTAATATAAAGACCTTTTTATGATTTTAAAATATATATATATTTCAGATAATTTCCAAAATTATGTTTAATTAAAACATTTTGCAAAATTCATATACAATATTAAATTATGCATAACTTAATTCCTTCCCACAATTCTCAATTCTTTTTTTAAATTGAATGATTTGAGCTAAAAAAAAATTAATCTATTTGAAAAATTACTTCATTTGGAATTATTAATGATGATCAAATTTGTTTACCCTTTAAATCAATTTAATGAAAATGATGTGCACCACACAGAACTTTAAGGAAAGTCCAGTGCAATACATGAACAAAAGGTAAAAACACTGTGAAGTACAAACAACAACAAAAAAAACTAGTAAAATTCAACTTTGCATAGGAATTGGATAAAAATCCTTTGTGCACAAAGTGCACAGTGTTTTCCTTAAATATTCTATGCATTACATATGATGGATGGATAAACATATTAACCATAATTAAATAATAATTCCATGTTTAAATAGTACCTCGGTATATATACTTTTGTGGCAACATTACAAAATTAAATATAATAAACATTTTTGTACTACACTTTTACTATATGGTAAATCTGTTACTTCAGCATGCATTGTCATTTATCTGTTGCAAGATAAATGCAAAACACTAAACAAATACTGTCACAGCCAAGCAAGGAATACATTTTCAGACCAACACATACAGATTATAGATATATATATATTTCTTTTCAAATTCTTTACAAACTTCCTAACTATCTATTTGATACAAGGATTTGTTTTCCTGATAAATTTCTAAAAAGATAAAGTTAGTAAAAAAATACTATAAGCTTCCATTAAGTTTAAGTTTTTTCATAACTATCTCTTTATATTAAAAATATGTCTACACTGGCACTACATGCACAAGACAATGGAGGAAAACAAGCATTCTAACTTTACCATATTCTTTACAACCATAAAAAGAAAAAATGTAATTTTATCAGAATAGTCACATTATAACCATGAACTGACCAAACCCATTGAATTGTAAAAACATTATTCATAATTCTTTCAAAGTATTGCCTTTTTGTGAGACTACTTTTGTTTCAATTTCCAAGTTCTCAAAATCTGTATGTTATCATATGTAAACATATCTTTCTTTATACCATTAACTTGGTTTTATAAGAAATAAAGAATCTTACAATAAGAAGAAATTACTAATTAAACGAAAATTATGCAAATATTTTCACCTAATAGGGCACTTGCTTTGCTCACCTGGCATCTATGTGCTTTTGATTGATTAGTGTTTGTTTAGCGTCCATGTAATTTTGATGTATTTTAATCTAACTACAGCATTTAAATTTTTTACTACTAATTGCAAGTTTTTGACATGTCAAAAACCAATGAATTTTAACTAAAAGTTATTTTGGTCATCTTTGATTTGTCTGGGTTCCTGGCTTTTATTTGAATGTATCTATGGGGTTCATGGCTTTTATCTTAATGTATATATAGGTTCATGGCTTTTAATTAAATATATCTATGGTTTCATGGCTTTTATTTTAAAGTATCTACATGTTCATGGCTTTTATTTCAATGTATCTATGGGTTCGTGGCTTTTATTTCAATGTATCTATGGGTTCATGGCTTTTACTTCAATGTATCTATGGGTTCATGGCTTTTATTTCAATGTATCTATGGGTTCATGGCTTTTATTTCAATGTATCAATAACTATTTTATCAATATTTGGTCTAAAAAGATTCAGTCATAAACACAAAATAGATCAAAATGAATGTTATACCCAATTTACCATTCTCAGTTAGTGTCCATGGGTGGATAAGATGTCTGCATAAACATTAATAGATACACTGAAACATATATTTTCAAACAAACAAAAAACTATTTCCTATCTGTTCACTGTTAAAGATACAATACACTGTAATTTTGGCCATTAAATCTTATCAACACAATTAAGCTAGAAATAGGTGCCATATTTTGGCCTTATCGAACATACTCCTTTTAACACCCAACTCAAATATTTTGACCTATGATAAGAACCTGCTTAGGGGCATTTTGAAATTACCCAGACAAAACAAATTCTACAAAATTCTAGGTAACAATCCTAAATGTTTATATATCTACATCAGATTGTCATTAATTTTTGGTTGATTTTTTAATCATGAAATTCGTGGCAACAATGATCTTTAAATTCAAATCAATACTTTTGATGCTAAACATATATTTCTGGAATTATTGTAATCAAAATTCTAGATACCAAGTACATATAAATCTTATAGGATAGATATGTGTTTTCTAAAATAGTGATATTGGTTGTTAGATCAATGATTATTTACAATGTAGTAAATAACTGTACTTTTTTTCAAAAGGTAAACAGGTTTGAAAAAAATAAAAAAATTTACATCACACCTCAACCCAAAATAATATGTTTGAAAATTGTTTTCAAAATTTTCAATTTACCTTTCTTAGATTTTCAGTTTCTTCATCTTGCTCTAATTTAAGCTTATATGTCTCTTCTGTCTGTTCAGACTGGTGTTGTTTGTCCATCATCTTTAACAACTGGTTTCTTTCCTAAATAATAACATACAGTGAAACTACATGTGTTCTTCAGGATACATCTTTAGATTTTTTTGGTCCTTTCCATCATCTAACTGAATACTACAAACAGGAATGATAACTGTTGTTTTTTTTTACTTTTCATCCAATGGCAAATATTTTATGCTTATTTGGGATGACTACAAAAAAGATTATTTTAGTTTTTATTGTTACCTGACAACAAATTAAATTTCTATAAAATTGAAAGTTAAATATATTGTCTATAGAATAGGGCTTATAGTTTCAAATTCAGAAACTTTAAAGTCCTCTAGGGTTCAAGAAAATTCAGCAGAATAATACTATACAAAAGTTGAAGAGTTGAATGACTTTCGCTTCCATTTCATATAAAAACCCCTTTGTTAGCAGTTGTTTTAACATGTATAACTCATAAGATACCTATAAAAGGGCAGGGCTCACACTACTTCAGAATCATAGGGAGAAGTGACTTCTCTTTTTGAAATTGAGAGGGAGAAGTGGTGAGATTTGAAAGAGAAGTGCTTGTTCGCTTGCGGCACTACAATGTTTGGTTTTTACTATAATACATTAAGTGCCGTAATAATATGTATCTTATTTTTTTTATATTGTTCAATTTGTACTTGGGTATACAATTAAAATAACTGTTGTTTAATTTTATCATATCTAGCTGCACAATCATATGAGTCCTCTTGTGAGAAAAATACAATTAAATATCTGGCAATAATAAAAAAGATTTTTTTTAAAATCAGAAATGAAAAGAAAGTTGTTATATCATTTAAAATTCAATTAAAAAACTACTCTGTTTGCATGTTCATGAAATTAAGTATTTCTCATTAAAAAGATATATAAATTTAACAGTTAAGCTTGGACATAATATAATTATATTAGTGTAATAGTCCCAGAGTTGAACAACTTTAACTTATAAATTGAAACTATGCATATACATGGAAATATATACATTAATCAAGAAGATCTAACCAAAAGTATGTTAATGCATGTAGAAAGCGTATTTTTTCCTTTTGGGATCAATTTTTGTCTGTCAGCAGTGCCATTCATGTGTCCGTAACCATTATCGTAAGAATCCGGATTTCGGTCATAGCCGGTCCGTTTCCGATGAAATCCCGACTCCGATCTGTAGTTGTACAATAATGCCCAATAATTTAAATGTCGGAAGAAGAAAAATTTACAAAAATAAACGATGTTTGACATGCTATTTGGAAAGGAATATGACGTTTTTAATGCAATACATGGATAACAAATTTACTTCAGGCAAATTTCATCAAGTTCTAATGAAGTAACAACTTATTTTGTTGAAAGTTAGAATGATTTGAGTACGCTCTCTAGTAGGGGACAAGTACCGGAAGTGATAAAAAATTGTTTTTATGAAATAACATGCCACCAACTTAAAAATAAATGCTTTAACCTCTTTTCTGATGAAAATAAATAGTTTATGCCTTGAATTTCTTTACTTTTAAATGAAAAATTGCTGTTTCATCGACTTGGTAAAAATTGAATATTGCCGATGACGAAATCGACTGAAAGCAAGTATCGTAAACAACAGGGCGACTTGTTTTCGCTTTTGAGGATCTGGCAAAGCGAAGTGACGGACGGGAAAGCGACTTCTTCGCCCTAGTCGCCTGGTAGCGTGAGCCCTGAAAGGGTTTTACTGTACTATACCTTGTCTCCTAGATCATGCATCTCACTAACAATCTTCTTCCTCTCATCTTTCTGTTTCTGCAGCAAATGAGACATTCTTGCCTAAAATATAGTTATGACATATTATGCAAGAAGATATTTTATGTATAATATGCAATCACCATGTTTAAGTATAAAAGCACCATCTTTAATTGTAAAAAGTTTTAACATTTTAGGGACGAAAATTAGATAGGTTTATTGAAATATTTAGATTGTCTCTCCTTTATCTATGTAGAAAACTAAATATTTAGATTGTCTCTCCTTTATTTATGTAGAAAACTAAATATTTAGATTGTCTCTCCTTTATTTATGTAGAAAACTAAATATTTAGATTGTCTCTCCTTTATTTATGTAGAAAACTAAATATTTAGATTGTCTCTCCTTTATTATGTAGAAAACTAAATATTTAGATTGTCTCTCCTTTATTTATGTAGAAAACTAAATATTTAGATTGTCTCTCCTTTATTTATGTAGAAAACTAAATATTTAGATTTAAAGTGTTTTGCCACTGCACGTTGAGCAAGCAACAATCAATCATTCAGTCTTAGCACTATGATTACTAGAAAATTATTAAAGAAAAAAAAACATTTTGGCTTTCATGTTTACAAATTTTTAAAAGCATCATAAATAAGCAATACTTCAATGATTTCCCTTATAATTTTTCTGTATTCTGTTGTTGCTTTACAATTCATTTCATTCAACGTGCTCAAAAATTGAACAGATGTTTGCAGTCTTAAGAATTAAACAGACCCAATACCATCTAGCCTAACTGACCTTATTTTTGGCACCAAGCTTCTTGTACAATTTCTTGACCTCACGTTTATATTCATCATCTAAGCTCTTGTCTAGGTTTGTTCTCTTCTTTTTGAAGTTATTTACAACTTGTTGTTGATTGGCTGATGATAAATCTTTATTCTGATGAAGTCCATTGAGTAGCAGTTCAGTGGCCTGAACTGTAGCATCATTTCTCTCTGTCTCAATATCTGTGTCCACTTTAATTGAAGAAACAATATCCAAACTGAAATAAAAAAAATTGTCATGGAAAAAATAATTTGCTTTCTCATCTTCACAGCACCATTCATGTATTTCTTTCCATATTAGACTTAATGATGAATAAGAAACAAATATGTTAACTTCATCAGTATTAGAATTTCTTATTCTAATGCTAAATGGTGTCAAACTTCTTCTGAGGTGTTAGAATGCAGCTTAAAGCTGGTCATCTTTCACTAACTATAAAATGATGTAAAGCAAAATAAGCAATGTTCTTTATATTATGTAAAGTCACAGTACCCAAATTGCACCTAGTACCCATTTTGCAAGAACAGCAGTAAAGAATTTTTTTCTCTATAATTTGACATTATGCACATCTTTCCACATAGCTAAACATATTTTAATATACATCAAACGGTCACATTATATAGCAACAGACTATGCATAGTAAGAATGGACTATTGTCAAATTGTTAAAAAATGTAGATAAATATAACAAAACATCAGTTATTCGATTTTTACGGATGTGAAGTTTAGAAGGTATACAATTTAGGTACTTTTCATTACATAATCTTGGGTCGTAGGAGGAAGGTTCAAACCAATTTTTCTATGATTCACTATGGATTCAAAATTAAATGTGTGGAACTATAAAGTAAACAAAGATACATTTACAAAAAAATGCAGAATGGAAACTTTTGTCTGTTTCTTAAATAAATGATGGTGAAAAAACTGGCAAAATAGGTGCAATTTGGGTATCCTCATATTAGCTATTTAGCTTATGATCTTCTAGCATACATCTTTAAGATTGACAGCAATACAAGCAAATAAACAGCTGAACATGCATACAAAACTAAAAAATGTGGATTGTGTCCACATGTGTCCACAGATGATGCCCCCGCTTGCATATCATAATAGTTATACAGGGACATAACTGAAGACTGGTAAAAGTGACGCTACCCAAATTTGAACTTGATCTGAGTTTTGTGGTAATAAGCACTGTGTGTAAGTCTCATAACATTTGGTTGAAGCTAACTTAAGTAGAGAACAGAAACTAAAAATTCAGCAATTTTTCTATTTGTAAACACCCATAACTCTAGAATGGTTGTGTATATGTTTTATAACATTTGGTAGAGACAAACTAAAGTTAGAGAATGGAAACAAAAAATTCAGCAATTTTTATGTTTATAAAAGGACATAACTCAAGAATGGTAAAAGTGACGCCACCAAATTTCGTACTTAATCTGTATTATGTAGTAATAAGCATTGTGTATAAGTTTCATAACATTTGGTTGAGGCAAACTAAAGTTAGAGAATGGAAACGAAAAATTCAGCAATTTTTTCATTTGTAAAGGGGCATAACCCTAGAACGGTAATCAAACAGCTTGTAAGCACTGAATGGTAAAGATTGCTTTAATTTATCAGTAGGAAGTTAAATTGAATATTGCATTGTATAAAGCATTGATTGTAGTTGATTCAACTATAATCATGTACAAAGGAAGATAACTCCAATTTTAAAAATTACTTGATATTTAGAAAAAAAAAAGGAAAAATTTAGCAGTTTTTCCATTTGTAAAGGGCATAACTCTAGAACAGTAAAAGTGACGGCACCAAAATTCAAACTTGATCTGTATATTGTGGTAATAAGCATTGTGTATAAGTTTCATAACATTTGGTTGAGGCAAACTAAAGTTAGAGAATTGAGGCAAACTTAAGTTAGAGAACGGAAACAAAAAATTAAGCAACTTTTCCATTTGTAAAGGGGCATAACTCTAGAACGGTAAAAGTGACGCCACCAAAATTCAAACTTGATCTGTACTTAGTGGTAAGAAGCATTGTGTATAAGTTTCATAACATTTGGTTGAGGGAAACTATAGTTAGAGAACGGAAACCAACTTTGGGACGTACATACGGACGGACGTATGTACGTACAGACGGACAAGGGTAAAACTTAATACCCCCTCTGCTACGGCAGGGGCATAACAAAAAGATTACCCATCAATTTCTCTGTATCTTTTCAGTCTGTCTTTCATAGATAAAATTCCAACAATACTATCATCTGGAGCTGTTGAGCTGTCAAATATAAAACAGTGAAGTTTAAAAATAATTAAAATATAAACATGACCTTGTACTTGTGATAAGGCCATATACACAGAAATGGCAGATCATAATTTTGAGTAAAATTGTGGAGTGATAATTTCTTTGATAAGTTATGACAACAAATAAAAAAAAAATGGTTACAGGTAAAACCATATCTTAAAATTCATTATTGCAAACCAAATGAAACTTTTCCACAGATTCATCTCCTCTTGTTCAATCTATTTAAACTTTTGTCAGTTCTATTGTCCGATTGAATAAATACAATAGCTATTGTTCTCTGTGTAGTTTAATCACTGGGACCTTTAAATTTCTTCTAAGAGAAAACCATCACTCATTGATTAATTGACTTGAGTAAAAAAATATCTTCTAAATAGATGAAAATACATGTTTCAACTAAAAAAAAAGCATGTAATAATAACATTTAAATTTGGCTGAAAAATTGGGAGCTGTTTTGAATCTCTTAAAGTTGAGAACCAATGTGCATAACTATATAGCAAATACAAAATACATTTTAATACTAGTTCGCAATTATGTGTAATTTATTACTGGCCAAAACAAAACCTTTCAAATTTTTAATTAAAGTGTAATTCACAAACTCTATTATAATTCCTTTAGAATGTAATAAGACAAATGTATGATTCTCAAGATCAAATGTTTGGAAGTCAAAATGGCCCAAACAAAAGTCCAAATTGTCTAAGTTCAGTCTTACGAATAGGAGTTGCAACCTTAAGTTTTTGTAAAGTATAACCTAAAATTAGCCTTAAAAAAGTTTCATTTTTAAAAATCATGTTCCGACCAAACCATATTGCAATAAGTTTATGAATTTAAACACTTTTTTCACATCTTAATGAATTTATATATAACATTGAGAACCTAAAATACCTATAATCAAGAATTGTGTTCCCTGTCTTCATAACTTCAGCAGGATTTAATATAATATTTTTCCCCTTCTCCATCATTACTTGATCCTAAAACAAAAAAGGGTTTGTGAAATACTAGGTAAAAGGATGTTTCACCAAAATTCTATGTATGCATTTTGCTTAACATTATAACATATAAAAATTACAATTTCTTGGAAAACTTGATTGTATTGTATCATTTTATACAAATTCTGTAAAAACATTATTTTTTGTTTTTCAACATTTGAAGTAAATGCAAAATTATGTAAAAATATATGGACGATAATATTTCAACCATCTGCAGAATGACCAAAGGACTCAATAAAATAGCCACAAAGTTGACTTCAAGAATGAAATGAGAACTCCATCTATAACTCGCCATAATACACTAACGAACCAACAATCAACCCAATCAGGCCATAATCTTGCCGGTGAAATGACGATTTAAGTCGCCAAAGTTTTGAATATGGCTAAAACTCGCTGCCCCACTGACTTCATGGCGAAGTCAAATCGCTATCAAAATCGGTAAAAGGGAGACAACTTGTATTTTACAAGTCTCACAGGTAAACAAAAATGGCGGACAAGGAAAATCTAAATTTTCGAAACGACCCAGGTCTAATACTGTCGTCGTTTAAATGAAATAAATACAACGGCGACTTTGAACATCCATGGATTTAACATTCAAAACTATTGAAACAAGAAACAGAGCGTCTGTTTGAGTTATCATTTTACGATGATTTTCATCAGAGGATGTTGCGTAATCACTCAGCTGATTTGCTTTCTTTTTATTTATCACGAGACGATCAATTTTTGGAAACGATAGGTAAGGGTGGGAATGAATGGAAGATGTTTTATATTCTTTGATTAAAAATTGAAATATTAAAGGTAGAAAGACATCTAATGGATAGGTTGATTGCAAACGTATAACACATGGCCAGCTTATGATCAACAGTGGGTTTTTCAAGACCAATTTGTTAATGAGGGAAATATCTTTTATAACAAAATGACAAAAATTAGCTCTTTATCAATTAATTAAAAAGTGATTGATAAATAATTCCATTTATATATAGGCTTACAATCTTTCACGTGATTCTCAACTTATACCTGACATGATGTCCTGGACAGTCAATATTTTACAAAATATGACGTGATGATAAACATTAATTGCCCAGTCATTAAAAAGTCATCACATAAACTAGGAGTCATGTTTCTCTGGACTTTATAAAAAAAAAAAATTGAAGTAGATGCACACGGGATTAATGCATGATAATATTACTAGGCAAGCAACAAACTTAATTTCAAGTTGACAGCACAAAAGGTTGAATGAATAAATACCAACTACTTTTTTATTAAGAATTTTCAATTCATACATTTTATACAATATCATAATCATATAAACACTGCAAGTATATTTTTTATTGCACAAATAAAACAATTTCCCTTAATGATGTTCACGAAAACACTATATAAACAAAACGGTAATGGAATTTCACTTCTCCAAGAAATTGACCACTTCTCCCAACTCTCTCATGGAAGGAGAAGTCACTTCTCCCTCTCAAAAATCCTAGATTAGGCCCTGAACCCAATATGTACCAGCATAAAGAAAAAAAGGTCTAGACAAGAATAATTTTCCTGCAGTGTTTTAAGTCCAAGGGTTATAATTTCATTGAAAGAAGGTCATCTAAAACAAAGCCTATGTCTGTAACTAACCTCTATTCCAACTACAGATTTTCTTCTTTTTGTTATGAAGATGACATACAACACAGCAAACAAAACAACTAATAGAATTCCCAGGAGAGCAGCCATGAAGAAAGCTAATGCTGTAAATCCATGTTGGTAAAACAACTGTAACAGAAATCAAAATACATATACTATAATAATATGTACAGTTCATTTACTTCATTTTTACTTTTACAGCATGTAGTGTCTGTTTATTACAACCAAATCAATATATATGTTAAACAGTTACTTGCAGCTGTTTAATTTTGAATTTTTAAATGTGAGTTTTGCAATATTGTTCAACTGGGATCCATAGTATATGAGTTGAATTCACATGAGTAAATAATCACATGAAATAATCTTTACTTATTCACAAATTTCTCTGTTACAGAAGGAATTGACATGTTATCCCTTAACTGTTATCATAAGTTAACATGGAAAACCTCATTTTCAATGACATCATATGCTCATTTTGAATTAAATCTGGAGGTTAGAGGGAATTAAGTCTATCAGTGCAATTTGTCAACAAATCAAAGGCAGTGATTGAAACTCATGTATTTCAAATGAGCACAAGATTTGCTACTAGCAGAAACTAAACAAAAATATGCACAAAGTAAATTACTTACATCAACAACATCTTCTTGAGTTAGTTAACAATTTTTAATAAAAAAAAATGAAAGTTAACCATTACACAGTCACATTTATGTTAACATCAACTACATCTTGTATATAAAAGTTAGTTATAAAAGTATGATATTTTAATTAATGGGTTTTCAAGAAATTTTGCATACAATAATGCAACCAGAATTTTAAATGTGAGTTCCAGCAGTGTGTTACTAATTCACTTTTTTTGCAATAATAAAAACATTGCAAAAATGACTGAATTTACAGTAATACTTACATTTGCTATTTCATTATCTTCCCTCACTACACATACAGATATTGGCAATGGTCCAACAGTTTGATACATTCCACCTCCCTGTTCAACAGATTAAGAATGTTTTGCAAACAATTACTAAATTAATTTTTATTAAATGGATAATAATGAAGATTGAAGATTGAATATTTGATATTTTATTACTAAACCAAGAATGCCTGTAATATAGTGCCAATATAAAAATCATCTGATCAAACTTCATTACTATCAACTTTCAGGCAGCAGGTTTTGTTTTGTTTTTTGTACGGCCTTACTGTAAGTGAAAATAAGTACACTCTTCATTTTTTCAAAGAATTGTTTGACTGTTCATGAAATGATACATTGGAGTGAAAATGTATTAATATATTTTCTTAATCTCATTATTGCTTGATTTCATTTAATAAAAAGAGTAAATGCACTTACATCTCTAGCATCAAAGTAAAGATTGCTGTAATAATAGGTAATACCATCCCCTAATTCTGTCCCATCATCTCCATATGGTCGAGCAATAAAGGTCAAAGAAGAAGTCGTACTGGCTTTAAAATACAATATCAAATAAATGAAAAACATTATAAGTTTATAATAATTAAAGGAAAGTAATAAAAACAAGCACACAATATAACCAATCTTGCTATTAACTGTGTATTCAGAATCTTTTGGAATGAGGCAGAAAATTTGCTTTGAAACAGGCAACCTACTGACCCCTAAACGTTTTTAAACATGCAGTGACTGTGTGGCACTCTCCTTACGCAAGGCATAAGATTTGCATTTTTCATTCTAGAGTCATGGCTGTGTTTTTAAAAATCGTCCTAGCATGGGTTCTACTACAGAATTAGAGACGTCAAGGTGAGCATTATTTTTTATACCAGTGAACTTTTTGAGTTTCTTAACATACATAAAATAGACAATGACTTGAGAGATCATACATGAAATAGACATCTTAATAAAATGTAACAAAAAAACATGTTTGATTACTATTATAATTATTCAACTTGAAGATTTTATCGACCACACAGTAAAAAAATATCACAAGGGTAAAAGGGTATTTGATCTTCATAAACTTTCAAGTTACCTATGAAATCGTAATTATTTGAACCTAGACAGCATAATGAAATTATTCATTTTTCCAAAGGTAGATGAAAATTGAATCATTCCAAAGGCCTGATTAGATTTTCTGATGAGCCATTAAGAGAATGCACTTAAAAAAACATGTAAAGTCAGATGGATCTTCACACTTCAAATAAAAAAAAAGTTTTAAAATGTTCTTTTTTAATAAAGTTCCTAAAAGGTTAACAAACAGAAACTTTCTATGCAAAAATACCATAAAAGCAATTGATCATTAAAGAAAACACATCTGAACCTGGCATAATTTTTCTTGGAACAATCTTAAACAGCCATGAACTTGGTACAAGTCCTGTTTTTCCAACTTCCATATGAACTATTTTCTGCATTTTAGTAAAGCAAATTTTCAAAATACTTTAAGCCTAAAATTTATTTATTATTTACCTGCTAAGTTTCCCACAAAATAAACAAATTCTCTCTCTCCATTAGTACTTGTAATATTATGATTAGTTCCTCCATGTGTCATTGTACCATAATCTGCCTTCAATCCAGCAGTTAAATCTTCTTCAATGTACACATTATTAATAGCCTCTGAAGAATCATTGTTTGATAGCCACAATTTTATTTCTAACATCTGTGTTTGAGTAGTTGAAATAGTGTCATCATTCATCTGAAAATAATAAAACATATAAATATAAAAATAAGGAGATGTGGTATAAGTGCCAATGAGACAATTATCCACCAAAGTTCAAATGAAGAGGATGTAAGCAATTATAGGTAACCGTACCGTACAGTCAGCTATCTAAGGCCCAAAAAGGAAAAATATGAAACAACTATATCATGTATATTCAAATGAGAAAAATTTACAACAAACAAATTTATGTTAAACAAATATGACAGACATGAACCAATGACAACCACTGAACTACAGGCTCCTGACTAGGGGTAGGCACACAATGTCTATCAGTATATTCTTCAATTCTTTATTCAAATGATTAAATAAGAGGTATATCTGTAAACATTGATGCTCTCCCCTATACAAAATTTATAGGAAGAAAGAACAACTTGAACCACTATTCAAAATTACCCAAACCAACTCAACTCAAGTAAAAAATGTAGATCATGATGACCCGGATACCAAAAACTGTTAAGATATAACTGGAATAAAGTTGTACATCAAGAAATAAAACTAAGACAAAAATTTATTCATGAATGCATGAAATATAGGTCATTGTGATTCAATAGTTTCATTAACATATATTACTATATAAGAAGACTGCAATTGAGACATTTCATTATAGGAAATATATATATCATGACAGGTTTTTAGAAATTTACTTAAACAAACATACATTTTAATCAAGGTGGATGGACATACAGACAGAAAGGTAAGTGTATAAGTCACATTCATGTTGAGGCATATAAATAGTTCTTGATAGGAAGTTTAAAGAGGACCATTTATTTGTAATTGTACTTATAATCTGAACATGAAACTTAATTGAAAATATAAACTACTAACAAAGTCAATGGTACCAAAGCATTAAAATAGATGTAAATCTAAGTCTTTGAAGTAAGAAAAAAGAAAGTCAAACTGATGTACTTTTACTCAATTGATGACCTACTTGTCCGGATTTGTCTACACTTAGGTCCTTTTTGGTTTGATCCGCTCTTCAACATTTGTTTTAGATTTAAGATATTTAAATATTTTTGCCTCTAGCATCACTGAGGAGACATTAATGGTCAAAATACGCATCTGGTGCATTAAAGTTGGTACCATTTATGTTGTTACTATTCAACAGAAAAACGCTTGCACGAACATTCAGATGATATGTATCTTATAAAGCCTATGGTAACAAAGATATAAACTTTTATTAAAGGCCAAAACCCATAACTGTGTGTTTACTGTAACCCAAATGACAAGAACCATTTTTTCAATTTTTCAAGTTTGTGTGGTAAAAAGTGTTGTCTTGTTGCATATACAGTCAAACCTATATATAAAAATCACCCTCTGGACTAGAAAAAAATTGACCTTGTAAGACAGGTGACCTTTGGATTTAGGTTCAAAATATATTGATATTACTACAGTGGGACAAGAACAGGGTGATTCGACAAGAGAGGTTTTCTCATAAAAGAGGTGACCTTTATATAGTAAGTTTGACTGTACAATTGATTGGTTTACTGTTACAACAAAATACAAACCTCAATGACTTTTTCAAAGACAATTGGTGACCCAGGGTAAGTACCAGACGAGTCGTTCAGTCCAGTGATCTCCATATTATGGCCATTGGAGGTAATCAAGGAAGGATACCTCACATAATCATTTGTATTTATATAGGCAGGATCCAATGCTTCTGGGTTGACATAATAAGTGTCCTGTAAAAAAGTAAATATACCAATCTTTTTGATAGCTGAAGCCAGGGAAACAAACATTTTGAAGTTTCTTTTATTTTATAACATTTTATTAAAATTTTAGCTGTTAATTTGAATTATTGAGACATGTCAAATTCATTCTAATAAAATATGTGATTCTGTCATATATGTAGGTGTCATATTTTTAACCTTTCGAAGCAGGAATATACATGTATATATACATCATGTCATGATCATGAAGATTTTTTGACAAGTGAGTGCAGTGAAATTGAAAAAAATGTTTATACACAATTTTCTGAAAATTTATTATATTTATTTTAGGATTTTTTAATGGAAATAAAATTGAGAATGGAAATGGGGAATGTGTCAAAGAGACAACAACCCGACCATAGAACAGACAACAGCAGAAGGTCACCAATAGGTCTTCAATGCAGCGAGAAACTCCTGCACCCAGAGGTGTCCTTCAGCTGACCCCTAAACAAATATATATATACTAGTTCAGTGATAATGGACGTCATACTAAACTCCAAATTATACACAAGAAACTAAAATTAAAAATCATACAAGACTAACAAAGGCCAGAGGCTCCTGACTTGGGACAGGCGCAAAAATGCGGCGGGGTTAAACATGTTTTTTGAGATCTCAACCCTCCCCCTATACCTCTAGCCAATGTAGAAAAGTAAACGCATAACAATACGCACAGTAAAATTCAGTTCAAGAGAAGTATGAGTCCGATGTCAGAAGAGGTAACAAAAGAAAATAAACAAAATGACAATAATACATAAATAACAACAGACTACTAGCAGTTACTGACATGCCAGCTCCAGACCTCAATTAAACTGATTGAAAGATTATGTCTTCATCATATGAATATCAGGCACAATCCCTCCCGTTAGGGGTTTAGTATTATACCATCATAAAATATGTGAGAAGAACATAACCCGTGTCATGCCAACAACTGGTTTTTAAATAAATGTGTTTTTAATTCCGATGCAAAGACCCTATAAGTGAATCAATATTAAAGCCAAAATATGCAATCTTTAATGACCTGACAACAGTATCGTAACTATATCCCTTCTTAATAAGTCTGTTTAAAGGTTTTGTTAGCTTCTGAGGTGAATACTGACATTTTTGTGCTTTGTAAAGAATATTACCATAAAAGATTGGATGTGAAACACCTGAACGTATAAGAAGTCTGCATGTTGAGTTATATTTACGAATGATGTCCTTGTACCGATGATAAAATTTAGTAAATGTTTTGACTAGTTTGTGATATCGAAAACCCTGGTGTAATAATTTTACAGTAATACATAAATTTCTCTCGTTAAAATCTAAAATGTTGTTACATACACGAGCGAATCGTACAAGTTGAGATATATAAACACTGTAAGATGGTGACAAGGGAACGTCACCATCTAAAAATGGATAATTAACGATAGGAAATGAAAAATCATCTCTTTTATCATAAATTTTTGTATTCAGCTTTCTGTCAATAATATAGATATCAAGATTGAGGAAAGGGCAGTGGTCATTATTAGTATTAGCTTTATCTAAAGTCAGTTCAACAGGATAAATTTCTTTAGTATACATACTGAAGTCGTCATTATTGAGGAGCCAATATATCATCCAAATATCTAAAAGTATTATTAAATTTTTGTATGAGATGTTGTTTCGATGGGTCTTTGCTGATTTTAGTCAAATTGTAACTCATAGCAATACAAAAACAGGTCCGCAATAAGTGGTGCACAGTTAGTCCCCATTGGAATTCCGATAACTTGACGATATACGGAATCTCCAAAGCGAACAAAAATGTTATCTAGTAAAAATTCAAGGGCAGATATAGTATCAAAGCATGTCCAATTGACATAGTTCTTTTGTTTATTGCTACTAAAAAATGACCTAAAAGAGTTTGAACATATGTATTCGCATTCTGACTTTTTAAATGCCTATTTAATTAGGTGTGTGAATTTTTTCTTAATGAGAGTGTGAGGCAAAGTGGTATATAGGGTAGAAAAATCAAAACTTTGAACAGATTCAAAATCACCAATATAAGCATGCAATTTATCAAGTACTTCCAACGAGTTTTTGACACTCCAAAAGTAATTAATTCCACTATTTTCAAAGGCCTTATTTGAACAATTTATTATCAGGTTTTTGATTGTACTAAGTATCCTCGTAAGAAGAATAGACAATTTAGTAGTGGAACAATGGCTTGAAGAAGAAATAAATCTATATGTGTAAGGTGTTTTGTGTAGCTTCGTGAAGTGAAGCACAGTTGTTGGAAATTATTAGAAGTTTGCAGTGATAATGTCAATCCTGTTTTATGTCATCAGATCAAAACAATGTCCTTGGTATCTATAGGTCATACTTGATAACATACTTGATAACATCAAGTGAAATCTTTTGCAATCTTTTGCAATTTTGCCAGTGTTTTCTGATGTTTTGATAAGAGTATTATAGATGTAGAGAAATGAAATAAAAACTTTATGTTTGCTGATGCTATGTACATAAATTGAAAGTTATCATAAAGTAAACATAGAAAATACTTGCACAAACTAAATTTATCTTAATAATGTCAAATGTGACTTTTGTGTTTTTTTGTATTGGATTCATATCTTACTGATGTACACTGACATTCTCTTTTATTTTTATGAGTTATTTTTAAGAAGTACATAATTTCTTTAACTTACATTTAAATTAATAGTTTGACTTCCAACAGTAACTACTGCATTTTCTTCATAAATTAAATCTAAATTTGATGTATATTGCTGTCCAAAAACAATGGATGTAAATCCAAGAAGGGTAAATATGGCATACAGTAATTTCATTCTTTTTCTGAAACAAAAAAGTAATTTATCATATTAATACATCATACATCACAGTTATTCAAATTAAAAGCAGTCAAATAGACCCATAAAAAAGTTAACCAATCTTTGAAGTGGTGACATTTATTTTGCCAAATTTTAATGTCATATGCTACAAATAGTATATGTTTTAATTTTCTGTTTGTTACTTCGTGTGTATACTTGTCAATTTGTTGCTGTCTCATTTATGCATAATAATGTATTCTATAATCATTGAATGGATTTATGGTAGAAACATGTAAAACTTTAACTGAACACACAACTTCATTTTTACATTACATTGTTTTACGTGTGCCTTTTCATGAAAATAAAGAAAAATGCATAGTTATATATAATCCCAACTCGTTCGTTATGCCTGTCTGTGTAGTGATGTCATAGATTTTAACGAACGTAATCAATGCATCACTGGTAAATTATTAAGTCAGGGATTTCGTTACCATAAATTACGTAAAACTTTTACTTAATTCTTTCATAGATACAAAGATTTGATTAGTAAATTTGGCTGTACCTGTAGAAAACTGATTAAAAAGGTATTTCATATCCTAAATTTTACGGTAATATTGTACTTAAATGTGGTTCATAAGTGTTTCTCGTTTCTCGTTTTTTATATAGATTAGACTGTTGGTTTTCCCGTTTGAATGGTTTTACACTAGTAATTTTGGGGCCTTTATAGCTTGCTGTTCGGTGTGAGCCAAGGCTCCGAGCTGAAGACCGTGCTTTGACCTATAATGGTTTACTTTATAAATTTTGACTTGATGGAGAGTTGTCTCATTGGCACTCATACCACATCTTCTTATATCTATATACATTGTAGACACCAATAATGACTTTTTTACAACAGAGATAAGGGCACCATGGTTTTACTGACAGTTTGCAAGAGCAAATTTGAAGTTCAAACTACCTGATGTGCACAACAGTGCCTTCTAAAAAGGTTCTGTTCAATATGAAAGAAAGATTTGGAATAATATAATTTCAGTCGGTTGATTTTATGAATTAGAATGAAATTATTTTCTTCTAATTGTCTGCCTATAGATGGCATTTTAGGTTAAGTGTGATTTGGCGGTTAAATCATTTCAATATTGTTTGGATTATATAACTGATATATTTTTCTGGAATATGCATATCATATGAATTTAAAAATAATTTTCAATAAATTAAATTCCTGGCAATCTAAGACTAAATATTTCCCGACATGTGTCAAGAAATGATGCTATCCCATGATGCATCAATTTAACATCCAATTAACGAATACATTTCTTTGTATTCCACCTGGCTCTGATGTCGATTAGTATGCCATGATCCCAGACTAGAGATTAAACAGGCATGAGGGAGGCCATTTATGTGACACAGGATATTAAAAATAGTATCTAACAATAAAGTGTGTATCCTACAAACTGAATAACTGCATTTTCATGTACATAAACTATCTTACCTTTGATATGTGTATAAATTTTACATATTTGGTTATAATTTCTTAGGGCACCTGGCGTAACCAATCACGCTTCCTTTCGAAACACCTCTAACGGCAGGAAAAATCCGAAGAAAGAAAAGTGTCTATGTTGTTGTTGCGCTTTATACCACGAAAATAGATGAAATACTTTTCACGCGGCAGATTAACGTCGATTAATACCCATCGCGACTGATAAACAAGTAAACAAGCATGCATGACTGAACTTGAATGTAACTGTCATTTTCATTCTATAATTACCTAACGTGATCTCCATCATCTGACTTTTTTCACAGTAAGGTAATACAATGAATTTATAAATTGGTGAAGAAAAATTAGTAAAAGATATACGGTAGGGAAACGCATGTTAAATATCACAACTCAGCCTCAGGTCGGTAATATTATACAGTTTGAGCTTTATATACACAGCTTAATTGATAATTGGGCTACAAAATATTATCTCCCTTTAGAAATTTTCAATAGAAATTTCAGTTTCTGTATTATTAGTTTGAAGTGCAGTCGAAAACTAAACAAGCATAAAATGGTGCTTTTTTTCTCAGTTACACTTACAGTTATGAATTGACAGTTTTGTCAAAGAATAACTGAGTCTGTAAATAGGTTAAGTACAATAGAACATTGGACTTGCTCTTACTTCTAGCAATGAAAGGTGTGGCAATATTTACATGATATTTTATGGGTAAGATGACCAATTACAGTCTAATAAGAATTAAGTCACTAAATGATAGAATATTTTAGCAATAAGAGAAGATTGTGTGTCAAATGAACCAAACACCTCTTCATTCTGGCAATTAAGTTGGAAGGTAATTTTTCTTGTCTGAATATGAATGTCTCACTAATTTATGTCAACTAAAATCAACAAGTAATACTGCATTGATTTGTTTACTTTTGAAACAAATTTGTATTCTGAAGCAAGCTTAAATATTGCTTTTTCCAAAAAACTGTAAGCTCGCAAAAATCTAGGATATCATAAAGCAATAACCTCATGACCTGCACATTTATCTCCCACTACATGCAGTCAGGGGTACTACTTATTTAAGTAATTTTTATTTACTTGAAGAAGTAAAAAAAAATATACACATATAAGTAAATTTGTAGGATACTTATACAAGTGAATTTTATTTACCTAAAAAAAAAATTGGCTTAGTTATGTCCCTTAGACATTCAGAATTTTTTACTTGTGTAAGTAAAAAAGTCATCCTTTCTTCTTTTCTTGAATTCTTAAGATTTCTTTGCTCTAATAGAATTTTAAATTGTGTTTAATAGAATTAAACACCTTTGCAGATGTCCCTACTAATCATTTAAGTGTAATTTCATATACAAGATCTTTGCTCAATCAGTTTCTTTGTTGAATTAATGAGATGAAACATTGAACTTTAATAAAAAATTGAGCAAACCTGGGAAAAATCATTAAAGGCATGATTTTACATCTCAAAACTTGAGGATTTTGTGGATTGTAAGAAAAATTTACTTATACAAGTAAATTTTGAGAAAATTAAGGGAGATTATTCAAACATTATTTATTTACTTATGTGTATATTTTTTACTTCTTCAAGTAAATAAAATTAACTTGTACAAGTAGTACCCCTGACTGACATGTTCATAAAAAAAAAAATGGCATTTACCTGTTATAATGGTATAAAAAATCCCAGATTGCACAAATTACTTTTTCTGTATTTTATTTATAACCCTTGCAAACAAAAAATTGTTTTTGTTGAGGGATGTATTGTTGAACTTCCAGGCCAGACTGCCTATGTGCCTTGTACAACATTATATATATATATGTAATTGGCTGGATTGATACTGATGACACATAACAAAGTTGTAAGACACTTCCTCATGAGGATGTACGTAAAACTTTAAAGGCATATAATTCGGATCCTACATATTAAATGGGAGATAATCCAAATTATTTACTTCAGGATTGCATTAATGTATAGTAACCCCTGCAAACAAATAATTGTTTTTGTTGAGGGATGTATTGTGGAACCACCAGGCCAGACTGCCAATGTGCCTTGTACAACATTATATATATATCATTGGCTGGATGGATACTGATGACACATAATAAAGTTGTCAGACACTTCCTCATGAGGATGTTCGTAAAAGGCATATAATTCGGATCCTAAATATTAAATGGGAGATAATCCAACTTATTTACCTCAGGATTGCATTAATGTATAGTAATAGCCTCTTGTAAGTGCAACTCCTTATGAAAGACTAAAGAGATATTGATGAACTTGACACTTCCTGAAGATGTGCATATAGGAATATTATTCAGGTCCAACATGTTAAAGATAATCAAATTTATTTAATATATATAATAGTATTGCAGGGATGCAATTTTCATTTTGTTTCAGTTCGCTTGCAATTCTAGTTTAACATTATATTCATCTGAAAGTGAACAGCTGTCATTTATCAATATTTTTTAAAGTATAAATAAAACAAAAACGAAATAAAAATATTTTAAAATAAGCATAAAAGATATGTGAAATATCTGTGTAAAATAAACTCAACAAAGTTTCCAGTCTTATCAGTGGCACTAAATCAAAGCAGTTGGAAGGAGAATTCAGATATGAATTTGAAGACGTGTGAAAACCGAAAATTCCATAAGTTGTGCTAGCTTTGGCTATGGCCATATATGCTTGGGGCAGAAAAGCCTTAGTGTTTCCAATAATTCAACATTGTCTGAGCAGTAAATTTACAGAAATGACCTATCAATGATATGTCATGTCAACTGAAGAGTGCTGACTACTGGCCTAATGATACCTTCAGGGATAAAAATTCCACTAGCATTGGCATCAACCAAGTGGATATAAAATATTCTAAAAAAAAGTATTCATAACGTTCAAGAAGCAACGTTTATTCAGGAGAGATAAATTGTCCAAAAACAGCTCCTAAAGCTTGGCTCTTAAAAGTAGCATGTTCTTTGATGCTTTTTATAAACTGAAGATGTTTCCCTGGTGAAATGCAAAGGTATTAATAAAAATCTGTAGTTTAAATATAATAATTACAAAATTTAAAACGAAAGTCTACATTTGTCAAATAAATGCAGCCTAAAATTATCTACTTTCATGGTCTTCTCCTTTACGTAAAACATCCATGATGATAGCTAATCTGTCAGGACATATAAATGTAACATAGGCTGTTGACTGTCTTCATTGTCGGTGACCTTGTCAGTGGTTCCCTTGTATAATATCTTAATAAATGCCTTTTGTTATTTATAGAATTTGGTGTTGAAGGAAGATCTTTGATTGTTTCTGTTTAATTTATTTACAACTTTAATAGACTGTGGACTCTGTAGAGTTTGAAGTATCATATGGACACTATTGTTGAAGGATGTTGTCCTTTAGATATCTTTTTGGTAATTTTTGTCTTTGGGTTGCTGTTTCATTGACTGTACCTGACATCTCCTTTTATTTATTAACACTGTTAATAATATAGGTGAAAGAATATAACTTTATTTAATGGCAGATGGCTTATCAGACCATGGTGTTGATATCTTATTTACTCTCTCATTTTGACTCTTTAGATGACTTAAAATTTGAAAAATTATTATGGGATGTAGTGAAGGTATTAAACAAATTATATTCCTGATATTTACTATTCTTTTAATCTTCTAAAGTACTATATATTTGTTCCAACATATACTTGAAAAGTGACAAAAAGTAAGAATTGAATTATAGTTATTTGTTATTATGAAGAAGCAAAATAATGCGTATTGGATTCATTATTTTAGCAAATAAAAAAAATAGTAATATTGTAGTGCATGGTATAAACAAAAATTTCTCTATGAAGTGACCTTTTCAAGTCTCATCTTTCCTTGTTAGATTAAAAAGGTGAAGTCACTTCTCCCTAAAATTCAAAAGTAGTTTGTGTGAGCCCTAGCCTGTTCATTTCCTTTATACTCAAAACTACTCTTCTTTAGCAATACTTTGTGGGCAAATATTTTTAACCACTTGATCCTTTTAATTAAATGAATTCAAACTTCAAAAGTGTTTTGCCAAACATATTCTGAGAGGGCACTATCTGAAGCACTTTATTTTCATATTATACTTTAATGCAAGTTGATTTTTATATTTTAGAATTTGAGGTTGTAGCCATTATATGGGGTTTCATTTGTTTTAAATTCACTTCTTTATATTTAATAGGAATGAATATCTAAAGAAAGTACAGTAACAATAGTGACCATTAATTGAGTTTTACCAGCAATGTCATACCGTATCAGAAGTGGAACCCTTAATGATATTTGTCTACCAGTAACTGTTACATATGAAACAGAGTCCTTTCAAATAAATAAGGCATGGATAGGAGGAGCTTTTGCTTTGGGACTTGCTTTTGGAATTTTAGTGACAGTCTTCTGTGTTCCAGTCTGCATCAGAGATTATTTTAAGAAAAGGGTGAGCATTTGACAACTTCTATGTATTTTAATCACTGTATTTGATTACTTGTGTAATAACATTTTTATCATTATATTATCATTATATAAATGTGTACATTGTATTTGAAATTTATTTACTTTGTTGAAATATCCACTTTTAAACATCATTGGCTTTCAGGTATTTGGCTTTGAGTGTACCTGATGCAGGTACATCCAGAAAAGCGCTTCGGAAGCATGAAATTTATAACGTGTTGTTTTCATTTTTTTTTCAAGTCAAAATCATTTAGATGAAATAGCATCATTCAGATGACAACTTTAAGGCATTTTAGTGGTAATTTAGAAAATGTATTGTCAATTTATTTGAGTTCTATTTACGAAGTTGTAGAAATGAAATAACTCTTCCTTAATATTTCCATGGTCACTCTTGGTAAAATATTCATGTGCGTTCATTTTTCTTATCATACTAATTATAGGCAGAAAATGTAAGTTGTTTGCATTTATTATATATTTTTCTTGTTTTTATTTTAATAATCTCTTACTGTAGTATTTTAGAAACTAATTGGGAAAATTCTGCAACAGTTGATTCCATGCATCTCTTAAAATATATTAACTGTCAAATAATATAGGCATTATAAACATGTAAAAATATTCTTTCCGTGTGCATCTCATGATTAGTTGACTACTTCCTTTGCTGTATAACCATAGCGACATAATTTCTATTGTATTCTTTTATGTCAGAACTCATTAAACATACATGTACAATATGATGCTGTTGCAAGATTTACCCATTTTCTTTTTAAATGTATAGTGATTGCATTCTCTTTGGTTCAACTATTTTACTGCTTTTTTTAACAGCTTTCTCTTTGGGTACTGCTATTTTGCATGTTGCGTGTTGCGAGTTGCGTGTTGCGTGTTGTATGTTGACTTAAAGGATAAAGTTAAATGACATTTTTTGTACATTAGGGAAGTCTTTTCTTTCTTTTGTTTGTTGTTGTTTGATTTCTGTTTCAATGATGTCATTCAAAATTATATTACAATACCTTCATTGCATGTTAGATGAATGGTGGTTTGATTTTTAAGGGTGGTTAATTAATTATCATGAAAACAAATTTATGTATTTTATGTTTTTACCAGTGTCTGTAAATTTAAAAAGTAACAGAATCTGAAAATAAAGGCTAAAAATTTTGAATAATCATTTGTTAAATTTACATGAGGTTCAATGTTTAGGTTTATGTTATAACTAAATGTATATGAGTCAAATTTATTCTGCACTATATTATTCTTGGTAATAAATGGACCAAACATGAAACTATCTATTGACATAGTGTATCCTTCAATTTATTTGAAACTTATAATTAACCTATCAACAAAAGTCATCAAAACTTGGATTCTGGAGACTGATCTATAGTATTAATTAGATGATATGGGATAATTTGATAGAATTTTATGACCTGTTAATTATTTTCAATGACAGAGATTTTTTCTCAACATAGAGATTTTTATATTCCTGCTATAATAAATAAACAATCAAGCTAAAGATACATAGGTTTGCTGAATTAACCCCAGATTTAACTTGTGTTTTAAATTACCTGTTGTTTAATCATGAGAATATCAACCTTAATGTCTCTTATTTTTGTAATATTGGTACACATCAGATAATTTACAATATCAGAAGTATTATTCGTTTTCACAAATATAAAAAAAAAAACATTTTAAGAATGCAGTCTGGATTCAAACATAGCTGATATATATTTTCAAACATGTATGTTTGAACAAATGCTTACTATTAAAAGTCTACTTTATACGATTTATTTGTCCATTTGGGTATCTCCAGCCAGTTTCTTCTTATTTGGTAGATATTCTAATAGATAATAAGCAATGTTTAATAGTTAATTTTGGAAAATTCAAATTTGCTTACAACAAGGATTTTATTCTGAATGATGGAAAACTGTATAAAAATAGTTATTTTATAAAGTTCATCCTTCAGAAAGCAATAAGTTGCCACTCATTATTATGATTTCATCAAAAGAATACATATTTACGTATCTATGTTACATCTATTTACAGTATTTTTATTGAATTTTTGTTTATATCTTAAATTCCTTAGTTTGTTTTTAAAACTGGTATAAATAGATGAAGCACTGTGAACATTCAATAAACATCAATAGTTTTGATTTGTTTTAATGTATATTATACTCACAATTTGATGCTGCATTGTTAGTTTTATAACTGTATTATACTTGTTGAGAGAGATGAGACTTAGATAAAATATTGAATTGAATTGATTCAAATTTCATATATACATATTTGTTATCTACAAGTTTGATCATATATACAAATTCATAGTTAAAAAGAGACACATTCATTAGCATAGGCGTATAAAATGGGGATAGCTAATCAGAGGCGGATCCAATTTTTCCGAAAGGAGGACAGGCCTGCTTCATTTTTCTAATCTATATTTCAATAAATCGTTGTCAAATCCTATCCCAGCACCCCAACTCCATAAATCACAAGGTGTTTCGAACATCTATTTAGACCAATTAGAATTAACTAATTGACCATGGCCATGTCCACCGTCAGGAGCCCAAGCCATTGCATAGTGACACTTATTATAAAAATACTGTAATTTTTATTAGGGGCTCGACACCTTGTGATCTGTTTGACTAATACTTTTCTATACTCTTTTTCTATTTAACCATGTTTATCAATTTAACAAATATAGTATAGAATCTATTTTCATAATCTGCAACATGTTAATTACCCAGAGTTGCTGATGTTACTGTTTCTTTCAAGTTTTTATGCCTACGGAAAGCAAAAAGAGGTCTTTTATCAAATTAAAGTTTTGCCTCTTCGTCATCCTTTAATTTATCCCAGTGTTTAAGATATTGATCTTTATGTGTGATTTCTGTCTTGAAAACACTGTAGAGAATATCAAAGGAGGCGACTGTAATACAGATGGGTTTTACCATTAATGTGTCATTTCTTTGTTTTGCAGTCACTTCACTTAACAGTTTTAATTTCATTTTTGGATATCCCTTTTAATAAGGCGTTCAGAAAATAACGATATTTTGTTTGCAAATCTACTGGATCGTTCGTACATCTCTTAAAGTGAAGCATTTCTCCTTTAATTGATCAAGACCATCCCCTTCTTGAAAATAGACTGTCCTACATGATTTTTGAGTATTATAGAATTAAAAAAATTCAAATAAACTTAAAATTAGTTATAATGCCTAAAATTGTTTGTAAATGTAGAAGACCAAAGATGAGAAATTTATGCAGGCAGTCAAAGATACTTTCAAACTTTTTTCCATAGTTTTTTTTTCATTTTGGTAGAATTTTCCCCTTTAGATTATATCCTTTTCATATCTTTTTTTTTCCCTCTGTTCTAAACTTCCATGTTTTATAAATTAGTTTTGTTGCAATGCAATGATATATTTATCTTGTGGTCAGGGATTAACAGCTGGACACTGGTATCAACAGATGATTGACATATTAGCCCCTCCCAAATGCCTATATATTTAGATTAATTACATGTGCTTTTATTTACATAAGTTCATTATCAAATTACTCCCTGATGTGATATACTAATGACTTTGGGATTTTTACAAACTGTGCAGAATAATACTTACTTCAAAATTATGTGGTAAAAAAAATATCTTCAAAAAATCATTGTTAGACTGTAGTGCTACCTTAATTATGCCTCTGAAAGTAGAGGATGGGTGGCATGAGGACCTCTCTAAGTACTGATAATTTTCAGTCTTTAATTAATTAGTTATCTCAACACTCCTGAAAATAGCAAATTCTTGTCAGCAATTAAATACATATTAGAGATAAGATATAGTGTACAAACTTAAGCTCAATGACGGTATTTTAAACTTTAATTAAAAAAAAGATATTGATAAAAGTGCAGACTCCATGATGTATGTCAAAGACATAAAGGGTGAAAATATGACAACTGATAAATTTTTTTTACATATTTTGTATATCAAAATTTAAAATTCTTCCAATTTTACAAAAACTGTAAAAGAAATAATCAAAGATTATGCAACACGCAACACGCAACATGCAACATGCAACATGCAACATGCATACTAGTCAATTTCTAACTCTTTGTGGGAATGGTATTTTAAAATTTACAAACCTTAATCCAAACTACAAATATAGTTATCTTTGTTGTATACAGACAAAACTTGCCAAATAACTCTTTTTTATCAAATCATTGACTGATGTCTATGATATGAGCTGTGCTGGATAGATACATCTTTAACCCTATTTTGGGTGGAAAAAATCTTTATGCAAAGTCTGTAATATTGAGAATGGAAATGGGGAATGTGTCAAAGAGACAACAACCCGACCAAAGAGCAGAAAACAGCCCAAGGCCCCAAGGCCTTCAACACAGCGAGAAAGTCCCGCACCCCGAGGCGGGCTTCAGCTGGCCCCTAAACAAAATGTGTACTAGTCCAGTGAAAATTGATGTCACACTAAACTCTGAAACATTTAAATGAACTAAAATTAAAAGGCATACAAGACTAACAAAGGCCAGAGGCTCCTGACTTGGGACAGGAGCAAAAATGTGGCGTTAAACATGTTTTGTGAGATCTCAACCTCCCCTATACCTCCAGCCACAATTTTAATGCAAGTTTTATTATTTGGGTATCTCCTGCCAGTTTCTTCTTATTTGGTAGATATTCTAATAGATAATTAGCAATGTTTAATAGTTAATTTTGGAAAATTCAAATTTGCTTACAACAAGGATTTTATTCTGAATGATGGAAAACTGTATAAAAATAGTTATTTTATAAAGTTCATCCTTCAGAAGCAATAAGTTGCCACTCATTATTATGATTTCAACAAAAGAATACATATTTACGTATCTATGTTAACATCTATTTACAGTATTTTTATTGAATTTTTGTTTATATCTTAAATTCCTTAGTTTGTTTTTCAAAACTGGTATAAATAGATGAAGCACTGTGAACATTCAATAAACATCAATAGTTTTGATTTGTTTTAATGTATATTATACTCACAATTTGATGCTGCATTGTTAGTTTTATAACTGTATTATACTTGTTGAGAGAGATGAGACTTAGATAAAATATTGAATTGAATTGATTCAAATTTCATATATACATATTTGTTATCTACAAGTTTGATCATATATACAAATTCATAGTTAAAAAGAGACACATTCATTAGCATAGGCGTATCAAATGGGGATAGCTAATCAGAGGCGGATCCAATTTTTCCGAAAGGAGGACAGGCCTGCTTCATTTTTCTAATCTATATTTCAATAAATTGTTGTCAAATCCTATCCCAGCACCCCAACTCCTTAGATCACAAGGTGTTTCAAACATCTATTTAGACCAATTAGAATTAACTAATTGACCATGGCCATGTCCACTGTCAGGAGCCCAAGCCATTGCATAGTGACACTTATTATAAAAATACTGTAATTTTTATTAGGGGCTCGACACCTTGTGATCTGTTTGACTAATACTTTTCTATACTCTTTTTCTATTTAACCATGTTTATCAATTTAACAAATATAGTATAGAATCTATTTTCATAATCTGCAACATGTTAATTACCCAGAGTTGCTGATGTTACTGTTTCTTTCAAGTTTTATGCCTACGGAAAGCAAAAAGAGGTCTTTTATCAAATAAAAGTTTTGCCTCTTCGTCATCCTTTAATTTATCCCAGTGTTTAAGATATTGATCTTTATGTGTGATTTCTGTCTTGAAAACACTGTAGAGAATATCAAAGGAGGCGACTGTAATACAGATGGGTTTTACCATTAATGTGTCATTTCTTTGTTTTGCAGTCACTTCCTGCATAACAGTTTTAATTTCATTTTTTGGATATCTCCTTTTAATAAGGCGTTCAGAAAATAACGCATATTTTGTTTGCAAATCTAATGGATCGTTCGTACATCTCTTAAAGCGAAGCATTTCTCCTTTAAGGTAGCACTACAGTCAGAATTTTCTGACTCAACCAACAGTCTTTAAAGATTAATTTCTCCAAAACTACACAATGGATTTTAAAATCTTTAACTCATTTTAAAGCTGAAATATAACTCTTTCTTAATCTATAAATAAATTTATTTTGGTATGATAAATCTCAAAATATAGCTCATTAATTGCCAAAAAAGTGGTCTTCCAACTTGGATGAAAATGGCACATTCAGGTCAAATGGTAGTAAAAATTTGTTTTCATCCCTTTAATCAACCATTCACAATCTACCAAACCGTGTCTCAGATTTTTGATATATGCCTCCAGTAAGAAGATATATTGTTTTTACTGCTGGATGCCAAACCTCATTTCACCTTTCATCTTTGGAGACCTATAAATTCATTTAGAAACAAATTATCCAAAAACTGGGACACGGTATTGTAGAAAATACTCCCTTCAATCACATATATCAAAGTCAAGCCAAAGGGGGTACCCATAAAGTTTCTACTTTCATTTTTTCCTTACAATTCTCATGAAAAATTGTTCTGAGAAATGACCTTAAAACTGAATTTCCTCTTAAGAACCCCTTTAAATGCCACATAAATACAAAAATTCCACTGGGAACACCCCAGGAGTGTTCTGACACCATTACTTTATCAATAGAACCACACACCTTGTGTCTTTGATGCTCTAATGCTGTAAAATTTGCATTTTGTGTGCACTGTTTAACACTAACTTGGCATTTGGCGGGAGTTTGACGTCACAGATTTGACCAACATATGTGATGTAGTAATTAAATAAAGACTAAGCTCCGCCTCTTCTCAGACAGTCTTAGATAAGAGAATAACAGGATTGACCATCTGCATATAATCAATATTTAACATCATTATTCTCACTATAAAGAATAATTTTCATTTGATTTTAAAAGAAATATTATATGACCATGATGACTGAAATTAGCTAGAATAATAAAATTGTGCATTAAAGACATGTCCATAAAAAGATCAAGACCATCCCTTCTTGAAAATAGACTGTCCTACATGATTTTGAGTATTATAGAATTAAAAAAATTCAAATAAACTTAAAATTAGTTATAATGCCTAAAATTGTTTGTAAATGTAGAAGACCAAAGATGAGAAATTTATGCAGGCAGTCAAAGATACTTTCAAACTTTTTTCCATAGTTTTTTTCATTTTGGTAGAATTTTCCCTTTAGATTATATCCTTTTCATATCTTTTTTTCCTCTGTTCTAAACTTCCATGTTTTATAAATTAGTTTTGTTGCAATGCAATGATATATTTATCTTGTGGTCAGGGATTAACAGCTGGACACTGGTATCAATGCCTCTGAAAGTAGAGGATGGGTGGCATGAGGACCTCTCTAAGTACTGATAATTTTCAGTCTTTAATTAATTAGTTATCTCAACACTCCTGAAAATAGCAAATTATTGTCAGCAATTAAATACATATTAGAGATAAGATATAATGTACAAACTTAAGCTCAATGACAGTATTTTAAACTTTAATTAAAAAAGATATTGATAAAAGTGCAGACTCCATGATGTATGTCAAAGACATAAGGGTGAAAATATGATGACTGATAAATTTTTTTTACATATTTTGTATATCAAAATTTAAAATTCTTCCAATTTTACAAAAAATGTAAAAGAAATAATCGAAGATTATGCAACACGCAACACGCAACATGCAACACGCAACATGCATACTAGTCAATTTCTAACTCTTTGTGGGAATGGTATTTTAAAATTTACAAACATTAATCCAAACTACGAATATAGTTATCTTTGTTTGTTTACAGACAAAACTTGCCAAATAACTCTTTTTTATCAAATCATTGACTGATGTCTATGATATGAGATGTGCTGGATAGATACATCTTTAACCCTATTTTGGGTGGAAAAAATCTTTATGCAAAGTCTGTAATATTGAGATTTGAAATGGGGAATGTGTCAAAGAGACAACAACCCGACCAAAGAGCAGAAAACAGCCCAAGGCCCCAAGGCCACCAATGGATCTTCAACACAGCGAGAAAGTCCCGCAACCCGAGGTGGGCTTCAGCTGGCCCCTAAACAAAAATGTGTACTAGTCCAGTGAAAATTAATGTCACACTAAACTCTGAAACATTTAAATGAACTAAAATTAAAAAAGCATACAAGACTAACAAAGGCCAGAGGCTCCTGACTTGGGACAGGAGCAAAAATGTGGCGGGGTTAAACATGTTTTGTGAGATCTCAACCCTCCCCCTATACCTCCAGCCACAATTTTAATGCAAGTTTTTATTTTTGTGACACCTATACCATTGCAGTTTTTCACAGTAATGAAAACATCGCAAACATTTCTGAATTAACTGTATGTTATTTTGAAAAGTGACGGATGTTTGTTGTATATATAATGGTTCTTTTTAGATAGATACAACTTTCAAGAGTGTTACATTATATACTTTGTCAGTTTTCACTTAAATATCTATTTATGGCTTATTTTGGGTATAAATGTCAATGAATTTATAAGAAAAGCTTGACATTTTCATCTTGAAAACACAAACTTATTATTTTGGGCCAACATCTAAAATTTTAATAAAACATCAGTGATATTTCACTCCTGACCTCTTATTTTAAGTACAATATTGTCTGCAACTTTCAAGTCACTATGACATACATCTTAATTTGTTAATATCCATGTCTAATAGAAACAGTCTCTATGTTAATCTTGGATTAATGATGTAGAAGATTGATTGGTTGATTTTTGGTTGCTTCACATCACAATCATCTCTTATTCACAGTTTTGGTTATTTCATTCATTATCTTATATTTATCATAAATCTTTCATTGTCAGGTATGACTGAACTTAATATAACAGTCTCTAAATTCATAACACTTTTGCATGAATTCTTTTTTCTTATAGCAACAAGACCAAGAAGAAATAGAAGACAGCAAAAGGAAGGAAAGAAGTAGAGGAGAGACAGTAAAAATTATAGATGACTATGATGATGATTATACTGTTACGGTAAGATATAATGATAAGTTGAGGTTTGTATTGTGGATTCATTACTATTTGTGGGATACCAAGTTTTCTTGGATTTCGTGGGCTTAGATGAGCCACAAATTAAAATATTCAACAAAGTACAAATTTTGTTAAAGTTTCATATTTTTCATGTCGGGCCTTTTATTGCCGACCATACGGTATGGGTTTTTCTCACTGTTGAAGGCCGTACGGTTGCCTTTAATTGCTTACATCCACTTAATTTGAACTTAGTGGATAATTGTCTCATTGGCAATCATACCACATCTCCTTAATTTTATATTGAATGCAGATTTAGGCAAATCCAGGATATCAAATATCCAAGAAAAAACAATTTTTCCTTATTCCACGAAAATAAATTAATCCACTGTAAATGGAACTAATAGGACTCATTTCAAAATTTTGTTAGACACTGCTACATATTGAAAAATATGAAAGGAATGAAAACATGTGCACCTCTCCCCAGTATTAAAGAAAAGATTAATATTCTTTTGTCAAAAAGACAGCATATAGGCTACACACATGGGAAAGAACATAGAAAAAAAAAAGGAATACAATGTATTTATTCATGACACAAAATTAGTACCTTCACTTGTCAAAACCTTTGTTTTGGTTGAAGCATTTAATTTATAATTTATTCCTATATAAAGACATGCCAAATTAGAAGCAAGTTTTGACTTACTCAAAATTACAACCACTGTTCTTCCTATATAGAATTAAAACATATGTGTATATTCACTAAATTAATGGCTGGGCCAGCTGTTGTAAACTCAATTTCCATGACAAATATTCTCTGCACTTTATGCACGAAGTTATTTAAGTCTGTTATTTTTTTTTAATTTATTGTAAAAAATGATTGAAAGTTTAAAAAAGATATATTTTTATATAGATTGTAGCTGATGGAAAAGGTCGAAAGAAGAGTGCAGGGAAGAGAAAAGGAAAAGGTCTGATGGGAAAACTAGGGTTAGATGATGAGTATCAGCAAGAAAAGAAAGGAAAAGAAGTGAAAATTGACAAATCTTTTCAGACTGGTATGGGTGGTATTCTTGTCAAGTTTACAAGGTACAGTCAAATAGAAGCTGCATAAATTTTTTATATATAATATATATATATACAGATGCAAGTCAACATGTTATAGATGCAAAAAAAATTCATAAAGATCTGAAATACTGCCAAATTATGTATACTTCACCTTAAGAATATTTAAGTGTACCATCAGTTATATTGTAAGATGTCTTATACAGATTTTGCTATGATAATTTTGCTAAGTAGCTCCACTAGTGCAGTCAGCTTATCTGACTCATCCTTTTCTTGCAAATAAACTAAAGTAAATATATATAGCACCTTCCATCAATGTATACAACATGTATGTGTTTATCAGGGGTGTTGACTGTAAGATCAGCCAAAAAAAAGATTTGAAAATGAAACTTCTTATGATCAATTTCAGATATTTGCATAATTTTAATCTCTGTTTTGGTGACTGTAGACCTCTTAATATAACAAACATATATATATATATATATATAGCTAGTATAACATGTTTATAAAATGAAATTATTTTGTAAGAAATACTTTTAATTTCATGTGATAAAGGGATATAAATAGACTATTATTCCTATTGCGTACTGTGAGGTATACTCCCACGTCATACTTTGTTAATTTCTCAAGCTTTCAATTAATTAATAGAATTTTAAATGCCATTTCAAGGCAATCTTCTTATAAAATAATAATTCATTTTAATATATTCTTTAACATTTGATTAAACTCCTTAATCCTCTTCAGCCAATTCAAGTAAACATATTGTTCATTTTATAAAAGGGTATTTCCTTTCATGTGATGGTCAAATGGACAGCCAATCATTGAGTACATTTCCCTTGTTTATGTGATGGTAATTTTTGGAGTTAGATATTTCACTGATTTAAGCAAATAGTGGATAGTTGTCTCATTTGCAATCATATCTCATCTCCTTATTTTTATATTATAAAAGTTTTCTTTGTAGCCACCTGTTGTTGCCTATTTAGTCTTGAGGTCACCATATGAGTAATACGGTGCTATTTTAGTTTGTTTATTTCTTGCTCCAGATTAAGTTATTTCATTTCAGAAAAATTATATAAAAGAAAAATGATGACCATTTGTATCAAACAGTTTGTCATAAAATTTACAAAATATTAAAAAATATAAGATTGACTATTTTTATTCATAGATAGACCTATTTGCTTATCATGCTGGCTTGTTAGGATTGTAAATTTCCTGAAAAATTATTCCATAGCTGCTATAGTGAAGCAATAAAAAAAATTAAAAAAGAAGAGTTTACAACTGTGATCTTAAGTTTGAACACTCTGATATATTCTATGTATTTGACTTCTCTTATTGTAGTGGACCTAATGAAAATTACTCCATAATCATGTATTGTTCTCATAGAAATCAGTATTTAAGGTCTATACACGTATTATCAGGACTCTTTACCAGGCCTCTTCATCCCCTTTTTTCTAATGGTTTATAGATCAATTTGGATCAATATATAGGTTTCATAACGAGTGAGAATTGGATATCGCTTAATATCAACTCGAGTTATTTAATTTCAATATAATATCAAGCAAACGAGCCTTGGACGAGTTTATTATTACTATTTAAATTAAATAATGAGAGTTGATATCAAGCAATATCTAATTCTCACAAGTTGTTAAACCTATTTCTCTTATGGTCTACACTCTTTTTGTGTTAAATTAAAAATTACGTGAATCGTTGATCTAGTCTTTTGCACATACCATGAGTGACGTCATATATCCTTTTCCGGCGTCATACTTTAACATCAGACATTTTAAAACTTTTTGTACGCTTCAGAATGTAATAAAAATTGACAAAAAGAAGATTTCTAGGTGAAAAGTGTGAGTGCTTTGTAAATTATTGAAGAAATCACATATGTCAGTTGCCATGGACAAAATGTACATGGTCTTAACCTTCGAAAGTTATCAATGACCTACCAAATAGCCAATGGAAATGTCATAATATCATCTCATGATGCTGGCTAAGCCAATCAAATTAATGCAGTTTTCGTATCACTTTTTTGTATCACATTCCGTGCAGATACAAGATATATCTATTCATGCAAGAAATAGATAACAGGCCACAACCATAAGAGAAGGATATATAACAGCAATTCTTAGGTCTTACTCCATATGCCTCACGCTTAGCTTAGAAGCAGCAAATTTCAAATTTAAGGTAAGCAGGGGAACAAACCCATGAACACTCTATAGGGGTGAGGCTGTGCACATGTTACCATGAGATTACTAAGGTTTCAGAACTGTTAATTCAGACAATGTTTATATTAATGCAATTAACAATATATACAAAGATAAAGGTTCCATTTTTCTTATATTGGCCCGGCCCTTTATAAAATATGGTTTCTTGCAAACTTTGGTTTTAGTTTTTCCTGATGAAAGTAGGGGTCACTATGAACACAGAGTAATTATGTATAAAATTGAGAATGGAAATGGGGAATGTGTCAAAGAGACAACAACTCAACCAAAGAGCAGAAAACAGCCCAAGGCCACCAATGGGACTTCAACCCAGCGAGAAAATCCCGCACCCGGAGGTGGGCTTCAGCTGGCCCTTAAACAAAAATGTACTAGTTCAGTGAAAATGGACGTCACACTAAACTCCGAAACATATAAATGAACTAAAATTAAAAAAAACAAAAATAATGAAGACATTTGGATATGACATACAACAACTTCTGACAAGGTTCCTGACTTGGAACAGGCACATGAAAATAGGGAGGGGTCAAACCGTCAAACTTTTTCTTAGAAATCAACCCTTTCCTTTTTAATGTTACCTTATCATCTGAATTATTAGTTTTAAGATGATAAAATTTTTATGTTTATACAGCTGAAAGATAGCAGTGAGAATTTTAAATTGCTCATTTAAACAATATTGTTTTATTTACAGTGAAGAGGCAGAATCAGAAATAGCTAAACAAGACTTAGACAGAGTTGATCACTTGTCTAGTGATCTAGGCAAAGAAAAAGAATCTGTGAGTAATTTAATAGCAGTATAGATTCAGATAGCTCTATTGGTAAATTTTACCTCAGCTTGCCTTGGGCTGAAGTGGAAGTGTATCATAAAAGAATGTAATGAAAGTACCAGAAACTAGTACTGGTACTGGTTATACTATCAGCTGAATTGAAAAGTTTTGTTAGAAGTATATTTGAAAGTAAACAGACTTTATGTAATTAAGAAAATATATAACATGAGACTATTGAATGAATACAACATCATATGCAGTTCGTGAGTTAATATGTATGTATTTTCATCAACTTACAAGATCATTTTTTTACTTAGTTAAATTAATCAATGAGTGATGGATTTCTCTTAGAAGAAATTTAAAGGTGCCAGTAAATAAACTACACAGAGAACAAGAGTTATTGTATTTATTCAATTGGACAATAGAACAGACAAAAGTTTAAATAGCTTGACCAAGAGCAGATGACTCTGTTGAAAACTTTCATTTGGTTCACTCCATTAAACAAGCAAACCAAGATTCAGAAAAGAACAATAATCTGATGAGAATCTAGGAAGTTATATTAAGTGTAAATAGGAAATGTTTAAATAAAACATTATTTGACTTGTTGTATTGTAGATGTTCCTAGCCATGTTAAGAATGAAGCTGAAGAAAGCCAAAATAGATGATCCACTTCTGTCTCGTCTTGTCAACTTTGTCATGGAAGATATTCAAAACAAAAAGAAAATGATTGAGGACGATAAATTAGAAACTGAAGCAGTATGTATAGTTATAGGTCATTTATAAGACTTATTTCAGTTAAAACAATTCACCATTATTTGTGTAAATGTCAACTCTATAAACTATAGATTGATATAGATGATTGTTTATAAAAAAAAAAATAATAAAAAAAAGGCTACATGTTGGAATCAGATTTGCTCACCTGAAATAAGATGATTCTACATGAACAGTTTTGCTACTGTAAAAAAAAAAACAATCTAATGTAACAATCTAATCGAAATCATTCCAAGAAAACTGGTTGACTCATGAATGATTTATGCTGTAATAGTCTTCTTTAAAATATACCTTAAAGTTATCTTTGCTTTAATAATTTGCAAGCTAAGACATAGATATGAAGAAAAGGAGATGTGGGATAAACGTCAATGAGAAAGCAACCACTCAAGGCAAATAACCAAAAGATGACTGCTGTAACTTTTACAGATAACATTTTACATAAGTTTTATATGATATTGAAGTAGCATACTGTGATTAGGACATAGTATTAAACACAGTTTTTAATAACTAAAAGATGACTGCTGTAACTTTTACAGATGTTTTACATAAGTTTTAATGATACTGAAGTAGCATACTGTATTACTAGATTAAACTGAATAAAAGTCCAAAGGACTTTAACTCATGAATAAAGTTTTTATGTAAAGTAAGCAACCCAGTTTACACATCAATAACCTTTAGAAAAATGTTCTTTATCCTTATAATTCTTAAGCCAAACATTATCAATTTTGAATTAAAATTTTTTATTCATTGGCTACTATTTACCATCAAATGCAAAATTGACATGTCATAACTTAGGAGTTAGCGGTCATATCGACTATCTAAATTTCATAAATTTTTGATTAATTCAAAATGAAATAACACCTACCTCAAAAACTTAATTTTACTTAGATATTCAAAAATATGAAGGGTACTAGTAACAGAATAATCTTCAGCTTGAGAGTTTTCATTCGTATGACATCATGTTTTGCCATGATGTTAATGTGTCAAGATCATTCATGAAATTGCATGGAATTTTATTTTATGTTAGTTTTATACATTTTCAAAGCTTTAATGCATTGTTTTCTTTTGTTATGCATTAGAAAAGAATAACAATCACTGTTATGTTTGTTTTTTCAATCTCAATTTGCTTGGAACCCATGGATTTCATGCATGTGTATTGCAGCTGAATATATTATAGTGAAGGTTACAAAAGAAGTTTCATCAACATGGTAAACCAAGTAAAAAATTCTAATAGACCAATCAGATTCAAGTATTTGTAGACATGCAAATCAAATAAGAATTATTGCAACATACCAATGTTCAATGTACTTCTTTTATGCAAGTAATCATTATATTGCCTGTAATATCACTAATTGCAAGGATGAAGTCTGGCATACTACAATTAACTGTTTATACAAATATTTCAATATATGCCTTTTTTTTTCTCAGGAACTTAGAGTTGTTCACAGTAAAGATCAACAAACTCTTGACAATGAATTAGAAAAAATAGACATGGCTTCTCAACAAAAGCAGGTAATGTATATCTTTGTGTATTCCCTTGGGTTGAGAAGTATGGTACTACATGTATCAGCAAAATAAAAAAATCTTCTCATGATCAAAGTTAATTTTGAAATAAGTTATCGTATTCTACAGTCTAACCTGCCTTAATGGTCACCTTGTTTCAGTGGTCACCTGCCTCCAACGGTCACTTTCAGATCCTCTCAAACGTTTTCTCTATATATAACTCAAATTAACTCAAATGTCTAGCGGTCAGCAGTCACCTAATTTTTGCACAAAATCTTTATTTCAACTTTTAACAACCTAGATAATCATAATATATGTGTTTAGTATCGGAGTCAAACGGCAAATCGGAGTCCACCATATTTTATTTTACTGATGCAAGAACCATAACTCTACTGATTGAAAACACTAAAACAATTTGCCCTGATCCAGGGCACAGGCCATATTGGAGTGAATTTTTTTTCAGAACCTCATTTCAAATGTCACCTCTAGTGGACGGTCACTTTTGATACTTTCCAAGAGTGACTGCTTAATACAGGTTTGACTGTATTCTGTCAAGATAAGTCAGAATTAAAGCCCACATTTATATAATATAATTCTAGATCTGGTACTATTGGTTTATTGATATCTTTATATCCTAGGAGTAAAAAGTAACTGTATTTTGTATAAAATATACTATAGTATAGAAAAATATATCATTCAAAATAGAAGCTTTCAAAAACTTATTTTTAAAAGTAACAGATAATTCTATTAAAAGTATGAAATAATTATCTTGTAGTTTTTATAGTTGCGATTAATAGTCTGACATGATTTTTTCTTCTCTTTTAGAATAAAGTTTTAGATGAAGAAAGAGAGAAGATAAAACAAGACTTGAGAAGACATACAAAGTTGTCAGAAGCTGAGGTACTTTTTTTATATATATATATATCAGCCCGCCAACCATTTAGATGGTAAAACGTAGGAGTGGGAAAGGTTTCAGTGCCAAAAATAAATATATTCATGGATTATAGGAAAATTCTTTTTAAACAAGAATATTGTATTGAAGAATACTGTAAATATATTTAAAATATGAGTTTTCAATATTTTCATGATATCCACAAAAATTGAAAAAGACTACTTTCAAATTGTCTGATTTGTGATTGAAAATTTATCATTATATTATAAATCTAAAGAAGTAAATAAATGCAGACATGTTTCTTGATTTTAAGTCATGAAAATAAAATCATTATTTTAAAAAAATAATAGAAATCAAATGCCTTAAAATTTATATATTTAGAGTACTGTATCTTGTATATAGAATTTAGGGTAAACAACACTTTAATATAATCCACTTCACAACTTCTTTTCAATTTATCCAAAATACATTTGTTTTCTCTTTTCCTATATATTAGTATAGATTAGTTCATGAAAATAGAGATTATATACAATGTCAGTGAATCTATCTTGAGGGGTGGAAGGACCATTTTCAGGATGTCATGATTAGGTCTTTATTTTTGTGGGAATTTCGGGATTGCACCATTTGTTTTCGAAGGAATTTGAGATTTACCAGAATCAGGAATCAGGAAGACAAATTCAGTATCAAATTTAACTTATGGTAAATCAAACAATTTGAATAAGTCAAATTAAAAAAAAAATTGTTTAATTTCACAAAATTTATGTATAAAAAGAAGATGTGGTATGATTGCCAATGAGACAACTCTCCACAATAGACCAAATAACAAAGAAATTAACAACTATAGGTCACCGTACGGCCTTCAACAATGAGCAAAGCCCCTACCGCATAGTCAGCTATAAAAGGCCTTGAAATGACAAATGTAAAATAAATTCAATTCAAATATGTCTATTATCATAAATATATTTGGAGAAGACAGCACACTGTATGTTTATTATGACAAATTATTACAATTCATTACAGATAGAGGCAGTAATAGAAGGTTTACTTAAAGATATGGGAAAACTAGAGAAAAAACTAAATGTTGAGAGATTGAGACAACAAAGGGTTAGTCTTTTTTTTAAATTGACTTTATATTAGACAAGACTTCAGTGTAAGTTTGAAATTCTAAGTATCTATTGTTGATCCACATATTCATATCAAAGTGTATGTCTTCTTGTAACAAAACATTAGATTATCATCATATTATCATGGTACAATTATAACATATATGATTTACACTTTTTGGGTTATAGATGACAGAAAAAAAGTAAGCCCAAACAAATGAAAATATGAAAAAGAAAATAAAAAAACATTTGAAATAATCTTTGAAAAATTATGATATTTTCTGACTTTGTACAGGCATTTTTTTATGGTAAATGGATATGTTAACCATGTTTCATAGCACTAAATAATATTATAATCCTTTTTGTTCAATGCCTATTGTCTAAGTAGTCAATCTACTGTATCACTAGCCAGTCAACACTCAGGTTATGAGTTCGAATCCCGCACAGGGCAGGTGCACTCGGCTCCAATCTTAATTGACTAGGATTGTCAGTTTTCCTACCAAAGGTCGGTGGTTCTCTCTGGGCACTCAAGTTTCCTCCACCAATAAAAACTGACCGCCCTGAAATAGCACTATATTGTTGAAAGTAGCGTTTAACACTTATCAATCAATCAATGCATATTAAGAATTTCAAACACAAATCTTTAACAATATGCACACACAAAAATTTGTTGAAATGATTTGTCATAAGAAGTAAATAGAAACCAACACTATTGGGTCATATAATGTGACCTAAGTATACTAATATTAATAAAATCCTGACCAATTAGCTTTCATGGTATTTTAATTGATTTTTTTTAAATCTAGCATCTATACATTTTAATTCAATACAATGAGGAACAGAACTTTACAGATAATAGAAACCCTTTAACTTATACCAACATACTGGTCTAGTTCAAAGTAGCATTCAACAGATTCTTTCTCATATCTGCATTTCTCTGTAGAAGTATTTGAAATTTTAGCAATTTGATTAAGTAATATGAATCTGCATTTTCCACTACTATTGTTATCTTCCAGGCTTTAGAAGAAAGATTGGCAAAGAGAAAACAGATAATAGATTTCAGAAATATCCAAGACAAACAAGCACATGAGTTAGGCAAAAATAGTGCTGACAGTTATGAGGAAGCAATGACAGATCTTGTTCAAGATGGAAACTTAACAGAGAAACAGAAAAAAGAAATACTGAATGAATACATGATGGATCTTAAACGATTGAATAGACAACATGAGAAAGGTCTGAATAATTGAATTATCTATATGTATTCTACTCCTGTTAATTGATCATGAATTTTCAAAATAAGGTAGTTAAAAAAAATGTATAATACTGATTTATATGCACACAACACATTTTCTTCCCTTATAGGTGTTCAAGTGTTTCAGTGTCCTTTAAAAAGCAAATTAAATGTGATGTTTAAACTTTTTTTAAGGTGAATTGTTGTGTGTAAAACTGGCATAAAGGAGAAATTCAAAGGAAAATAAATTGTAGATCATTTATTAATTTTTTTGTCTTGCCTGCAATATTGATGAAATTACACTGGAGAGCAAAATATGTGTTTACAGTTTTATTAATTACTGTTTAGTGTTTGGAAAATGTCTTGGTTATGGAATAATATTTGTTAAATCTACTCCATATCATCAGGTTAAAATACTTTTAGATTTGAATCAGCATTGATATAGGACTTTCAACAGTATAAACATGAATGTACTTAAACATGTACTGTAAATTCAGAAATTATTGAGATGTTTTTATTATCGCGAAAAATGTGACAGGGTTATAATCGCAATAATTTAAACTCGTATTTTGAAATTTTTTATATGATTTAAACAGGATTTTTCTCAATATCGCAAAAATTAAAATCGCATTTTAGTCTAAAATGGCAAAATCGCAATAATAAATGCATAGAATTTACAGTACTTGTAACTTATCTTTTATCGTTTCATAGAACATGCATATCTTGTCTGATAGAAATGCATACATCATAACCATTTTCAAATAGGTAACACAAAGGGTCATTGCGAGTTATTGCCATGATGCCATCACTTACCATCCTATGTCTTGCATTTGCCTGAACTTCTGAAAAATTTGAAATCACTTTGCAAGTTTTGACTTCATTAGTCTTGAACACATATTTATATGTTTTTTTTTATAATTTCACATTTTGTTTATGAGTGTAAAATATACGAAGATTTGTCTATCCCATTTTCTTTTGTCATGAATCATGGTAATCAACTTTGGATTATTGGAGTTACTTATATATTACTAGCAAAATGTGAAACCATGATGTTCAGTTACATGCTGATATTTTCAATCATCAGATTCACAAAGACAACAGTTAGATTTGGCAAATAAATTAGAACAGAGAAGATTGAGAAGAATTCATCAGCTGAATGAGAAACATGAACAAGAAAAATCTTTGCTCTTACATAAAGCTGACAAATCCACAGATACTGCTAATTTTATAGAGGTAGGTGAAATAATTACTCACAATATTGAATTATGGTATTTTGTTCAGCTTCAAAGTTCTTATAATAGATTTTACTTGGTTTGAACCACCCCTTTTTTGACGATCAATGCTTTTGAATGGGGACATATGGTTGGAACCCCCCTTTTAAAAATGGCTGGATCCAGCCACTGGAGATTCAAGTCAGTAAGAAGGCAATCAGGTACACTGGAGCTTGTCTTTGAATGGCAAAAAAAATAAAAAATGTACATGCATCTTCTTCATTCATGCATTATTTTAATTGAATCTGTATATTAGTTTCAAGATAAAGACAAATAATCAAAAGACAATACTGCATCAAGTTAGTAATGTTTGTGCCTGTCTGAAATCAAACATTGCTACCACAACAGAAAGTGTTATAAAATAAGAACATATTGGCAATACCCACAAACATCATGTCCTCAGACTAGTAATAAAAGGTGAATAAAAAATTCAATCATGTAGACCTACAACAAGATATGATTTTGATGCTGATAGAAATCCTCTTTGATATACCACCTTTTGAAAAAATATTAGACATGAATGATGATGATATTATGGTTGTACCAAAGTCTGTGATTTTATATCAAAAAGTGCAACCTTAGTAGATGATCATAGTTTTAACATAGAACCCTGTAGGGAATATGTGACCTGACATGACATTTCCAGGCTAATGGTGGTAAAGGTCATAATGCAAAGTCACGTAACGAAATCGAGGCACCTGTTATTGAATGTTCAGTTCTATCATGCGGTAAAATAATATTATAGTTTTCTTGACCTGAGGAAATTTGAATTTTATATTAAGATATATACAAAACAAGTAGATTTTTTATGTAAAATTAATAATTTAGGTTAAAATCCCATTTAGAATCGCGTTTTAAATTCACACAATATATCTTTTGAATTTCATTGGGTAAATCACTTTCTCCTGCATCATTAATATAGAAATGAAAATTCTTTAGTTATTTAGTTATTAAAGCTACAATAACATTTTGATTAATCAAAAATACTAGAAACCCTCCCCACTAAAAACACTATAACAAGTTTCAAAGATAACTATAATAGATGAACGAACATGCATACATGTGAAAAATTGAAAAAAAAAAAATGTAAATTTTAAAATGTAATAATAGAAACTAACAAAAATGAACATAAGTCTGTTATTTTGCATAATCTAGCAAAACAACTTGTCAAGGTGTTTTGAATTTATGAATACTTCATAAAATGCAAAAAGTTCATTTTGACCCTGGTACCTCCATAAGCCTGAAAATCTCATGGCTGGTCACATATAAGTAACTGTTTTTTTTTAAATATTAAATTCATTTAATACTTAGATGATGGTCCTTCCTGATATTTGTGATTTTTATTATTGTCTCGCCTGTGGTGAAAGTAGTGGAAGGGGAGACATAGGTGTTGCTTTTCCAGCTGAGATGACGATGATGACAGCATCAATAATTGTTTTCTGCTGAAGGCAGTTTGATAGGAACTACTTGTGATAGATCAATGATATTTTGTATAAAGTTGTATTACTATCAGTACATAATTGTTTGATGATTATTTCAAAGCCCTGACCCCAAGGTCATGGTCCAGTGACTGAGTTAATTAGCAATATTGCTGTCCATCAGATTGTCTTTTTCTGAATTTTCTGCTGACAGTCAAGACATATCTCTGTGTTAATCAACAGTTTATGTTTTGAAATCGAAGGAGTCTGCCTCAACTGAATATGATTTTAGATATATTCCATGGAAATTACCTGAACATATATTACATATGTTAAATACTTTCAGTTTTACATGTACAATGCAAGCAAAACTTCTCGTTTTACATACTGTAAATTCAGAAATTATTACATTTATTATTGTTTTGTCATTTTAGACTAAAATGCGATTTTAATTTTGAAATTGAGAAAAATCCTGTTTATTTCATATAAAAATTCAAAATGCGAGTTTAAATTATTGCGATTATAACCCTGTCGTTTTTCGCATAATAAAACATCGCATTAATTTCTGAATTTACAGTATTTATTGTAAAAACATTCGGGGAAAACATCATACTCAATACTAGAAATATTTTCAGAGTTACCATGAGTTGCTACAAGAACAAAGAACAGAACTAGAATCAACAGAAGCAGAACTTGATCAGACAGAATTACAACAACTTGATCAGATTAGACAGGTATTGTATTAATAAAGTCAGTAATATAATAATAAGGATATGTGGTAATATTGCCAATGAGTCAACTATTCACCAGAGTTCAAATGAAGTGGGTGAAAGCAATTATAGGCCACTGTAGAATATTCAACTACAAGAAAAACCTATAGTCTTCTCTAAAGGCCCCAACAGGAAAAATGTGAAACTAAAAAAACGAGAAAACTAACAGCCTAATTTATAACAAAACAATTTACAATAAAAACAATATGACAGACATTAACCAAGGACTACCACTGAACTGCAGGCTCCTCACTTGAAACAGACACATAAAGAATGTGGTAGGGTTAAAACGTATTTGTGAGCACTCAATCCCTCCCCAAACCTGGCCCCTGGGACAGTGGTGTAACAGCACAACATTGGAACAAACTGTATAAATTAGTTGCAATTGGCTACCTCAAAAGATCCGTATGAAATAGACTTTTCAAATAACTTTAATTGTTTTTCATAAAGCAGTCAAAATAGACTGTTTGGTTTTCAGACATCATCATATCTGACAGAAAGAATAGACATAACGTGTGTTCTAAACAGCAATATGTTATAAGAATTTGAAAGTTCAAAATTATAAGCAAAGACTAGAAAGTTTTATTGAGCAAATGAAGAATATATGTCATATTTGCAAAATGTTTCAGACAAAGAAAAATGATTAATTGAGATATGGTTTGTCTTACTGCCATTTGTTGTTTTTTGTTTTAGTTATCATTGTTCAGTATTTTATATCTAAAATAAATCTCATTAAATCAATTTTTTTTAAATGTACACAATTTTAGAGAATAAATCGGGATAAAGTGCAATCAATAGAAGAGCGAGGAGAAAGAATGAACAAAGCTATTGGTTCTGTATCATCAGCTGATCCTGCAGACATCAACAGAATGATCAAAGCACATAAACAAAGAATGCTTAATCTTGAAGGTAAGCCAATGAACATTTACAAGGGATTGTTCAACTTGAAGATCAGTAAAAACATATAAACAAGGAAATATATATATATATATAAATTTAATAAACAAAGGCAATCATACCACATTTCTTATTTTTATAATAAGTTATAGGTCAGTAGACTTTTTATAGGACAAAACAGATTATTTTACTTTGTCATTTTTTAGCCTGCACATCCTTATTACCATAGAATCAAAGTATTAAAAATGTTTATGATAATGAATAAATTAATAAATGATTAATAAAAATGTAATTTATCATTATTGAATGTATAATAACCATAACTTATAAACGTATTTACACTTTTGGTATTTAGCTGAATTTTGTCTTGGAATGACCTTAGATCTGTCTCCCAATAACTTTCTGATGTCAGGCAACAATCACTTTTTAATTATGACATCAAATTTTTATGGCCCTGCAACAGAGTTGTCAGGGTCATATAGTTTTATCCTTGTCCGTCATTCTGTCATTCCGTTTATTCCGCATTCTGTCATTCCGAAATTCCGGCTTTCGACATTCCGCAACAAACCATTATACGGAGTTTTTTCTAAATGCCTTCACATATTGGGCTAATTTTTGGTATGAGAGTTAACCATGATGAGTTACAGATCAAGTTTAAGTTTAGCTCCGCTCCACTAATTTTGCTGAAATTACAGACTTTGGACTTTGAAAATTGTTGAAAATCACAGTTATACATACTTTTTTCTAAAACGCCTTCAGATATTGGGCTGATTTTTGGTATGTGAGGTAACCATGATGAGTTACAGATCAAGTTTTTGTTTCGTTCCGCTATGCTGATTTTCATGTCGTTTCAACACGTCTTGTTAGATCTGCAGTACATCCACTTCCTGTTTGCTGATAGCTTGAAATTTAATTACTCATTGATCAATGAAATTTTTCATCAAACTAGTATTGGTCTTGAGAGCTGGATACTATCCATGCATGTTTGTGTCCACATGTGTTGTTGAAATGGCAGATTTTTCAACTTTTTGAGACGGGGCCATTCGTGTCGTTCCGACACATCTAGTTTAAATTGTGATGTTAAATTTTACGGGAACTTATGTGATTTTAAGTAATGGCAGACAAATTTGCATACAAGTGTAAATACGTCTATTGTATGGTAACATCATAATTTCTGTAGAACATTACCAAAAATAAAAATATTTCCCTGTTATTGCATTCAGTGATATACTACATGATGTCTTTATAAACTTGGAAGTTTTGTAATACTAAGATAGTTTTATTGCATGGATGGTAATAAGTATGATTCTGTGTAAAATAGTAAATCAATTTAACTGTCAAGGCTGTGCAATATGTCATTCTACTTTGGACAATATGCACCAATATTGAGCAATGATTTTATTGTATATTTTTACTTAGTAACATGATAATTCTTTGAAATAACATTTGTATAATATGTGAGGTATTTTTTTAATAATTTTTATGAAAGTTTATTTTTAACCTTTACTTTACAGATGCTAGACTACAAGAACAAAACAGAATGAAAGCTATGCTTCAAGCAAGATGGGAGCAAAAAATGATGGTAATGTTCACAGAAATTGTTTGGCTGGACATTTTCCTCGCCATTATCAAGAAGACCACCGTATCATAACACTATGTTCTTGTAACTGATCAGATAGATTTTGATTATTTCAAGAACAGTTTGAAAACATTAACACTGTAACTTCATAATTGTTAAGAAATTTTCTTGAATATGATAAAAGAAAATTAGATTGTTACAAAAACTTTTTTAGAAATTGTTAGCTATTGCAAATTTGTATTGATGGAACTCAGTTAATCTTAATTAAAATAAAGTGAATCTAGTTCTCTCATTTCACCAGTTTTTATTTCCACAGCTAACAATTTATTAAGAAATTTTTGTAACAATCTTTCTATGCATATACAAAAGGCTTTGGTGCTTTCACAATTCCTATTTGCTAAAATGTTTTACATATTTGCAGTTTGAATTCTTCTTGACAAACTAGTGAAAGGTTGTATTCTTACCATTGTACAGAATTTATTTAGATATAAGGAATTTTTTATATTGGTGTTAACTTAAATCTTTTAGCAAAATTTAAAAATTCTCATAAAAACAGGTTTTTGCATACCGGTAGATTTTGATAAGAAATGAAGGTGGATGCATGAAAAAAATGCAATGAAATATTTTTTAACATATCATTTAATTTACATTATTTGGTCTTGTTGAATGGTTGATATAATTGTTTTTATAACTTTGTAAGAAAAATTATTGCTTTTCTTTCAGCAACTTGAGGATGATGAACAGAAATCTCACCAAGAACAAGAAACACTTGCTGAACAACAACTTACAACAGTTAATAGGGTGTTAAATAACAGTCTGGAATTAAATGAGGAGTAAGTCATCAATTTGTGTGTATTTTGTTGAGTTGAGAAGAAAAATATATTAAGCTTAAATTTAAAACTTTTTTTAAATTGATCGAAAAAGGAGTTGGTCCTTCCAAATATTTGTAATTTGGTTTTCATCTGAAATTTTTCTGTAAAATTGTTGGTTTTTTTTTTGCGTAGAATCGTCAGTTTCAATGTGATAACTTTTTCAATGATTATGCTTATATTAAAAAAATGGAATGAACAGTTTTTCATGAGTTATGAATAATAAACTATTTTTAGTCAATGGAATTATTATAAGGTGTACATATCTGATTGATGTCATGGTTCATTGAACAACCATACTTGCCAACCTCTGACAATGAGAAATCATGTCATGACATGACATGACATGTCAAAAAGCGTGTGAAAACGCGTGACGACACGTAGATGCAGACTTTTTGATATGAACAATGTTCATAATTTCACATTATATGCAAATTTGTTAATATAAAAATACAATATTCTACTGTAAACTTTTATTGTATTCAACAGTGGTTTGTTTTGCAGCTTTTAAAGCAACACCACTAGGCACATAGTCAAAACAACTGCTGGTTTAGTTACATTTACTTGATAACAAGGCACACAATATATCATTGTCGAGTTCTGATCAGAATTCAGTGTAAATTTCTTTATAATTGAAAATGATCTCTCACAGTCAGTATTTAAATTTGGCTGAACTAAAATAGCTTCATGAAGCTTTGAAAGAGTGTCATAATGTTTTTTTGCCATCTAAAATGTCATCTATGATCTCTGCCATTGCTCCCAACAAAATACACAATATATGTTGCTATTGCCTGGTCAAAACTGGGTTGTTCATCAGAAGACAGCTAATACTATGAGAACTGATCCAACAGTTCCGTGATATTTCCATCCCCTATGGCCTGTGCCTGTGGAAATCTGTTGGCTACATTTGAAACTGAAAAAGAAAAATATTTTATAATTGTTAAATGCTTAATCAAATAGCTATGTATTTTAGTTCTCCTCTCATATGTATTGTTATGATTGCAACACAGAGACAGAGTGCACGATGCGTAACTCATCCTCGATCATTTAAACTCGAACTCCCAAATATAATTTATAAATCTTGGTACGCACACATCGTTTTCGCTTAGAAATCGGCTCTTTAGACGACGGTACAGGTCCTGAAAGCTACCTCTTTCTGTGGACATTTCCCCTAAGTGAATTTGAAAGAAAGAAAGTCCCAAAATCGTAAAAACTAATCACAGACTACTTACCTTAAGAGCTTTTGCTGTTCGTCCATATAGAAAAATAAACAATGGCCACCAAACAATTACTTCGAAATTTTCAGTATTTATCGTGTAATAATGAAAAAACCCGAGAATCGCGATATCACTAACGACCAAAGAACCAAAACAACGAAAAAGCGTGTAATTGCGTGTAAAGTGGTGTAAAGTGGTGAAAAGCGTGTACACGCCATGTGATAAAATCCTCGCGTGTAAACCGTTGAAAAAGCGTGTATTACACGCGAATATCATGTCAGTTGGCAACTATGTGAACAACACTATTTTTCTCTTGGTATATGTAATAAGACTTAATCTAAAAGACCATAAACATATTATTAAGTTATGATAAATTAAGCAGGCTAGACATCTCAGCATGTGTACTCTTAGTTTATTTTTTTGAAAATGAAACAAAACATTTTACAATGAATATAATAGGAAATAAGAAGAATATCATCTTGAAAAAATAAGCTTCTTGGCATAGTTTATTTTTTTGGAAATGAAACAAAACATTTTACAATGAATATAATAGGAAATAAGAAGAATATCATCTTGAAAAAATAAGCTTCTTGGCATACTATAACTATAATTTTACAAGTTTCTTATACCAGGCACAGAAACTTTGCTTTTTGTGTCTTGACAAGTGGAATCTTCAAATATATGGCATCAACTGTCACTTTTTTCTTTTTGTATATTGCTGAGTCTGAGAATGCCCTTTATCGTCAACAATCAAACCTGTTGTTCAGTGGTTGTCGTTTGTTGATGTGGTTCATAAGTGTTTCTCGTTTCTTGTTTTTTATAAAGATTAGACTTTTGGTTTTCCTGTTTGAATTATTTTACACTAGTTATTTTGGGGCCCTTTATAGCTTGCTGTTCGGTGTGAGCCAAGGCTCTGTGTTGAAGGCCGTACTTTGACCTATAATATTTTACTTTTTACACATTGTGACTTGGATGGAGAGTTGTCTCATTGGCACTCATACCACATCTTTTTATTTATGTTTATCAAGGTTTGTCTATTACTAAGTTGTTGATATAGTTAGTCTCAAAATTAAAAGGTAATTTCATAGTTACTGATATTTTGATCAAACGTTTAACATGCATTGTCATGCATGATACCCGTTACTACCCACATTCATATTGAAATGTCTAAGTAACATGAAAACAATATTAGCATATTTTTCCAGTTAACAAATACAAACTTTTAAATGATATTTACAAACCATAAGAGTATACAGCATGAAAATGAGGGAGGTGATCATTGCAGATATTGTTTATTTTAGTGCAAAAAAGAAGATTATGAAAGAACATGAACACAACATGCAAGTCTTAAACAACCAGTTACAGATGTCAAAATTAAGACAAGAAAAAAGGTAAAAACTTATATAAAATTACTTAACTTGTTAAACAGCAGGCTTAGAAATTACTCTGTAGTTATAGATTTCCAATGGTTTTTCAAACAAAAGAGTGATTCTTGGCTGTAATCTCATAGAAGACTGACAGCCCTGAGATGAGATGTAGCTGTGAATTATCCTTCAGTTTGGAAGATCATTAAATGGTTATCACTGTTTTCTTTGGCAATGCCAATGACATAGACTTATTGCGTTATTGTGTTCTCACTCACTCATTCTCAGTCCAGTATTAAACATGATATGACAAATTAGCACCCAAAAAAAAAGATCAAAGCAAAATTTAAGGAAATAGCGATAAATGTATATTATCTCATATGAGTTATTTAACATAAGTTGAAAAATTAATAATTATCTGTTTATGCGTTTGCACAGAAATATTAAACTTGATGTCAGTGGCATTTAAGGAAAAAACTGATTACTTAATAGAATCTTTTTGATATTTATAGTTATTGCATATTCATATTGTCAGTCAATTGAAATGAGCTCCTAGTTTTAAGTTATGTATACAACCTTTATTTTTAGTTTAATAGAAAAAAAATGAAAACAACTTGTTATAAATTTAATGCGTCCGAAGCTCTTTTCTGGATTTACCTTCATTAGAAAATCATTAGACTTTTAGCTCTTCAACTCTTTCTCCTTATGAGTATTGTTTATAAATTTGCAGTATGGAAGCTAAACTGGCAAAAAGAAGAACAAGAATTGCAGAAATCAGACAAAAACGTGAAGATGAACTTTTGAGCAAGTCAAAAATGAATAAAGATGAATTTGACAGACTTACAAAACAGCTGGTAAGAGATATCAAATGAATAAGCATTTCAACTTATTGTTAAAATCTTTGTTTTATTTTATGAAAAAAGAAAAGATTAGTTGTAAAATAAAATTTCATATAAAATAAATTTCTTGATGTGTTTTCTTTTCAGAGCTGGCTTTGATGGTAGGACAATTGTTTTATTTCTTTTTTCTATAGGGTTTCGTCAATATTTTTTTAGTAAATTCCAATTAGACTCGTTGTTCATATTTTTTGTATGAATAAAAGGAGATTTTTGGTACTGGTAATGTCAATGAGACAGCAAACCCCAAATGCAATGTTTCCATTATAGGAGGATGAACTTGCAGCTGAAGAGGAAAAGATAGAAATAGAAAGACAACAAGCTTTGATAGATTTCAAAAGAAAAATGGCTGCTGAAACAGAGGCTCTGTTAGTGGAACAGGAGAAGGAATTAGGTGTTCTGATTGGTAGATTAGAGGTGTGTGATGATTAACTTTTACATGAAATCTATTGTTTACAATACAAAGATTATGATTTAAAATGAAAATGTTAAAACATGAATATAAGCATAGGGTAACACAATGTAAATCATATGAATCAAATTTGAAAATCTTAATGCTGCATTTGAATTGTAAAAACACAAATATTTGTAACTATAGGTTTTTACCTATTCAAAATTATTAATTGCATTAAAACGATTTTTGCAATTATATGATTTAGAAGAAGGAACAAGTACTCTAAAAACAGAATTGTTCATTTTAGTAATGGTTTATTGTTTAGAGCATGAGCTAATGATACTAAATATATACATAGTGAAACATCAAAATCAAAAGAAGTCTTGTGGTCAACAACAATAGACAAGTGTTTATACAGTATGCTCTTAATTGCTTCAAGTCTAAAATAGTTGCAAATAAATTTAACAGAGGCTATCAAAGATCTACCATCAACACAAAATTTCCTGAATACAAAAATCATTAAAAAATAATATTGAGACAACTAATGATGAGGTTCCTGGCTTATGAACAGGCATATGAACTTTTGGAGGGCTTAAACTAGTTCATTGATCAATCAACCATCCCCCTTTTTTTTATTTTTATCATTATTTTTATCGTTTAATAAACATAGTTATTTAACAAAATACAAATAATAAAATCTGTACAGAATGCACTGAACTCTATAGTACAGGTAAAACAAAAAAAAAACAGAGGTACAAGGAAAACAATCCTAAATTATAGCGTACTGAAAAATGCTGTAATTTACTGAAAGCAAGCTCAAATTAATTACCTTATATGCTGATATTGAGATTATGCCTTCCTACAATCTGATATCAACAGCTGTACATCTAAGTTGGGTTTCATACAGCATCATCATGAGTTGTGCAGTTAGTCATTTTATTGTATACCAACATAATATTTCCCACAGAACGTTATGAAAAGTCGGCTTGCAATATTCTGTCTTATTGTGCTAGTGCAAATATAGCTTAATATTTCTACGTCCTCAGTGACAAAAATTTGTTTTTAACAGATTTTCAAATGCTGCTATACAATAAAAAGGTTATTGCATGAATATTGGTGAACATTATCCCTCATAGAATTAGAATATACATTGCACTTTCAAAATAGTGCAATATAAAAATCTACTATGGGATAATATTCACCAATATTCATGTTATAACTCTATAATCTTGTGCATGCCCAAATTAAATTTGTGAAGGATTTCAATACAGAAAAATAAAAGATTCAGATATGAATTTCCTTATTCCTAGTTTGGAACTAGAATAAATCTTGTTTCAAACTTAATGGTTAAAGGAATTGATTTCTGTTCCTAAACAAATAGACACAATGATTTTACAGCAATATATAGCAATGTGTTGTATTTTACAGATTGGAGCAGCCAGAAGACAAGCTTTATTGACAAAACAAGACACACAGCTACAGAGCTTACAGGTATGGGATAAAAAATATTTTGAAGATACAGGTGTTCATTTCTACTTTAAGATTAATTACACTAAATGTATTGGAAAAATATTTTCATATCTAAATATGATATAAATATGATAACCTGCTATAAGCTTTTGTATCATTTTTGTCAATATATGCAGATTTCAGAAGTTACAGAATTGGGTAGATAGTTGAATAATTACCATCATACTCCCTCTCCTTATCTTTATATTCCATGAACATGTGTACTATGCATGTATGTATCCTAACAAAAAGTAAAATTTGGTCCATACATGTGGCTTATGTCATCTGAAGCCAGAACTCCAAAAATTGTCAGAAGTAAGATTTTCCTCCTTATCATGCACAATTATGATGTCATAATGAAATGCTTACTGATTTAATGCTTCTCTGCTTGATGATTTTGCATTAATCAGATATTTTTACATATTTTTTCATCAAATATTTTAAAATACTTCTGATGGAGTTCTTTTAAGGCCTATATTGACACATAATGATTCTACTCCTTTTGGCTTCTTATAAATTGATGTAGCTTTCCTCACAAAAAGCTAAACCAAGACTGTTGCTCCAAATTTTGTATACATGTATATAGTTTCTTTTTGCACATGCATTTTTGCTGTTTTATCTGTATTTAAATACCATATATTATGTAAAGATTCATGCCCATGATTTTTGTTTATACTTTATAATAGATATCACAATGTCTATAGATAAAAAGAATTGTCTGTATATCTTTAAACTTATTGTACAATGTCATCTTTTCATTTATTTTTGTATATGATCATTTGTGATGCTCAAAGACATATCCTTGATGCTGCATTTGGTTATTTCCCTTTTTCAAGAAATCTTGGTTAGCATATGAATGATATTTACCATTAATGCCTATTTATATATTGTATAAGTACATCACTGGTAAACTAAATTAATAAATTATATTTTACTGCAAAAGTTTTCTTATATGTAGTACAAGACAGTTTCACAACATTTGGACTACGATGACCTACATTTCACACTTGAGATATATTATTATTGATATGTACCGATATAGTGTAGAGAAAACATAGGGATGCTAATGTGGTGTTGTTTAGACAACAGCATTAACTAATTATATAAAGTTTACCAGTAATATTTAAAAAGGTAGAGAAATAAGACAATTCATATTTTATATATAAAAGGCTCATGGTGTGATATTTTTTACCTGAATCTCAAGAAGTTCTGAATACTGAATTCTCACTAAACAAATGTTTTGAATATTTGATATTCACATGAAATACACGTGTAAATATGTTTATTTATAGGAACAACTTGAGAAGAAGTTAACTGATGGTACAGTGAAAACTTCAGCTGTTGATCAGATCTTACAGCAACATAAAAATCAAATGGAATATGTTCACGATCAGATAGAGAATAAACGTGAACATCAAATACAAGTTATACAAGATAAAATCCAGAGTAAAAAATTGATGAAGGAACGGTAGGTTTTATTTCCTTTTGATTTATATGGAAGGAAATCATTATTTCTATAGAAAGGATGGAGCAATAATTTCTTAAACCTAATTCTTTAAAACAATAGCCCTTAAGGTGGTACATAACACTACAGGGAGATAGCTCTGTAAAAATCAGCTGAACGTTTTAATCACATTCTATTGTTAAGGAAATATTAAGCTTCTAAATGATCAAAATAAAGTGTTTGTCAAACTGCTATATATCCAATGAAATTTTTCCGTGTGGTTCAAGTTTTTTGATTTTTTATATTGTTGTCAAAGGGTCAAAGTAAATATTTTGTCAAAATTTTATGAAAATTAAACAAGCAAAATTAATTTTAGTCAAGGTGTTTGGTACCACCTTAAAATCATTTTCTAATAGCACTTGTATCGGTAGTTCTACAGTTTATTGACATGCAGGATCTTGGAAGTCACATAGAAAAAAATTCTAGTCCTACATTTTCCTGTCAATATTAAAATTTGATATCTCTTGAGGAAAACAATAACAAATGCATTCAAATAATTGTACCTCTGCATATAGAATTTTTCCTCTCCATGAAAAGTATTTGTCTCATATTATTAACTAAGGTTCTTAAAAAATATGTATCCCTCAATGTGACTTTATAGTCTCCAATATTTTATGTTTTCATATCATGTTTGACGATACCAAATTCATCAAAAATCTTTAGATTATTGTGATGACAGATACAGTCATAATCTGTATAAAATAAGCTTCATATTTAGGTTATAATACCAATTATTCAATGTAAAATTTGTAACCTAAAATGTGTTAATCAACAATTTGTCAAATATTAATTCTTGTTACATTATAAATTGTAAATAGAGCTTTGTTAAAATTATTAGATGTAATTGAAAAAATTGTAAAGTTCAAGATTTACTTAAAAATTCGTATATTTATTATATATTATATTTAACTTAGAATATGCAGATAATTCTTAACACCATTCTAATTTACAAACATAGAATTATTTCAAATTATAATTTCTAATAATTGTTAGTAATACGTTCAAATTTTAAAATTAATATATTTGTATAATATCTTGTTTAAAATCTTATTTAAGATCTTATAATGTTAATTTAGATTAAACTCATATTTTTCAATAATAATTTAATTGACATTACTTCAGTTATTTTAGACATATAAGTTTAATGACCTTTAATGCAATAGACTTAAAATTTCAGCAAGAATTAAATTTTAATTTTATGAAATAATTTAAGTACAGTTTTAATGATCATGAAATAAAATTAAATTTTGAGTTATAAAGTTGATAATACTAATAAATGTTAATGATAGATCAATTCTATTTGAAAAAATTTAATATATTTTTAAGTATAAAATTTCTTAAAGCTTTATAAGTTTACATATAAATTGTTGATTTAGTAAATCGATGTAAATTTAATAATAATTTTATGAGTTTCATTATTTTTAATGTATATTTCAAATATTTATAACTATATTTTTGTATTATTTAATAATGATAATTTAGTATAAACTATTTGAATTAACATTTTGAACTAATGATTAAATTGTAAAATTTCTGATTTTCAGCTTAACTTTGTAAGTATAAATCTTGTTATTATAATAAATTAAATTTGAAAATTTTTATTATTTACAAATGAACTATAATTATTAATAGCAGTTAAAAAGTCAAATTTAAGAATAAAGTAAATTTTAACATTGTAATGAACATGCAAACTATTCATAATACAGAAAGAATATCTAGTTAGACTATATATATAAATATGAATAATAATTAACTCTGACTTTAACTAGAAGTTGCTGTTAATGTCTTTAAAACTTAATCATATTAGAATAAGATAATGTTAATAGTTCAAGTTTTATTAGTAACATAGTTTAAATCATTTGAATATTGATAGATTACAACTCATACAATGCTCATTTAACAAACGTACAAAAATTAAATCGTACATATTAATATTCACATAATACAATAATAATGATAACCATTGAAAATAATCTAATATAATAACTTATAAATATAACTAGCTTAATACTAATTCAATAAATTCAATCATGATACAAAATACTGATAACCATTGATAATATTTAATATTCACTTATTGCATTCAATTGATTATAGACATTAGTCAAATTACACATTTTATTGTAAATACATAATTGTACTTACATAAGTCATAAATATAACAATTGAATAATAAGATATCGAAGATCAATTTTAGTGATTATATAAAGTCTATCAATAATTATCAATTTACATTTTATCTAAATTTCATAATATATCAATTGATAATTAAAATAATTCTTTAACACATATCAAAATTGTATGATAAAGTTAATAATTAAATGAATTAAATTGTAGTATAATTCAAGTATCTGGATTAAAATTTGCAACTTTAATGTTCTATAACCTAGTGAATTAATTTCACATTAAGTTATCACAATATTCACTTAAATCTTAACAATTTAATAAGTCTAATGATTATTATTTGACTATAATGAGTCAATTTATAAATATATATACAAGTTAAAATATTAAAATTAAAATATGAAGATCAAGTTAAAATAAATATATTAAATTCAGTAAATCAATTAAATATCAATAAATACCTTTATGTTAAAAAAATACCATTCAAATGTTTATAAAATGTAAACTCCAATTGATAATATAATAGCAATTAATAACTATTTTAAGAATATAAATATCATACTTTAATATAAGTTAATTTATTAAAATGAATTTAAACTAATCATCTATTAAATTTATACAATTAATAATGAAAATACTCATCAATTAAAACTATGTAAAATATGATAAACATTAAAATGACAATAATCTGATTGAAAAAAATAATAAAAATTGAGTAAATCACATTTAAAATTGATAAAATTTAAATTGAAAATGACTATTAATGTAAATCTAAAATATAAAATTATAAAATTTGAAAATATCTAGATAAAATTCATTTAAAAATTTGTAATAAATTTAAAAGAATCAATTATATAATAAAATCATAATAAAATCATTAAATATTCCATTTAACAGAATATTAATACTATAAAAATTAAATGATTTGAAATTGATCAATGTATAGATTAATATAAAATACCCTGATATTCTAAGTAAAAATCTCAACTAAAATATAATCATACTCTTGTAAAAGTGTTACTCAATGACTACATAGTAATTAATATGTTGAAATTCCATATATTAAAAATACAAAGAACTATATTATTGTTAATTAATTATTTGAAAAAGAGATCTATAATACTTTCGATCTTGCAAATCAACATGTCTGCCAGATGGAATTTTGATTCACTATTGGACTATTTTAAAATTTAGGTAAATAATTAGTGGGAGACCCTTTTAAAAGATTCCTCATTTTTTGTTCATCTAGTTGGAAAAACGGAGAGAATATTCCAAGGAGTCAATAAAAAATCATATCCAAAGAAAGACCATGGCAAAAGAAAATAGACAAAATGGCAACAGTCCACAAATAACTAAATGGAAAACTAAAGATTGCGAAACACTAACCTCACTTATAACCAAGGCTTCTGTATGTTTGAATGATTGAATTGTGTATATACTAGTAATATATATTGTATTTTAATGTATAAATGTATGAATGTTAACTGTATACATGTATTTTGTTTGAGGGCCTCAATGAAAATTAGACTACTTCTAATTGAGTTACCCTCTTTAAATAAAGAATTTATTTATTTATTATATTTATTCCAAAACGGTCTTATATTCCGGACATTTGTATAATGTCCGGTAAAAGTCCGGCTGGGCAAAGCATGAAACGGTCATCTACTTTTTAGTTTTCAAGGCTTTCTTAAGAGACGGTCATTTTAACATAATTTGCGATCTTTTTGACCCAACCTTTTGCCTTTAACAGCCACACATTTCCGGTCATAAAAGTGACATGATTATTAAGTACTATCAAAACAACCCCTATCTTAATACCTTCTCATTTTAATCAAGGCTAATTAGTTGTCGAACAGCTGAAATTTACCTGTTCAGGTGACAGGTAAACTATTTTGAAACCGGACATTGATCGGTCTATTCAAAGTTATTTTCTTACATTTCAGCGGTTTGCATCTAATTAATTTAGTCAAAAAGATTTAAATTATCAGAAATATGTTTACAAATATGATTTGATGAAAAAATTAAAAAGGTGAAAATGAAAAATCGTCATTGAACCAGAGTCATGTCTCTGTTTGAACTAGTACACGTGTGCGCAGGTGTGAAATTTAATTATGCATCCTAATTTCTTCAAAAAAATGCTTAAATTGTCATTGATACCTTTATCTCACGTTTATTTCGAATATTTTCTTGAAGAAATAACGTAGAAAGAGCTACTTACACCCATTCATGCTTTGCAAACGTACACAGAATTTATGTATCCCTCTCTGGTCCATGTTTTACCATTGTCAAGATAACATCCGGTATTAGATCTAAAAACGAAAGTAAAGTTTTTGACAACGTTGTTTTGCACAAATAAAGAGTCTAAGGCAGATATAAGTACGCTGATGTTGCACACTTCGAATGATGCACTGCCAATTTAGCAGTTTACGTCAGAACTTGAATCAAAGAAAGTTTAATATCGTTTTTTTTTTTAATGTCAATCATTGGGATGGCCAAATCGGCAACTGATTACCATAATTTCCTTTTGTTTATTTAGTCTTAAGAGATTAAAATCGGCATAATATATAAAATGTTCGGCTGGCTAAAAATAATTTTGGAAGCCCTGCTTATAACCAGGGTTATACTGTAAGGAAAAGTAGTTCTTGCTCAACTTATGGCAGCAATAATTTGCTACCAAATTGTATAAGAATGATGTCTTACTTGTAAAAAATGAACACACCTTCTAAATTTTGAAACATCAGGTTGTACTGGTGTTGTTTGTAGTAAGCATTGATTTTTTCAAAAACAAAAGCAAAAATGTTGAGGACTAAAAATTGTATAAAAATGGTAATGCAAAGAATTCAGATAATTAAAAAGGGGGATGATTTACTTACTTAATACAGTACAGTTTCATTAGTTACAGTTTTTCTAACTAGAATTTCCATTGAACTAGAAACACACAGTAGGAAAAAGAAGATATTTTTACACATATTTATTGTGAAATGAGTTAATACATATGAAATCTCTGGTTCCAGAATGAATTTAAATATGAATGATGCCACTTTTTTACAGTTCCTGTGCCATCTATGTAATATATTTATTTCTGTAAGTTTATGTTTTTGGTGAATATAAAACTGCACGGAGTGTCATTTATATTCTTGATTTGGTTTCTGTGTCATGTTTGTAATAAACACTTAATCATTCCAATTAGTTTTATATTTTTAAACCAATTCCTTTTTGGTTTATGTTCATCTCATTATAGAAAACCTTCAAAGTCATATATCATTGTTTGGTTACTGGTTTGTTGGTGTTCATCTCATTTCTTTTTTCCTCATATTCATATTGGAAAAAATCTGGTAAATTTAGAAAAGTAGCAAGTAGAAAATAAGTCCAGTTTATATAATGCTGCTAAAGTGTGGGTTTTTTTTATTGCCCAAAGTTTCTCTTAATGAATGCAGACTATAATTAATAAATTTTGGGCATTTCCAAAGGAATTGACAAAATGCAAAGAAAATGGTCGTGGTCATAAGCATAGAAATGAAATCAAGTGCATTTTGTAGGGTGTGCATATTATTTGATAGAAGAATAAAATATTTCTCTTTGTAATTTTATTGGGGTGTGAAAGGGTTGACCGAAGCACATTTTATATGAAGTGCAGAAATTCTAATCTAATTGTGTAAACTTTGAAAATAATCAAACCATTCATAGCAAGCTTTGTGTAGCTTTTTTTTTTATCAATGACAATATAGAATTGTACTCTCGTACTCAAATGCTAAACAAACGCCTTGATGGTCTTGTGGTAGCCTGCTCTTCTTAAGTGCAGGAGGTCATGGGCTAGATCCCTGGCAAGGTCAAATCAAAGACTTGATAATTGGTATTTGCTGCTTCTACACTAAGCATGCAGCATTTTAGGAGTGAAACCAAATACTAGTCGGCCAGGAGTCAGAATACTGTGTCTTGGTAGGGTTGTCTGGGTAGGATGACAATTCTTTCTGTGTACTAGCACTTCAAATATCTGGCTCATCTTGTAGGTCTAGAACAAAACAGGCCTTAGCAGGGTTCATGTTCATCTCACATCAACATGATCTCATCCTGAATATGTATTTCACTGGACACTGGACAATCAATCCATCCATCCATCAAATCCAACTTTATTCAATTTAGCAAAACTTGAGTCTTGTATTCATATTGTAGTTCAGTGGTAATAACTATATATATTTATATGTTTGGAATGGGGAGAATTTAACATAGCTAATATGTAGTAATTAAAGAATCTGGACAAAAAAAATGTGTTTTTTAATTTTTGATAGCTTGTTAAAGTTCAATAAAAAATAGTAGAGCAGATCCCTGTAAAGAATAAAGTCATTGCTTGAAAATATATTGTCTTAAATGTTAGCAATATTGCTGTTTCCATATACAGCCATTCCGTTCAATAATTTGTATAAAAAAAACAGTTTGGAAGATATTTTACTTTATCGGTAATTTGTGTATTTTCCTTTGATGTGTACTGTCTGATAATGTCAGTATCAGTGGACTGGTCGTGATATGAAAATTATTGGGTCAGTTCGCAATTGACATGCGCGGGTGTACCGCGTAAGGATCTACTTTTCCTTTCATGCACAAAATTGCGCGTGATTTTTTCCGCAGAAACCAGACTGCAGAAACGTACTTGAGTTTTTTGATGAAAGTTTCAGTAGTTTAGCCTTTTTGAACAATTGTGTGAAAATTTAAACAGAAATGTACGAAAAACCTGATAAACTTTAGAATTTTGCGTTATCTGCAGTATTATTCAGTGATATCTTTCCATAAGTTGCTTAACATGTTACTATTCACATGAACATATCGTTCATGTATTCCGATCTGAGTTTTTATTCATTCATAGTCTGGTGCTGTTCTAAGTTGTCTTCTTTTTTTCTGTTTATAAAGATGTATTTGTTCAACCTGTTCATTCACTATAAAGTGTTACAATTCATATTTAGACGCAACACATAAATAGTGACCAAAAAGGTTCCGCTATCGCATGAGAGAAGCTAAAAAAAAAAAAGAAATGTACACATTTTCGACATATTTTGGGACCATCATATACAATTTTAAAAGAAGTCTATATGTGGTTTTATTGTCAATATATAGACAGATACAAAGAACAAACAAGCAATCAAATACAAATGCACATCTAGGATAAATTTTGAAAAACGGGTGCCCGTGGGCCCCAAACTTTATAGACGCTTGATGTTAAACAGATATAAAAGTCTGCATTAACCATAAATGTAGCCTTTATACGTTTATAAGGGTCGATTTCTCCTAATTCCGCTTCTGAAACCACAAGCTTTCAATGTTTCATATATCTCAATTATGGTCCGGGTTATTTTTATAGAAGGAACAGGACTTTGAAAAAACAAGAATTTTAAGCGAAGAGAAATACACCAAAGTTTAGTGACATCTATTAGAATATTTGAAATTATTATGAAGTCGACAAAATTAGCTTATCTAGATAATTTACAGACTGCTTTCCTGTAAAAAGTCTGCGAACACAGTGCTTTCCTAAAATGATTTGAAATCAATGTAATCAGGGTGAACACTGAGCGATAATGACTCTATAGTATAAGTAAAATATTTGTAACTTGTCGACGCCGTTCAACTTCTAAAACAATGTGATTGTCCGACCATCTGCTGATTCATATCGTATCATTCTTATGCTTTATGAAAAAATAAAGAAATTTGACTTACGGTAAGATACAATTATATTCAAAATTGTTAAAGTAATGTCCAAAACAGAATAATGAAACGCAATCAGCATTTTGAATACGTTGTACAAGAGAATGCCATGTTTACTGCACTGTGACAAAATTTCAAATGACGTAATGCAACTTGTGACGCTTTCGTGTGATTCGCCGTGATTCGACGCGAAAAGTAGTTCGCTTTGTTATTTTCTCTATCATTGTAGTTAATTTTTTCATAATTATCGATAAACAGAATAAAGGACTTTTGTTTTGATACTGACTTTATCACAGTAAAATCAGTGAGCCCTTCGGCTCACCTGATATTTTACTGTGATAAAGTCAGTATCAAAAACAAAAAGTCCTTTATTCTATATTTATTTACACGTTAACAAACACAAGGATTTAAAATATTGAAAATAAGAAAATAATCCCCACATGCATCAGAATAAACCTAATCTCTACTTTCACTCAGATTTGAATGGTAACTTACTAGCTTATTTTAGTGAATGCAGTTTTACTTTGAAATAATAAAAAAAAATCTTATTTATTTTAATTTGATGGTAGTTTCTCAATTTTTATTATATGAAAACTAGTGATAAGCAGAAAAAGTTCATATTCTTAAAATATTTCATATGCCACCTCAAAAAGGTTTCTTATACATTTTGTATCTGCATTTTTACAGCTCAATTTTGTTTTAGTTTAATATATTGTAGAAAAATAATAGTTATTAAGATATTTCCTTTCAAGAAGCAGGTTATTTTGAAAGATACTTTTTAATTTGGTGCAGATACATTTCTTTATTATATACTTAGTAGTAAATACAGATAAATTGTATGTGTAATACAATCATTGGCAAGCGTGCTGTATCAGTCACCCGTGATTATATCGATATCAGCACGGTTGCAAAGGCTTTATCACACCTTTAATCTGTATGACGTCACATCATCGATTGCAGTCACTGTTGCAAAGGCTTTATCAAACCCCTAATCTGTATGACGTCATGTCAAACCTATAATCTGTATGACGTCATTTCAAACCTCCTTATCTGTAAGACGTCATGTAACATAAAAAACATCTACGTGAAGAATATGTATATAATAAAGTGTATATGATATGGCTTTTTCAATATCACACACCGTATCAACCCTCAACCAATATAATCCCTCGAGCAGAGCTCTTGGGATTATATTGGTGTCTCGGTTGATACGGATGTGATATTGAAAAAGCCATATGATATTCTCTATGTACATTACTGACTAAGGGAAGATGTTGGTTGGTTAGTTTGTTTTTAATGATGTATCAGTGTATTTTGTGAAATCAGGATCAAATAATGGTCTGAGAAAATTGTTGAATAATTTAACATTATATCCATCCACATTACACAAGTGTGAGAACTAAGTGGAATTTATTAAAGACATTTAAAAGTAAAACTCTAATGTTTGTAGAAATTTTCTTTAAAGAGACAAATTTATATAAGTTTTTCTTGTGTCTGTTGTATATTTGTCATTTTTTGGAAAAAAATAAATATTGTTCAAACTAAAGGATCTATTGAATTCCCACTATTTTCAGCACCTATTTTATTATTATTCCATATGAATCGGTATTGGAAAGATTATTTTTAATATTCTTAATATTTATCATGTTACTTTTTAGACTACATAAGAGAAAGACCTAGTTCTGGTTATCAAGGAGACACTATTAGACCAATGTCACGTTCAGTTACAAAACAAAAAGGAAAGAAAAAAGGGAAAAAGTCCCAGACATCTGTATATCCTAGTGAACCTAAGGAAAGTTGGATGCATCAAGACTATTATGATAGTGATGAATTACTTTGATAAACATTTCTCATAACTTTTTAATTTGTAGTATCATACCATATTTACAAGTATAATAAAATATTCTTTCATTATAAAATGACCAGTCAAAAGATACAAGTAGAAAGATTTTATGAAAAGCTCATTATTGGAGATTCATATTTTTTTACTATTTTTAAAAGAAACACAACAGTATAAATCTGACATTAAGCTTGAATTATCTTTTATACTGCATATTCTTTTATTTTTGACATTTTCCCAATATCCCTTTTTATTCATATTTACCAAAAAGTCTCATATTCAAATTAAACATGTAATGTCAAAATTTGGTTCTTTTTCACATATTTAGAAAATATGAAATTGCTTTGACAGCCAGCTGTTTCTTATTATAAACTATGGAGAGACACATTACAAGTCCCTCGTCCTCATCTGGTGTCATCAAATCTTCATGCATAAGCTGTTGACCTGACTATTAAAGAAGAATGTTTCACCTAAATATGTTTATATTCCTTTTGTATCAAAAGTATGAATATGAACATGTTTAATTTGAATATGAGACTTTTTGGTAAATATTGGGAAATATTTTTTTTTACTCTGATTATTTCATAATTGTCTTTTTTTTAGTGGCTAGAGAATATTTTTAATGTTAACTGTATCATTGATCTGTTAATGATATGGACAGTTCTGTAGAAAAGAAATTCTCAGCCTTTAGATGGTGTATGTGTAACTGGACTCATAACTAAAACTTGTAAGAATGTGAATGCATAAACTTTACTTAAGTTGTACATTGTACTTGATTATGTTACACTGAAATGTATTAGTAGAATGGCATTAGGATAGGCATACAGACACAATAGAGAATATGTATTTATTTTTTAGTTTTTCTCACTTTTCTCATCTGAAGAATATGTATTTATTTTTAGTTTTTTCAATACAGTTCTGCCTAATTTGCTTAGACAACATCGCACTAATAGATAAAGGTGAACTAATCTAGACAAGTACTACCGAGAATATACAAGATAAATCAGGCTGTTGGTTTTTCTGTTTGAATTGTTACACATTGTGTCATGTTGGGGCCTTTTTTAACTTATTATATGGTACAGCTTTTGCTCATTGTTGAAGGCAGTACAGTAACCTATAATTGTTTACACCACATCATTTGGCCTGTTATTTATAGTTGTCTCATTAGTAATTATACCACATCTTATTATTTTTATATAGACTTGGTTCAGAAAAGGGAGATAAGCTAGTAAATTGTAAACTTTGGTTTCAATGTCCTAGAAAGCTTTACAATTATACTTTACCGATTTTTTAATTCATAGGGTATGGATATTATGACAATAGAAAAACAAAAACATATTTTATCTGTATTACTGTGACATCTTTTACTAGTATTGACTGCTTTTAATAAAGAGTTGTACTTAAATTTATTTTACTGTTCAGTTATCTCCCCTTCAGTAATTTTGACACTTACTAGATAGGAGCAAAGTTGCATTATTGACATGAATTAGAATATTCTTTGACAGACATTATTGAACAATCTAATTAAAACAACATACTCTTGACCATGGACATTTTTAAGATGCCAATTTTATTTCATTAGTAAGTTAATTCCTTTTTACATACTTTAACATTTATAGGATAAAATAGAAAATGAAATGATTAATCTTAAATTTGTCCCTTTTTTATGGTTTTTACAAAATAACAGAACACTGTATGTTCTATTTGATTATCTGTTTATAAATCATAAATGATTGTTAAAATGTATATTAAGGTGAAGAAGAAACATTGTGACTCAATATCTCATTAGCTCTAGTGATTTTTTTGAATTTCTGTGAAATTCAGTCATGCAAAAAGTCAAATGATGACATCTTGTTATATATGTTACTTTTTATTGTTGACAAATTACAACCAACCTCTGTTTGTAAATATTGATAAGTATATTGTATCCTGTTGTTTTATATAAGTTGCATGGCATTAGATTTTTTTTTCAGACCAAAATATAATTTGCTGGTAATTGCCAAGGGTAAGCATTGCAATACTTCTTGAATATTTTTTTCTAAGATCAAAAATTTTCTTATTGCCCAGGAATATTTTTTTACTTTGCATCGTTTTTATACTAGCATAAATAAATCTATAGATAAAAAACCAGGTTTATCTCTAGTGATTAGAATTAAGAAATAGCAAGCTTGAGAGAAAAGAAAAAAATGAAAATACAAGAGATGCAGGGGAAGGAATTACCTTCATATATATATTTTTTAACACTACTGATCAAAATATCATCAAGCTATATCCATTATGTACTATGATGGAATTAAGAAACCAACAATCAATCAAATTATTATCACTTATGGTAGTGATTCTGTATATATATATATATATATATATATAAATAAGTCTAAATTGAAAACGACGTTCAAACCTATGATTGCGTTGGATAAAAACCGCAATTTTTATACGTGTGCATGCAAAACAAATTTCTTGGTAGAGGGGTCTAAATACAGCACAAACAACATTTTCCAAAAGACCAGAAACAGTGAAAAGTATATTTTAACAAAACGCATTTGACTAACAGGTCGAACAACTGATGTTATATATAAATATATATATATGTATTCAATTATGTTAAAGTGAATAAAACCAAACATGAGGGAAACATTTGGCAAGTCAATGATGGATAGACATAAAAATATCAAAATCTACATCAGGTTTCCCTTAAGGGAAATTGGAATATTAGTTTTTGTAAAAATTACAAAATTATCAACATGGAATTTGTTATAAATTATAACACTGAAAGAAAATAGACAAAGTCGGTTTCTGTTTCTGTGAATGTTTCTGTTCAAAGTTGAAACTAGTCTATATTTACTACAAAGTAAAACAGTGTTGCAGAAATTCTTCATTTTCATTTCAAAGAAGGGACAAGGTATTATAAGGATGGCACCCTCTTTATAAAAAAATTACAGAATTTGGCAAATTTGTAAACAATGGGCAAAATACTGAACATAGTGGACAATTGGGTTTAGGACTGAGTACAGTTTCATTTGTTAGTAAAATGCTGAAAATGTGGTAAAAAAACATAATTTTGATATCAGCATTTGAACTTTTTTGTTGTATTATTTATATCATTTGACAAACATAACCAGTGATATTTTTTTTTAAAACATACCACTCTTGAATTTACATAAACTTCTTACATTATCTAATGTCTTTGATTTGGACAGTAATTGAAATTCCAGATAATTGTATAAAACAAAAAGATTTTCTTCATTTTCTGGAAAATGCCAGTTTTTTAAGGTTACAGTAAATGTAAGGTACAAGAGATCAGGATAAGAATGAGCATTCATAGTTTTTTAAAACACTTACTATTCAATTCACCATATTACCTCAAAACTAAAAAGTTTTAATATTTTAGGGTACCAGGGACATTTCTTATCATACCTTGTCCTTTGTCATTACATCTTATGTCCGTCCAATTGTTTCTATTGTCTGTGATATGTACAGGACTATTCTTTTATTTATTTTGTTTACTTATCATTGTATTAATAAATAAAGTCTACACAATAGCTAGTTATTTTGTCTATATGTTTTCTCACAGCTACTGTATATAAATGCAACAAACAAATTGGCAAGTAAATAGATTTTTTGCATTTTAGCAGTAACTAAGAATCAGTTTCCTGAAATTTAGTTTCAAGCTTCATGTGAGCATGCTCTACTGTTTTATGCATTTTCAGATTAATCGCTCATGAACTTCCTGTTTACTGATTACTTATATATTCTTACACATAATGGCCATGAATGAAATTTTCGTCACATTTTTCTCAGAAACTGCAAATCAAGACTTTCTAAAATTTGAAGCTTTGTGTTAATGATACGTTTTCATATCCATCACTTTCCTATTTACTAAATACTTATAAAGGTGTATTATTAGTCAGCAATAGCTCAAAGTATAACCTGTTTAAATATGAATGTCCTTTAGGGCAGTTTGTGACTGTAATTTACTGTGACTTGATTGGTAGTGCTTCTCTTCATTTATTGCAGGCCATTTAAAATTCTGATGCAATTGCAGTTTGTCTCGTTAAATCAAACTGTTCAACTGGTCAGAAATGGTAACCAACTGCCATATAAGAACCACAGTCAAGCCATCAATGTTGTCAACATTATTGGTTTTCCAAATGTTTGCTCCTGTGTCTCAACCAATCTGTCATAATTATGTATTCATTACAACATATATGAGTAAATGGATATTTTTGGTGTACATTAGTGAGACAGCAACCCAATGATAATGTAAAACAAAAATAAAACAAAACACGAGGTCAACAAACGGTTTTCAGTGATAGATAAGTATCCATCCCATCCATGAATTCAGTAACTACCATCTACTATATAACATCAAATTCCAAAAGGGATAAAAACATAAAGATATAAAAAATAAACCCTGATGAGGTTTTTAACTTGGGGTAGAGATATTGACATGTGTCCTAGTAATAAACTAGTTTTGTGAGTACTCAATCTTATAATTTCTCAATGAATGTAATAACAAAAATCACAGAGAAATGGCATAAATAAACCAATCCAGATAAGTATTACAGTGATAGTTTCTAGTTTATTTTAGTCTTGCCATTCGGATGAAAATGTGCCATGTTAATGGAGGTTATCGTAACAAAGCTCAGAGATAAAATAATTTCTAGATGACAATAAATATGTTTCAATTGTTGTTACGACAATTCTATCTACTCCTTGGTTTGTTTATGACGTCATAATTGACTTATCAATTTATTTATACTTATGAGCAACAGATGGCACTAGCTCACCTGGGTTTTTAGTGGGGTTTTATGTTGCTAAATCTAGCTTCCTGTGTTTCTTCAGAGTGTATTGGGGACTTGGATGTTTTGATCTTAAGTTCTTTAGCAATAAATACTAAAGGCTTTTTTATTTGTGAATTCCTTTTTCTAAAGAGGAGCTTATGTTTGGAATCTAAGTGAATTGTTGATACCAAATTCACTCATGAAACAGATTTTTCAGTCTAAAATATGAGTGTACACGTATCACTACAGCTTTTTGTCACCATAGACTGTTCCTTCGAATTCATAAACCTGAAGATCATAAAAGGTATTTTCGAAAAATATAATACATTTATAGAGGTATTGATTTTATTAATGTGTCTTAGTATTTTTAATGATTCTACAGTTCAAAACTTTATACCTCCATATTTTGATAACATAGAGCCACCTATTATTTCTTATTCGTATAAAAAACCTAGTAGAAGTTTTTAAATTATATGTTAGTTATATCAGATGTCAGTATAGAAAATAAATGCTCCTTCAACATGTGACTGTGAAACATCAAAGTTTAGATATGATCCCTATGGCCATGTAATTACAGGGGACCTCAGCATTGTTCAAGACCAAGAGGTTATAAACCTTCTGAAAAAAGTACCAAAATATTATCCACCATTGAAAATAAATTTGAAAGAGTGTCGTCAGGTCATTTTATCCTATTGTAAATATTGATGTAAATGGGAGAAATCTGACCAAAAGTTTCTTGATTCCTATTTAGATAAATGTCTGAATATAGTTGATATTTGCATATCACATTTCGAAAATAATTTAGAAATAAATGAAAGAGTAAGTAATACGCCCATTTCTAGGATTAAAAACAAAACTCAAGTACTTGCAAAGCGTTTCGTGTAAGTACTGGTTGATAAAGCCACCAACAATGTGGTGGTTGTATCATAGGTATTTGGGGACAGGACAATTTTTTTAAAGCCCTCCCCCTTTTTTCCAAAATCTGTTAAATACATTTTTTTTTCTTTTAATTTCAATTATTTTTGCATTTTTCTGTGTTATATTAACATAAATATACTAGAAATAACATGTATTTGCTATAAACTATCAATTCCTTGTTTACTATCCACATTGGTCACTGATTACAGTTAACATTCAGATTTAGTCCGAGGTTAAAGTTTTTCAGTCATCCATTACTATGTCAAACCTTTAGGGAATTTTATGAACTTTGGACAAAAACTTGTTAATGGTCTAAATACTGTATCCAGAGCAAAATTTTGAAAATATTTATTTTCTCTTTTTCCATATTTTACTGATAAATGGACTTACTTTTTTTTACAGTTAAAAGCAAATACAGTCTGGGGTTAAAGTTTGTTACACATCAATAACTTTGTCAAAGCTTCATAGAATTTTATGAAACTTTGGCAGAAGCTTTTTATGATTAAGAGTTAATGTATGAAGCAAACTTTTGAAAATATATTTTTCAAAAGTTTGCTTCAGACATTATCTCTTTTTTCTGATAGATGGACTTAGTTTTTTACAGTCAGGATTAAATTTTTTTGACATGATAAATTTGTAAACCTTCATGGAATGTTATGAAACTTAGACATAAGCTAATCTTCTAGACCAAGAAATAGCATTTAATGAAAAAGTTTTAAATTCTGTATTTTACTGATAAATGGACTCACTTTTTAAGTCAACATTACACTTTTACACTGACAGTAGCAATCGCAGACAAAACACAAGGTTCCACAGAACCACTTACAAATTTTTGAATGTTCACTGGCAAAAAAATTTCGGCACAATGCTTGTCATCTATATTCATAAACAGAGAGGATCTAATGAGTTTATGTCGCTCACCTGGGATCTAAAAGTGTATTTTCAACATTGAAAAAAATAATATAGTTCATGACCTCTTTTTTGTTGCTTTTGAAAGTATTTGCTGATAATTTTTTCTATTTTTAGAGTCTCTCTCTCTAATATAGTTTTTTGCACAAAATACAAGATTTGAGTACAAAAAATCTTGATTCAATGGCAATAACTTCTATAAGAAGAGAACTTACCATTTTGCCATTGTTGAAATATTTGTAAATATTGTTTTGCTGATCTTTTTGTAGAAATTGTCCTGTTGATCATTTTTGCAATAACAGTTCCTGTTAAAACCCTGCTTTGTTCTTGACCAACACGCAGAGCTGGATTTTATTAACATGCTAGTTCACAAGGTTACAGTCCACAGACTTAACTTTACTATTGGAAGTTGACCATGAAATATTAGATTACTGCCAAAAATTACAACATTTTAAGACTGATATAAAACCCATATGATGAGAATGAATAATAAACTTGACAGCAAAGATGCTCAAAGAAGAATTAAGACTAAGAAGGTAAAAAAAAGATGTTGAGCATGCATTTGAAAAGACTGGAAAGCAAAATTTCTCAGAATGAAAGAAACATGTATAAATAGTTAGTGTTTATATCACTGCATATATAGGATGCTGTTAAAATCTGTTGAATAGCTGCAACCCTATCTAGTCACAGAGAAGTGCTACAATGTTTATATAAAAGCAGCACATAATCAGTAACAAGAAAGGCTGTTAATTTTTAGACAGCAGTAATTTCAGAAGTTAAAATGTTAACAGATTTCTGAAGAAAATAGAAACTACCTGAGAGAAAAGAGAAAACTGCACTTCCATTAGACCAGTACATCAAGCCCTTACAAAGAAATCAACATTCTCTTACACCCTCTCAAACTTACTTCTTTACATACTACTCTCAACATTACCCTCATCCTCTCAATTCTTTCTTTTCTCCATATAGGACAAACAACTTTACATACCATTCTCGGATTTTTCCCTTTACCCTCTCAATTCTTCCTATTTCCCCCTCCCTCCAAAACTCTCTAATCCATACCAACCTTAGCCACCTATATTAGCCTACTCTTTGTGTTAGATACCCTATGTAAAGTTTGTTAGTTGATGAAAAGGTTTTTAATCATGAAGTACCGGGCATGGAAGAATAAACATTTCAACATTGAAAAGAAGATCAAAAATTTTTGATGTGAAACATTGAATTTTTTTTTTAGTACTGAGCCAATTTTGAAGTTGTAGTTTTATTTTCAATATTACATGGTTATCATATCATTTCTTGAAATCTAAGGTAACAGCCAAAGTTACAATAAGCCAAACTATGTGATGTAAATTTTATAAAGAGAAATTTTCCTTGGATAACCATCATGCAGTAAAATTTGTATTTAACTGAAAGGTGTTAAAAATATTTTAAAACAATTTAAAAAAAAAAAGGTAAATAGAAAAAGGTAAAAGTCCAAAAGTAAAAATTGCCAAAAGTTTTTGAAATGCCAAATGGTACAAAAGCACCTGTCTGCTTGTACTAGCCAGCTGGCCAGTGGGTTATCTGGACTTTAAGGTGCTAGTTCACCAAGACAAATACCCACAGTAAGACACCTGCCTCTTCCTTTCAGAGTACCAGTTTAAAAGCCTCTGATTTGACTTTGGTATGACTTATATAGCCAAGTTTTTTTCATTTATAAAAAGGGTACTTAAGATGTTGATAAAAAAAGTAAAACGTCCTATTTAAAATTTTGATAAAACATTAAAATTTCCCAATTAAATTTTGTAAAAAAATGTAAAATATAAATCAAGTAAAACATCACAAATTAAAACTTTAAAAAAAAATTGAAATACCCTTTTAAAATTTAATAAAACAATAAAATGACCCATTTAAAATTTTGATAAAAAAGGTAAATATCCCTTTAAAATTTAGATAAAAACAGTATAACAATCCCATTAAAATTTGATAAAACATATAAAATACCCATCCCTGTTAAAAACAATAAAAGGACATATTTAAAATAATGATAGAAGCAGTAAATCATCCTCAATTAAAATTGGATAAAAACTGTAAAACATTCCCAATTAAAATTTGGATGAAAACAGCAAAACATCCCCAATTAAAATTTGGATAAAAACAGTGAAACATCCCCAATTAAAATTTGGATAAAAACAGTGAAACATCCCCAATTAAAATTTGGATAAACACAGTAAAACATTCCCATTTAAAATTTGGATAAAAACATTAAAACATTCTGTGTATGAAATGATGTATGTATCCCAAAACATTCCCAATTAAAAATTTGATAAAAACATATAAAATATCCCATCCCAGTAAAGAATCCCATTTAAAATTTGGATAAAAACAGTAAAACATCTCCAATTAAAATTTTAATAAAAACAGTAAAATATCCCCAATTAAAATTTGATAAAAGCAAATAAAATACCCCTTCCCTGTTAAAAAACTGAGCCACCGCACTCAATTTGTACCAGTATTAGCGGATACTTGGTACGTATGGTAGATAAAATATCCCCACCCACCAAAAGTTTTTTTATCAAGCCACCTCTCTTGGTCAAACTGAGCTGACTCACTCAGTTTGTACCAGTAAAAGTGGATACTTGGTACGTATGGTAGGGGAGGTTACTATACCTAATAGGGAGCTATATATGATAGCATCTGTGAACCCTAAACACAGAAAGCGGCTGAACTTCCCAAAAGTGTGTACAAGTATCCAATGCTTAATGATAATTAACTTCATCATGTTTTTCATGTTAGTCACTGAAAATAATTTATAAAATGTAACTAATGAAGAATCTACTGCAATAATAACATTAAAACCTTGATTCTAAGTTTCATGTGGGAAAAAGTGTAATATTTTTCTCTATAAAGTTTAGATTTACTAAGTAGTCCAGGTTTGATTTTTTTAAACGGTTTTCCTATAAGGATTGAAGAAGATGTAACTTTTGGGTAAACACAGTGTGACACTAACTCAACAATAGAATAAAACTAGTAAGATATCAAAATATCAAAATACAGCCCTTAACAATAAATTATTATAACTAAAAGTACCCAATGCTATTTGAATATTATATATATGGTGATCTTTCTTTTGTATTGAAATCCATGATAAGCTATAATTTATTCATTATCTTTGATCTTTGGCTTTTAGGAATAGTTGTCTCAATGGCAATCTTACCACATCTCCAGATCCTTATTTTTATATGGGTGAGTATAAACTAGTTTTCTGTGTTGATAACCCATTGAGTTACCCTTTCAGACTAACAAATAGACTTGCAAAAGGCACCTTGTGTGGAATTTCTCGAGGCACGTCAAGAATTAGTATACTAGAATTAATTCTGAAATACATGTCTACGTGTCATGAAAAAAAGAAAGGAATTTGTCTATCTTTTATGTTGCTTTTATAAATTCAAGGTAGAAATATTTTTATAATTCATTTATTATGCTTATTGATAAAATTAAAAATGGAAATGGGGAATATGTCAAAGAGACAACAACCTGACCAAAGAGCAGACAACAGCCGAAGGCCACCAATGGGTCTTCAATGCAGCGAGAAAATCCCACACCCGAAGGTGGTCCTCAGCTGGCCCCTAAATAAAATTGTGTACTAGTTATTGAGCACACATACATCATTTCATACACAGAATTTACTGTCTTAAACAAATTCTCCTGAAATCTGCCAGTACATGTTCTTTAAGTCTTTAAATGCATACAAATTTTGTCACATCCAATTCTTTGCCTTGTAAGTCTTCATATGAAAATTGCCACATTTTAGTCATACAAATGCTAGTCAGATTACATCCACATAGTCTTTAAAATGACAATTAAATATTGATTATTGTCTCATGACTGTAAAGACTTCACTTCTAATACAATTCACTTTATTCAAAGATGAAGTCTTGACTACTGTGATTCCTCTTCATACAAAACAGCTTGTTCTGAACTTTTCTCAACATACTGAAAAGTAAAAACATCTAAAATCTGCAGGTATGCTGCTTGTTGGAATTAATCAGCCTTAAATCAAACATTCATATGAAAAGTTCAGTCGAAAAATTTTGAATTGGCAAATTAACATGAAACTTTATCAAAAATGCCAACTGATTGTTAAATGATTGCAAAATAAAAATTTTAATGTCAGATAAATGCAAAAAGAGAATAAAGAGGAGGTCATAGAGTAAACATGTATGGAACCTGTTGTTCAGTGGTTGTTGTTTGTTGGTGTGGTTCATAAGTGTTTCTCATTTCTCGTTTTTTATATAGATTAGACTGTTGGTTTTCCTGTTTGAATTGTTTTACACTAGTCTTTTTGGGGCCCTTTATAGCTTGCTGTTCGGTGTGAGTCAAGGCTCCGTGTTGAAGGCCGTACTTTGACCTATAATTGTTTACTTTTTACACATTGTGACATGGATGGATAGTTGTCTCATTGGCACTCATACCACATCTTCTTATTTATATGTAAATAGGAACTAAAGACAAAATGACAAATATTTAATAAAAAAAATTACACAATGCAATAGGTATCTAAATGGCAATGAGAAGAAGGAAAGGTTGATTTCCCTGTGCATGTGTATGGCAAGCCGTTTTTATATTATTCAATTTCAAGATATCATATAGAGTTAAATATATATCTTGTATTCTTAATGAGATATCTTATTTAATTTGAAGTTTATAAAATATCTTATACACTTTATAAGATATCTAGTTAACTTTAAAAGATAATCGTTTAAACACAATGAGATATCATATATAGTTATACTTTTAGATATCTTATATATTTTATGAGATATTTTAACTTCAAATTAAATAAGATATCCCATTAAAAATACTATGCATCTTATTTACCTTGTAAGATATATTATTCAATTTATGCAATATCGTTTTAGTTTACAAGATATCTTTTTAGCTTATAAGATTTATTTAATTTAGTTTATAAGATATCTTTAAAACAAAAGAATATATGAGATATCAGTTAAGATAAAAAGATCTATTTTTACTCAATAAGATATCTTAAAACCTAAAACATATTTAAAAGCTAAATAAGATATCTTTGTAAAATGTTTAATAAGATATCTCATTTAATACATGGATATCTTATTTTATTTATTAGATATCTCAGTTGATAAGACATATTATCTAGTTAATGAGATATCATTTCAAATTTATAAGATATCTTGAAATTGGAAAATAAATATACAAAACAGCTTGTCATACCATAGCCATTGAAAGAGTTGGTATTACTTTGTTTCATTAAAAAGAATGGCGAATGTAGATACAAGTATCTTGTCTTGGGGAGGGATAAATCCTACTTTGTAAAGAATCACTCTGATTCAAACAAAAAATTCTCTGAAACTGACATTATCAAGATGCTTGATTTCTTGATTGACAACATATTTGTTACGTTTGGAGGACGTGTTTTTCAACAGACTGTGGGAATTCCAATGGGAACCAATTGTGCCCCTCTTCTTGCCGACTTTTTTCTTTATTATTATGAGGCTGACTTCATACAGGAACTTCTTAGGAAGAAAGATAAGAAGTTAGCAATATCCTTTAACTTTATGTTCCACTATATAGATGATGTTCTCTCACTAAATAATACAAAATTTGGTGACTATGCTGAACGAATCTATCCCATCGAACTAGAGATAAAGGATACTACAGATACAAATAAGTCTGCCTCATATCTTGACTTACATCTAGAAATTGACAATGAGGGTCGGTTGAAAACAAAACTTTACGACAAAAGAGATGATTTCAGCTTCCCAATTGTGATCTTTCCATTTCTTTGTAGCAACATTCCAGCGGCGCTTGCATACGGAGTATATATCTCCCAATTGATACGATATTCCCGGGCTTGTATTTCCTATCATGATTTCCTTGATAGAGGATTGCTGCTCACAAGGAAGCTATTAAACCAAGAGTTCCAAGTGGTGAAGTTGAAATCATCCCTTCGTAAATTTTACGGACGCCATCACGAGTTAGTTGACTGTTATGGAATAACCATTTCACAGATGATATCGGATATGTTCCTTATGTCATAACTACAATACCCTTCCCTTTTCACGAATGTGACCTACCGAATTAGACTATTTACCGGATTTGTAATAACATAAGCAACACGATGGGTGCCACATGTGGAGCAGGATCTGCTTACCCTTCCAGAGCACCTGAGATCACCCCCAGTTTTTGGTGGGGTTCGTGTTGCTTAGTCTTTAGTTTTCTATGTTGTGTCTTCTGTACTATTATTTGTCTGTTTGTCTTTTAATTTTTAGCCATGGCGTTGTCAGTTTATTTTCAATCTATGAGTTTGACTGTCCCTCTGGTATCTTTCGTCCCTCTTTTAAAGGATCAAAATCTGAAAGTTGTCAAAGCATACTAGAATTGGTGTAGTATATAATCTTATATTGGTCCCAGATATATAATATACATGTTCTTAAACCACATTTAATGATTTAACAAACAAAACAAAATGTCTTTCAGGGCATAATTAATTTAATTGTTAAATATAAAAATAAAAAAATGTGGTATGATTGCCAATGAGACAACTCTCCACCAGAGACCAAATGACATAGAAGTTTACAACTAAAGGTCACTGTATGGCCTTCAACAATGAGCAAAACCCATACCACATAGTCAGCTATAAAAGGCCCTGAAACAAAAAAACTTTATAAAAAATGTAAGAGTTTCGAAGTCATTGAACCATGCTGAGGGGTGAGGCCATGTAATCACCATGGATTAGAGACTTGCAAATGCTTATACAACTGCATACCAAATATCATTGACTTAACATAAGCGGTTCCTCTTAAACTGATCTAATCACAAACTTAACATGTAAGCTAGTCTATGCAAAACATTCAGTCTATAGACCATAAATGAGGGGGCAGAGCCAATAAATTTCCATGGGAAAGAGATGTGCCAATGCTAATGCTTCTGCATACCAAATATCATTGACCTACCACTAGTGGCTTCCCTTAAACTGACCTATCACAAACTAATACATGTAAAGTCAACAAAACTTTCAGTCAATAGACCATGACTGAGGGGGTGGGGTTGAATAATCTCCATGGAAATGAGACTTGCCAATACTAATGCATCTACATACCAAATATCATTGACCTTCCACTTGTGGATCTTCTTAAACTGACCTATTCACAAACTAATACATGTAAAGTAAGCAAAAGTTTCAATGTCAATAGACCATGACTGAGGGAGTGGGGCAAAATAATCTCCATGGAAATGAGATGTGCCAATGATAATACAACTGCATACTGAATATCATTGACGTACCACTAGTGGTTCCCCATAAACTGACCTAATCACAAACTAATACATTGTTGATGACAGTGTTGACTTATTTAGTAATGTGTATACACATAAACCAAAATATCAAAACACATGCTTATGATACTATCATTTTATAAATTTTAGTAAACAGTTCTGTGTCCCACCCACAACTATTACTGTCAATGCAAAAGTTCAATGTTAACTGTCCATTTATGAGTAAAATATAGTAAATAAATGAGAAAAGTCTAAATTTTGCTCAAGTATTCTCTCTTGATTATGAATAAGCTTGTCAAAATTCTTTTTTAAAATTCCATGGAGGTTTTTACAAAGTTATTCAAGTTTTGAGATCTTTAAAATCACAGACTGTACCAAAATACTGACTGCAAAAAAGCTATGCCAATATTGATAAGAAAAATACAAATTTATGGAGTGGGGTCAAAATATTGACCCTAGATACTTATAAGTATAAAAGTACCAGGTAAAACATGGAATCTATAGATATTAGTCCAAGGTAAAATATGGAAATGAGTAAAACCTTCTAAATCTTAAATTTTCTACTGAAATTAAAATAGCAACATGTAAACTATGCCAAAGAAGTATAAAACCATTGTATATATATATATATATGTCTCTGACAATGCAAACAATCCAAAAGCCAATGAACCAAGACTGAGATGCAGGGCCAAATAATTTCCGTGGAGACAAGAAATGCCAATGCTAATACAACTTAATACCAAATACCATTGACTTTTAAATAGTTCCCTTTAAAGTAGACGAAACACAAACTTTAACATATAAGCAATACAAACATTCAAAGTCAATAAATCATGATGAGGAACAGGACAATATATCTCCATAGGAATGAGATGAGCAAATGCTAACGGGATTGTATACCAATATTTTTAACACAAAAAGTCTAATCTGATAAAAGATTTTGAGGGAAATTTCTAATGAAAAATGTTTCTATTATTAATTAAGTCTTCTCTGTAACAAATCTTTATATATATCATATGAAGAATCTGCAAATGGTTTGTTGCAAAGCAAATTTTATGGCCATTACCAACAAATCCTATTTTTCAGTGATAGTTCATCTCCTCTTAAAACATTTTTTTCAACATTTGCAGATATCTATCTATTACTTATTATATCATCTTGAATGTGTATGAAACATTTGCAACAGAACAGTAAACAAGCAATTTCGGGACAGCTGTATAGCTGACTATATGGTATGGGTTGGGCTCATTGCTGAAAGCCATATAATCACTAATATAGTTACTTAAATCTGTATTATTTGGACCCTGGTGTATAATTGTCTGATTGGCAATCATACCACATCTCTTTAATTTATGAAAATTCCTAAAAATTAACCAATCAAGTCTCCTACCTGCACACTTTTCTTTAAGTCTTCAGACTGATGTAGGACCTCTCCTTTATACCAATTTCAAAATTCATAACTGCTCCTCTTTATGTCATGCATTGGCTATCTTCATATTCCCTTTTTATGCATTTAACCCTGAAAATTCTTCATTTGATTCAATCGCTATTTATCATTTCCTGCAAAACATAAAAACATGAATTAGGACTAACAAATAGGCATAATATATGAAAATATTTATATAAAACTAGGTAGTTTTGGAAGTATAATAAAAACATTAACTCAGGTCAATAATTTTTATAATGACCCTGCAATACAAATAATCAGTACAATTGCTTCTTTTCACTAAAACTGAGATAGTCACATACTTTGGCTTAAATACTTACTTAATCATTAAAATGATTATTTTCACTGTGTCGATAATTTTATCTGACTTAACCAATATTTTTTATACATGTATGTTTATGGGTTTTAATCTTTCTTATGCACCTTTTATTCTGAAATCATTCATTTTGACCATTCATACAAAATCATCTATACAGTAACATTCATATCAGTATATTAGTAGGAATGTGAGATACCAATTAGAGAAAACTGACCTTATTTCATAAAATCAAAGATGTCCACCAAATGTGAAAACAATTATAACAAGGAACAGCACAGCACCATTCAGTTCAAAGTGGGTCTCATTCAGTGGTGGATCCAGGGGGGGTTCCGGGGGTTGGAACCCCCCCTTTTTTTTGACGATCAATGCATTTGAATGGGGACATATAGTTGGAACCCCCCTTTTATCCTGGGTTGGGAACCCCCCTTTTAAAAATGGCTGGATCTGCCCTGGTGTTGGTAAATGGTGGAAACAGAATACAGAACGGTATACGGAACGGTATACGGAACGGAAACTGAAAACAGAAAGAGAAAGAATTTACATCTTTTCTTTTTGGTGATTTATTTACATAGGCATGTTTTATATAGTTTATTAAATGTTTTCAAGAAAGAAAAACAGAGGAATAAATTTAAGAAAAACATTTTAAAGCATAAAGTATTGCAATAATTTGGCAGGAGATGACGAGACTATATTTTAAAATATTTAATAAGGGTTTGTATATTGTACGTAATTTAATTGGGTAAACCACTTGCAATTGTTTCATTGGTTCATTTATTTTATATTCTACGTGAGACCATGAAGGTACGTTGTTCTTGCGATTCACTATAGTCTGTTTGACTTTTCTTAATTACACAAGTGAATCTGTGAGCTACTGCTCACTAATGATACCCCCGCCACGCTAAAAGTATTAGGTAAACAGGAAGTTGTTGAGTGGTGAATCTGAAAATGCATCACACACTATAGCTGACTCATATAAACCCTGAAACCAAATTTCAGAAATCTTTGTAATGTAGTTCCTGAGAAAGGTGCGATGAAAAATTTTCATGGGACAGACGGACGGACTGACAGATGGATGGACGGACAGACAGACAGACAGACAGACAGACAGAGTGCAAACCTAAAGTTCCTAATTAGCTTTGTTTTACTCAGTAATTAATTACTAAATGAAAATCCAAGTAAACATACCATTCTAATTGAAAGTAAACACATGGTCTACAAATGTTCTGTCTATAATTATTTTAAACTCTGTAATACTAGGCCTTTTCACTTACATTCATTACGTTTTTCCTAAAAAAAATCTGTCCCATCATATCAAGTCATCTTCCTTAAGGAATCTCCTTCCTTCCATGACAGATTCCTCAACCTTATCTAAATCTGTAAAATTTGGTTTCATATTTTTCATCAGAGTATTGGGCAGTCGTATTAGTGGATATTTATCTATGCCCTTGCATTCTCTCCAAGCCTAGTATTAAAAAAAATATATGAAGTGTAATCATCAACTATTTAAGCTGACATATAACATACCAGTGAAAGCCATTTAACAGTTTAAGGAAAAACTCTTACAAAGCCTACACTGATAACAAAAGAACATTAAATTCTTGTATGTAATTTTTCTTGCTGGAATGGTACACACCACATCTGAATTCTTCAATTTTGTTAAGGTTTTTAGCCTTATATTAAAAAAAAAACATTGGAAATTACATGACCAATTCAAAGTTTCCCACCTAAGAAATTCATCTTGAAAACTAAAGTTTAAATAGATGAAGAATAATTGAGCAAACAGACATTCACACAATTCCTCAAATATCACTTTCAATCATGCTTGATACAAAACAAGTCACAAAACTTTTGAATGCCTCTGTTACACATTCATCTTCTTAACCATACAAGTGTGGACACAGATCAGTGTGGATAGAATGTTTGGATGTTTGGCAGTGTTTTCTGACAAAAAGAGTTCTCTGTTTTTTTCCTATAGGGTTCTATGTTAAACTGTGTTGCACAGTGACAGCCTACCTGTACCAAACACTAAAAATTAGCAGTGTCGTTTAATCAACATTTAGTTTTAATGTTCAAGACTGTCAATGAGAAGCCACTAATTGCATGGATTACCAAATGATTCTGATAAAATATGTTCCACAACTTTGATTTTGGATAACAACAAAAACTCAAAATTAGGATAGGAACACATTCGGTGCATTTCTGCATGATGTGATTTTAATATGCGAGATGGTATCTGAGAACCTGCATGCATGTACTTTTTGTATGGTTTTATTTATGTTCCTTTGTGGTGGTCATTTCTTACTTGGGTTTGTCCACAAAAACTGTAAATTAGTTAAGGATCTTCCCAGTATCATTAGTAAAAGATTTCATTGAAATGTCAAAATTGTTTCTTAGAAGATATCTAATGGTTTTAAGTAATTACAATATACAAGATATGGCAGATACCAATACAGATGCTCATAACTGCTATAAAAGTCAACTGATAAAAATTCTGGTGGATATGAAGATCTACATAATATGTTCTAACTATCTACAAAGTTTCCTGAAATTCTGTTGTATGGTTTCAGAGGAGTTGCAATAAAAAGAACAGGACTGATGGACAAGCGGACTTATGGGTAAAAAACATAATACTTATTTACTTTGTTGTGTGGGTTACAATAACTTGATAAATCCAATGAATTTGTTTATGATTCTTAATTTCTAGAAATAAATTATGACAAATAGTGTAGACTTGAAGAAATAAGAACTATGATTTATTAGTATTTAAAATGAAAAAGGTATTGCTAAATCATTCTTGTTTCAAGATTTTTGTTTGGATTCAGTATTATTCGTTGGATACCAATTTTCACAGATTTCATTGTTATAGATGAACCATGAATTTAAATATTCAACGAAGTAGAAATTTTCTATAAGCTTCCTCAATCAACGTAAATTGGTACCCATGAAAATAAATGAATCTACAGTATATGGATAAAAATATAAGTGATACCGGTACAGTTAGATGCAGTTTTGTTGTGGTATAACATGAACAGTGCTGTAATTAACATTTACACAAATTAAGAAATTAACGAATGAATGATAAATGTTGAACAATGAAAGATAATTTTAGAAATCGATTAGGCCTTGTGAATTTTGTCCTTTTCTTTTACATAAATAAACATAATGTATAATAAGTCAATGACCATTTACACTCAGGACAAGCAGGCGGTACAGATGTTTAAAAAAGTGTTACAAAACCACCTAGCATCATATTGCTAGTAGCACAAGTAGCATTGTTTGGTAAATTTGTACTTTTTTTTTTTTGACTTCTGGACAAAAAATGTTTGGTTAAAATGTAAATAAAATGCTTTAATCTCCCCTTAACTACTTACATTGAATGGATGCTACTTCAACAATTCCTTGTGCTGACAGTTTTAATCATCTTACCTTACAGATCATGTGCAGATGTGAGTTGTCTGTCAAATCTTTATTTCACAAAGAATGCATTTGCACAACAATGAACTGAGCTCAAAGCTAAGCACTTTACTAATACACTTAGACAAAGAGTTCAATTCAGTGATATACTTTGTAAAACAGACCCTTCATGCACATTCACCCTTCATAACCACATCTATGATAGATCTTACAAACATGCCAAACTACATGGATCAGAAGTCCTGAAAAAGACATGTAAATTTTTTATATTATATGTACGTTAAAACTTTATACAAAGTTGTGGTTAAAACATTCGGTTCCTAGCAAATAGTCGTCGCTTCATGAACATATTAATATTATGCTGAGTGCCCCTCTTTTTGAAATAAGAACATACTTCCACCTAATCATAGTAAACAGGTGAACAAACATTCAAAACTATAAAATGTTTTCAGACTTATCAGTGTCTATTTACCGTCACAACTGAATCACTATATATACATATGTAAGACTCAGATTGATGTCCAATTTCTAATCAACCTCCATTCCTCAAGTCGACGTCCAAATCTGACGTCACAATAAAATAAGATTCCAAATCTACATGTATGACCAATTATATACCCCTGTAATAGACACATTTTTTGTTTTTCTCAAATCAATGACCTACATTTTCAAGGATAGCTTATTATTCACTGGTCATTAACCATAAAAATTTTGATTTGCAGTCTAAATTTACAAAATTTTGACTGTTCCATAAATGTGCATAACATAATTCACACAACCTGTTCTTGAATAGACATTCCATTAATAAATGAGACTCACCTCAATATCATTATAATAAAAAACTTTTCAAGACAATTCACATGGATAAGTTTGTGATTAGGTCAGTTTAAGGGGAACCATTAGTGGTAGGTCAATGATATTTGGTATACAGATGTATTAGCATTGGCATATCTCCTTTCAATGGAGATTATTTGGCTCCTACCCTTCAGTCATGGTCTATAAACAAAGAATTATTTAAATCTGGAATAATATGTAATTCTGGAAAATTGATAATTGTATGATGAAAACTAACCTAATTAAGGAGGGTAACACCCATACATGCACGGCTAAGAGGGGCTAGTTAGTTCTCTCTGAAGTATCAGTGAAAGTAACCTCCATACTTTGGTTAGTTTTCATTATACATTTCTTATCAATTTTACAGCATTCAAAATTATCCCAGATTCAAATAATTCCTTGTTTATCGACTTTGAATATTTTTAACAGTTATCATGTTAAAGTTTGTGATTAGATCATTTTAAGATCAACAACTAATATTAAGTCAATGATAGTTGGAATGCAGTTGTATAAGCATTTGAATTGACCATGAAAATGTGGCCTTGATCACTGATTCAAGGATCTCTTATACCAAATATATCTCCAATGTCAGTTAAAACAACCAAATACATTCTGTCTGTCATTTTTAGCAAATTGTAGCAACATCTAATGTTAAAATCAAGTATATAATTTGGCATTATCACTAAAAGTAAGAAAGATAAGATAGTAAAAAAATGTTTGAAAATAATTTAATGATCTTATAATTTTCCTTGTCAAAATGGATATAAAATTGAAGCAAAATTACCAGCCAAAAATGAAAAGGGGTTAAACTCTTGAAAATCATTACACTGGGGGACATCCAGAGGTATAAAATTGAAAAGTAAGAATCAACAACAAATGCCAGAAGTATTTGAGGTGCCACAAGACAAAGTAATTACAGAACCTCAAGAAAAAGAGAAGTTAGTTGGTAAGTTAAACGTTACTTTAATTTCTAGTTCACATCCATGCAGAATGCCTTCTTTTCTGTAAATTCAGTATAGAAATTCACATACACCTTAATGAAGCTGTACTTAAATATATGTGTTTTAAGTAACATATTTAGAGCTACTCCGCTGATAGGTATGGTGTTGCTATTAACTTGAGCATGATAGGATTTATAGGCACTATGTCTTGGACAGAATTTGTTATGTCCAAAGAAAATATTTTGGTCATGGAACATAATGTAAGGTAAGACTGAGTTTCTGTAAACAAACAATAATACATGTAAAAAACACCTTACAGATACCATGAAATATATTATTGTAAATCGTGTACAATTTTATAGAGTTATGTCCCTTGAAAAACTGGACATAATTAATAATGAATGCTAAATATCATAAATACTTTATATCTTATATCATCATGTGCATATCGACAGGAAATTATGATTCAATTTTTTTCTAGATGTTATACCCCTTTGAACTTATAATTTTAAATATACTACTGCAACAGTTGGTCATTGCAACCCCTCTGAAACCACACAACAGAATTTCAAGAAACTATGTACTTAATGAGAAAATAATATATAGATGTGTATATCCACAAGCAATTTTATTCAGTTGACTTTTGTAGGAGTTATGAGTCTTTGAACTTAGGAATCTGTTGAGAATTTGTTTGCCCAGTGACAATGTGGAGGTGTGGGGTATGTGTGACCTGTTCACAAAGGTTCTTTAATTTCTTTTATGTATAATCCAGGAGAATATGTTATTGACCTGGATGATAAAGAGCAGGCACCACAACAATTTGAATGCAGGACCATTTGTAAGGAGTGGGTCATAGTCTTAAAGAAGAGGCTTTGACAAAGCTGGTCTCCACCATCAGGTTTGACCCTGCCTGTCCTGATGGACCCAACTAAGGTAATTTAAATAGCTATTTCCTAGTATTTTAAATCATGGAAGTATCAATTGTTTATAAGTGACAAATTAGACAAAATAGACATTCTACAGGAAAAAAACAACAAACAGATTATCTTTTGTCTTTGAAACTTGATGTTAACTTTTGATTAGATTGTAACTGGTGCTCTTTTTAAGAACCAAATTACTTTTATAAAAATGCTAAATCTTGCTTATAAATAAATCAGCCAAAATGCTATTATCAAATCAGTAATGGAAGGTTTATCAGCATATTAATTCTGGATTTTAGCTTCTAATAAAATGCTTCGCTGAGCGCAGCCTGATACAACTGCAGTGGTCGAACCCTGAACAGTTGGGGCAAATTTGGACACAATATTCAAGCTTGATACTATCTGAATTTGGATTGTGATCAAATTTTTGACATAATATAGGTTTCTGACACAAAATAAATGTGGTCAAGGATCTTACAAATCTAATGTGCAATACTGTGCAATTGAAGATTTCTTCTTGAAACTTTTCAAAAATTTGAAATTTTGAAAATTTTGAAAAAAAAATATGAACCCTTTTAAAATAAAATGCTTCGCTGAGCGCAGCCTGATACGACCGCAGTGGTCGAACCCTGAACAGTTGGGGCAAATTTGGACACAATATTCAAGCTTGATACTATCTGAATTTGGATTGTGATCAAATTCTTGACATAATATAGGTTTCTGACACAAAATAAATGTGGTCAAAGATCTTACAAATCTAATGCACAATACTGTGCAATTGAAGATTTCTTCTTGAAACTTTTCAAAAATTTGAAATTTTGTAAATTTTGAAAAAAAAATATGAATCCTTTTAAAAAAAAATTGGAAACCCCCCTTCCCCCCAAACTTTTTGAATCCCCCTTTTCACATTGACCATCAAACTCAATTGCAGTCTTTCCTTTGTAGTATGGAACCTTGTAGAACAATTTTAGAGAGAAAAACTTAATCACAAGTTACTGTCTGGAAACAAGAAAAATGCTTTTTTAAACCATAAAAGCCCATTTAAATACATCATAAAAGTATTAAAATAGAAAATGACATCATAGTCATGGCTAAAATTAAAAAACCTTCACTAGCAACTTTTAATAGTAATATCTAAAAATAAAATTCCTTCATCAGCATTTAAAAGTAACTTCTAAAAATAAATTGACAGCTAGGACTTTGCAACCATAAAAACCCATTTAAATACATCATAAAAGTATTAAAATAGAAAAATCAAACTAAGTTTAATTTTGGACCCTTTGGACCTTAATGTAGACCAATTTGAAAACGGGACAAAAAATTAAGAATCTAACTACACGGTTAGATTCAGCATATCAAAGAACCCCAATATTTCAATTTTTGATGAAATATAACCATATCATTATTATTTGCTTTTATATATAAATCAGAAATAACCAACTTAAAATGGAAAATTTTAAAGAAAAAAAAGGAAAAAAGGAAAAAATCCCTCCCCAAATTTTTGAGCCCCTTATGATCCATCACCCCCAAACTCAATCCCAGTCTTCCCTTTGTGGTATGGTACCTTGCAGTACAATTTCTGAGAGATCCATACACTTGAACACAAGTTATTGTCTGGAAACTAGAAAAATGCTTGTTTTTTGGCCCCAAATTCCTTAACGTTTAGGGCAATTACCCCCAAACTCAAACCCAGCTTTCCCTTTGTGATATGGAACCTTATAGTACAATTTCATAAAGATCCATACACTTACACACAAGTTATTGTCATGAAACTAGAAAAATGCTTGTTTTTTGCCCCTTTTTGGACCCTAATTCCAAAAATTTGGAGGCAATTACCCCCAAAATCAATCCCAGCATTCCTTTTGTGGTATGGTACCTTGCAGTACAATTTCAGAGAGATCCATACACTTGAACACAAGTTATTGTCTGGAAACTAGAAAAATCCTTATTTTTGGCCCCTTATTCCTAAATATTTAGGGCAATTACCCGCAAACTCAACTCCAGCTTTCCCTTTGTGATATGGAACCTTGTAGTACAATTTCAGAAAGATCCATACACTTACACACAAGTTATTGTTCTGACACTAGAAAAATGCTTGTTTTTTGCCCCTTTCTGGCCCCTAATTCCTAAAATTTTGAGGCAATTACCCCTAAAATCAATACCAGCCTTCCTTTTGTGGTATGGTACATTGCAGTACAATTTCTGAGAGATCCATACACTTGAACACAAGTTATTGTCTGGAAACTAGAAAAATGCTTATTTTTGGCCCCTTTTTGGCCCCTTATTCCTAATCGTTTAGGGCAATTACCCCCAAACTCAATGCCAGCTTTCCCTTTGTGATATGGAACCTTGTAGTACAATTTCAGAAAGATCCATACACTTACACACAAGTTATTGTCATGAAACTAGAAAATGCTTGTTTTTGCCCCTTTTGGCCCCTAATTCCTAAAATTTTGAGGCAATTACCCCCAAAATCAATCCCAGCATTCCCTTTGTGATATGGAACCTTGTGGTACAATGTCAGAGAGATCCATAGCCTAACACACAAGTTATTGTCTGGAAGTTACATAAATGCTTATTTTTGCCCCTTTTTGGCCCCTAATTTCTTAACTGTTGGTACCATAACCCCCAAAATCAATCCCAACCTTCCTTTAGAGGTATTGAACCTTATGGTAAAATTTCATAGAGATCCATTCACTTAAACTAAAGTTATTGTGCGAAAACCAATGTGTTTTCGGACGACGACGACGCCGGACAACGACAATGTCGCTGGACTAAGACGATGATGACGACGCCAACGTCATACCAATATATAAAAAAATTGGAAACCCCCCTTCCCCCCAAACTTTTTGAATCCCCCTTTTAGCATTAACCATCAAACTCAATTGCAGTCTTTCCTTTGTAGTATGGAACCTTGTAGTACAATTTTAGAGATCCGTACACTTAATCACAAGTTACTGTCTGAAACTAGAAAATGCTTTTTAACCATAAAAGCCCATTTAAATACATCATAAAAGTATTAAAATAGAAAATGACATCATAGTCATGGTTAAAATTAAAAACCTTCACTAGCAACTTTTAATAGTAATATCTAAAAATAAAATTCCTTCATCAGCATTTAAAAGTAACTTCTAAAAATAAATTGACAGCTAGGACTTTGCAACCATAAAAACCCATTTAAATACATCATAAAAGTATTAAAATAGAAAATGACATCATAATCATGCCTAAAATTAAAACACTTTCATCAGCAACATTAAATAGTAATATCTAAAAATAAAATTCCTTCACATACATAATCTTGGCTAAAATTAAATAATTTTTAAAATAGAAAATGACATCATAATCATGCCTAAAATTAAAAAGCCTCCATCAGCAACATTAAACAGTAATATCTAAAGATAAAATTCCTTCACATACATAATCATGGCTATAATTAAATAACCTGTATTAAACATTTATAAAATAGTAACTTCTAAAAATAAATTGACAGCTAATCACCTAAAGACAATACATTTCTTTATAAATAATTTACAAGCAGTGTAAGGGAGGTAATTTGACAATATGTGTTTGAATTACCTCCCTTACAGTGCTTTAAAATTATGTTTTGTACTTAAGTTATTGTCCATTAACCTGGAAACCCTTGTTTTTCCCCCTTTTTGCCCCTAATTCCTAAACAGTTTGAGCCATAACCCCCCAAAGCAAATTCTTACCATCCCTTTGTGATATGGTAACTTGTGGTATAATTTCAGAGAGATCCATACACCATTTCACAAGTTATTGTCTGGAAACTAGAAAAATGCTTATTTGAGCCCCATTTTGGCCCCTAATTCCTGAACTGTTAAGACCATAACCCTCAAAATCAATCCCAACCTTCCTTTGGTGGTCATAAACCTTATGGTAAAATTTGATAGAAATCCATACACTTAAACAAAAGTTATTGTCCGGAAACCAATGTGTCTTCGGATGACGACGACGACCACGTGATACCAATATACGACCGCAAAATTTTTGCGGTTGTATAAAAATTAATGACATCATCTATTCCAAAATCTTCATAACAAACAATTTGCATGAGAAATACATGTATTATCTGTAACAAATATTATTTAAGAAACGTAAGGTGTTTGTTTTATATTTACTAGACAATGACATCCAATAAGGAATATGACAAGAATGTTTTCTAATGGATATAAGTTTTTTGCTAAAAAAAAAAAAAGAATATTTGTTATAACTATTCTCTCAAATTTTTATTTGCTTTTTTTGGTGATAATTTTTCATATCATGCTACTCGAGTGATATTGGATTATCTGAGTTGGGTAGACAGAGAATTTCTGACGTCAAAAGCCTACGTCATTGACCTTGCCTATAAAAATACTAATAAACAGATTACCAATGGTCTTTCAAACTCAAGGATATTGTAGCCGCGAAACTCTCCCTCGTTTGAATCACCATCGATAATCTATAAGTTGTTCATTGGTTAAAACATCAGCTGTTGTCATGACTGAAAATTTATTTGGAATTAATGGACATTTCCTTTAAAGAAAAATGATGCAGATTAAAACTGATATCACAAGGCAGGTGATAATTAAGGGTTTTTTACTTTTTTAATTTTTTAAACACATTCATTTATTTTTCTAAGACTTGCAATTTTGGATCTTAACTGACTAACTAACCATGCTCCTAACTATTTATGACTGACTAACTAACCATCCTCATAACTACTTATGACTGACTAACTAACCATGCTCATAACTATTTATGAAATATTTTGCAGTGATAGTCTCCAGATGAATTTAAAAACTCTGACACACAATTAGGGGACTATAAACTGTTCTTATTAGGTGGTAATCACCTAATACAGGCAATGAAAGAGCTTAAAGATGAAGGGATCAATATTTCAAGGTATTTGCTGTTATCTATTGCAAAATTAAAGGTCTTAGAAAGATCCCATACTTACTTTTAATATGGTTTTAATAATGTCTTAATGCTTGATGCATTTTTTATATTAAATCTGAAACTGGACATTTTGTCTTAATTCAGTCTGTTGGCAATTTAGCATACTATTATTTGTCTGTTTGTCTTTTTATTTTTAGCCATGGCGTTGTCAGTTTATTTTCAATCTATGAGTTTGACTGTCCCTCTGGTATCTTTCGTCCTCTTTAGCAAAGTCATTTAGATGAACACTAATTTTCAAACATAAGAGACAAAATTACAAAATGTCTGAGGTCATTGCAAGGTCTTCCTAAAATATGAATCACATGGAAGCTATAAAAACCTTGAAGTAAGAAAAGTAGATTAAACAAGTAAAACAGTCATCTTTATTCATTAAACATAGCCTTAATCTTTCTATTAAATAAGATCTTACTACCTTTATATTTTACAGTGAGATTAACATAAATTTGTATGCTGGCCTAACCCTGAGGAGGGAAGAAGTGTTGGGAATAGACACAACTTTATGATGGCAACTTTGCCAGTTACTTTTCAAGTAAGTACTTCTTCAACAATATAAAACTGAGGAGATGTGGTATGATTGCAAATGATATTAATATTTATACTTATATAATTTATCAATAGATGATTTACTTTAAATTTAATATTTTCAATATTATAAATTTAGTATAAGATATATATTATAATCATAAATCATAGAACTATTCTATCAATAATTGAAATGTTACTATACATATAATTAAAAATCTTATTATAAATATCATTTAGATAGTATATTATTTATAAGATACTTTAAATTGTATTTTGATATCTATATAATCTATTGAGATATCATAAATTTTATACTAACTTATAATGTAAACACTGAACTTCATTGAAAAGAATGACTTTCAATAATGAGAACTTTAGTATAATGATCTGTGAAAATTCTTGATTTACTTAATGATTATTTAATTTCAAATATTATACAGTACTTAATTTCATAATGTACTAATGCTTCTTTATACCTTGAAAGATTATTATGATTAATTAATGTTAATATAATTATATGTTCTTGACTTATACTGTTATAAACATTGACTATGCTAACTTCTAATTAGATAATTTATCAGAATGTTATCTTAATTGACAAATATAGATAATGAACTTTACTATATTAATAATTAATATACATGTATATTATCTCTATCACATAATAATTAAAGTGATAACTAGAATGATTAATGTCATGAATTGACTAATGATATTATTCATTGATTAAGTTCTTAATTATATCATAATTCAATTAATCATAGTTTTACGAATATTTATAGATAATCAATGCAAAATATTCATATATGTATCAGTAAAATTGAATAATGATTCTTACAATACTTGACTAAACTTAAGAATGATCTACTTGAAAATTCAGATTAAAACAGATCTCTGACAATTATCTCTATAGAATTACTTGAGCATTATTAAAGCATTCATCTAATGATTCATACATTCTCTAATGATGCAAATATCCAATAGTTGACACACATTATTACTGTTTGATAATGATAATCCTTAAGAATCTACTTAGGAATTCATTCTAATAATCATCTATATCCTTGGTACAGTTACATTACTAAGTCTATATATTTAGTAATTCATACATTAGCTTCGTAGGATAATATTATTGATTATACTAATTATAGCATGTATTCATGATACTATTCAATACTAACTAGTTAGATTCTCTGAATCTTCAATAATTGTAATACTGTTCAATGTAATGTCATTTTAATAAATATATTGGTAATTAAATGTTACAATCAAATATCTACTCATTATATATAATTTCACAGATTAATTATCTCTAGATCATTTTTATAAAATCAAATACAATATGCTATGATCATTAAATTGGCAATCTCAATAGAATTTGAATGCACTGTACAATGAAGCTATGTAACTAGTCACTATAAAGCACTATACAATACATATGTATAAATTAATTTAATTAAATGCATGTGCAGATGCCTGTTAATACCAATTAACTTGATACAAATGTCTATAATAAGCATACAATATACTTCAAATCATATATAACTCCAAACTAATATGTCTTTATGATCAAAATAGATGACATAAATGCAATGCCATTCTAATTCTCATAATATATTGATCACTGATTCTTATCTTCCAAATAATAGTACAATACTTAAACATGTAATATAATATGAAATGAATAAATGTAATAATTCAGATTAATCTACTTACTAGATGATAAAAACTATAACTAAGGTTCATAATAGATCTGATGCAAATACATTGATCAAGTTATTTGAATATTCAATCTATACTAAAATTACATACCTAAAATGTTTAACTACTATGATGAACTATTCACAATATCAATTATTATAGCATGTGCTAATAATGATTATGCATGTTATATACTAATATAATGAGCTTCAAAACTATTATCATATATATATGCATTTATACTGAAACTGTACATAACAAATTATGTAATATTGTAAGTTTGATAGACTACATTTAATTTAATTCATGTAGACACATTATCTAACTACATTATATAATTAAAAACTGCTGCATATCTTGAATGCAACATTCAACATATAGAATAATTTGAACATGTAAAATTTCAAAATATTGACTAATGAATATGAAAATCAGCATGTAATTGAATATAAGTCATAATAATGTAAAAAATGATAATTATAATTTAAATTGCACAATTAAAATATCATGACAATAAAACTATGATTAATTAAAAATTAGCAAGTTAATCATAAAATCTATGACCAATGTACACTATACAATACATACATATTATAGTACTAACAAGTAAACTGACATATGATTAATATTAAACTCATACAATAAATAAGTATACTATCTATAAAAATAATTAAGATTAACAATATTTAAACTGTACAATTAAATGTATAAACAATATCTAATCAAATATAAATAATATGTGCAATTAACTTGTAGTAACTATGATATAAATCAGTTTGAAATAAGATTCCAAAACATTATCATGCAAACATGTTATTCATTTGATAAACATGAACAATATTCTAAATCAAGTACTACAAAACTTAATTCAATACAAAAACTTTATATATCAATATACAGTTATTAGAGAACATGTTAAATTTACAATAATTTAAATGAATATTAACATATAATTGAAATTATTTGAACAGAAGTACAATTTGACATATTATATACTTAAAATTCATTCATAATTAATTTAAGTTAGATAATTAAGTAACTATATATGTTTCATAGATCTTAACTACTTTCTTATCATGGATCTGCAATTTCTATACTAAATTACTCACGCAAATGTATCAACATCCTTTATAATTAAACTATCATATCATATTGATATACCATATATAATCCATATTCGAAAATTTAAACATAGCATTTGAATAGAAATGTAACATTAATTTTAGTAATATGCTAAATATGAATGCTACAGACATATGCTAAATATAAGTTCTAAATTTCAATTTATATTATTAATTTTACTATTGAAATTACATTTACATAATACATTACTAGATTTATAATTAATTTTAATTAATAAATTAGCACATCAACATCATTCAAATGTACTTCATAATCATATGATGAGACTCTTAAACAATTCATAATGATTAAATTCTAATTATAGAACAATATTTCTTTGCATATTACAGTGAATTATCTGAAATTTATGATGAATTTTAACTGATGAAATTATTATACTTTATAGATTAACATACCAATTATCTGTTACAGTTAATAATCACTATATCAAATGAATTTACTAATACAGTAATTGACATGTCAAATGTAATTTACTAATACTAATATATTAAATTCAGATCAAAATATGATAAAATTATAAGAACAATTAAGGAATAATCAACATTAAATTCAAATATCTAAATATAATTTTATGAGATCTGTTAATCTAATATTGCATACACTTAACATTCATAGTTACCATATCAGTGGTATTGAATTACTCTATCGTAAATTGCAATGTATCATATGTTATTAACTGTGACAATTAGACTGTCAATAATGAATATAATTTGTTAAGTAAATCATGAAATCAAAACTATATATTACAAAGATTCATAGCTTAATAATACAATTATTTACAACAATTACAATAGATGGAACCAAATTCAAGATTAAACTTATGAATAACTTATATTTACATAAGTCAAATTGAAAATTTATGAGGGAACATGAAAATTTATTTAAGCTTTATTAAAATGGGAAACAATTGACATATGTTTAATAAATTTTATAAAAATTATTTTGAATTCATAATTTGATCATATTTTTAAATTCTTAAATATTTTAAATAATTTTATATACAAAATATTGGAAAAATTTTAATTGATACTTTAAGAAAATTATTGCTATTGAAACCTACTAACATATTTTTAAAATTTAATTATGTTTTATATTGATTTTATTGGAAATCATTAATTATTAATATTTCAATTAAATTAAAAATATGAATGAATTTTTTTAAGATTAATGATTATCTAAACCATTTAAATACATATAATAAAACATGTTCATAATATTTTATTTATCAATGTCAACAACTTTATCTACACAATGTATTGTAATGAAATATATCCTTTAATAAAAATAGATTATTATCTAAAAATAACATTTTTTTTTATTAAGATGTAACATAACATAATGTATGGCACGATTGTATTTAAAAACTTCACCTACCTACATTTCCACTTCAACAGATGGACAAAGGTCTATTTTAATTTCCAAGGGAATTTTCAACCATAAGAAAATATTCAAACATGTTAAAATCTTTAAAAAGAACACAGTTATCACCACAATTAATATATCTGAATCAGCAAATCTATTTTAAACTATGACTAAATTTTAAATTTCTATTAGTTGTGCAATAAATCTATAAATGTAGAGCTTGATTAACTATTTAATATCCCAACCCTCCTATTGTTGTATGGAACCTTGTGCTAAAATTTCTTACACATCCATACAATTATACTAAAGTTATTGTCTGTGAATCAATTTATTTACCATGAACCAATTTATTTTCCATGAACCAGTGATGTAAACCACAAATATAGTTTTCTAAAATTAGATATGATGTTATATCTATTTTCAACTATGACCCAACATAAAATTTCTGTTAATTGTGCAATAACATCTTTGAATTTAGATTCTTAGCAAAAAGGTAATAATAGCATAGTTTCTGACACAGAATTAATGTGGTATCAGTTCTTAAATAATTCTAAAATTGGACATTTACCAATTATGGTCCATTATTCAAATTCAAAATACATGGTTGGATTCAGCATATCAAATAACCACATTGTTTCATTTTTGTGTTAAAATCAAACTACTGGTAAGCTTTATTTTGGATACTACGGACTTTATTGGGTCCAGTTTGAAAAGCAGGCCCAAAATCAAAAAAATTAAAACATTGTTAGATTGCACTCATTAAAGAACACCAATGATTTAATTTTTGAAGAAATCAAACAAAGTTTAATTATGGACCCAAATTTGGACCAACTTTGAAAACCAAGCACAAAATCAAAAAAACCTAAAACACTGTTTGATTGACCATATCAAATAACACAAACAATTTAATTTTTGATGAAATCAAACAATGTTCAGTTTTGGACCCCAATTTGAATACTGTGCCTAAATTCACAAGAATCTAAATACACGCTTAGATTCAGCATATCAAAGAACCCCAACCCTTTTTTTTTTTTTAAATCAAACAAAGTTAATTTTGGACCCTTTGGACCTTAATGTGGACTGACCATGCCCCAAATCAAAAATCAAAATACACCCTCATATTCAGCATATCAAAGAACCACAAGAATTTTTTTTTTAAATAAAAAAAAGTTGTATTTTGGACCCTTTGGACCTTAATGCGGAACAATTTGAAGACATGCCTCAAAGACCTAATTAGATTCAGCATATCAAGGAACACTAATGATTTAATTTTTAAAGAAATCAAACAAAGTTTAATTTTGGACCCTTTGGACCTTAATATGGATCATTTAAAAAACAGACCCTATATTCTAAATTTTAAATACCCCATTAGATTCAGCATACTGTAAATTCAGAAATTATTGCGAGGTTTTTATTAATGCGAATAATGCGACTGGGTTAGTATCGCAATAATTAGAACTCGCATTCTGATATCTCATACATATATCTGTATGTAGATTTTCAAAAATCGCAATAATTTCTGAATTTACAGTATTAAAGACTCCCAAGAATTCAAGACTTTTGAATTAAGCCACATTGAAATTGCTAAAGAAATAAGAAAATAAGAAATAATTGGCCCTTAATTACTAAACAGCTACAACAATAACCCCAAAAATAAATCCCAACCTTCCTATTGTGGTATGGAACCTTGTGCTTAAATTTAATAGTGATCTATACAGTTATACTCAAGTTATTGTCTGTGAACCAGACAAATAATTGCTTTTGTTAGGCACTTTTTGGCCCATAATTCCTAAACAGCTACTATAATAACCCCCAAAATAAACCCCAACCTGCCTATTGTGGTATGGAACTTTGTGCTAAAATTGAACAGAGATCCATACACTTATACTCAAGTTATTGCCTGCAAACCAGAAAAATAGTTGTTTTCGGCCCCTTTTTGACCCCTAATTATTAATTGGTATGGGCCATGACCCTCCAAAAATCAATCAAAACTTTCCTTTTGAAGTATGGAACCGTGTGGTAAAATTTCATAGAAATCTATACTCTTATTGTTCTAAAACATGATAAATGCCTGTTTTTGGCCCCTTTTTGGCCCTTGATTACTATACAGCTATGAAAATAACCCCCAAAATAAACCCCAACCTGCCTATTGTGGTATGGAACTTTGTGCTAAAATTGAACAGAGATCCATACACTTATACTCAAGTTATTGCCTGCAAACCAGAAAAATAGTTGTTTTCGGCCCCTTTTTGACCCCTAATTATTAAACGGTATGGGCCATGACCCTCCAAAAATCAATCAAAACTTTCCTTTTGAAGTATGGAACCGTGTGGTAAAATTTCATAGAAATCTATACTCTTATTGTTCTAAAACATGATAAATGCTTGTTTTTGGCCCCTTTTTGGTCCCTAATTCCTAAACAGCTATGACAATAACCCCCAAAATTAATCCTAACCTTCCTATTGTGGTGTGGAACCTTGTGTTAAATTTTTGACCAGAGAAATATCTCTTGTACTCAAGTTATTGTCTTAAAACCAGACAAATAATTGTTTTTGGCCCCTTTCTGGCCCCTAATTACAAAACAGCTAAAACAATAACCACCAAAATCAATCCCAAACCTCCTTTTGTGGTATGGAACCTTGTGCTAAAATTTCTTACACATCCGTACTCTCATACTAAAGTTATTGTCTTAAAACCAGACAAATAATTGTTTTTGGCCCCTTTCTGGCCCCTAATTACAAAACAGCTAAAACAATAACCACCAAAATCAATCCCAAACCTCCTTTTGTGGTATGGAACCTTGTGCTAAAATTTCTTACACATCCGTACTCTCATACTAAAGTTATTGTCTATGAACCAATTTATTTTCCATGAACCAGTAAAACTGACCTTTTTTGGCCCCCAATTACAAAACCACTAGGACAATAGCCCCCCAAAACAATCCCAACCATCCTTTAGTGGTATGGAACCTTGTGCTAAGATTTCATAGAGATCCATGAACTTAGGGACGACATCAAAAGATCAATGTAGGATAAAAAACTTAAATCAAATAGTTTGGGGGTGGGGGGGTTAAAATTGCTGCAAGTTTTGTTTATCCAAAATCGATTTTACATATATCCATATTGGTCAATCAATTTTTCCCAAATTAAGTTAAGAGGGGGGGTGGGGGGGTCAGTGAAAAAACTATGTGAATTAAGTTTTTTATCCTACATTGAACTTTTGATGTCGTCCCTTATACTCAAGTTATTGTCTGCGAACCAAAATGTCTTCAGAAGCAGACACAGACAACACCATAACAAAATATGAACGCAAATAAATTTGCGGTTGTATAAAAAGGAGGGTACATTTCGCCTGTCTGTCAGATATGAAGTACCTGTTTTGGTACATCAGAAGTTCCAGAACCAGTTCTCTCTTATATGCAATTAAAGGTATGCTGATTTCTTCATTACACAACACCATAAGGTGTTGCTTTGACATGCAATGATTGTCGCTTTGTTTGAACTTAAGACAAAAGAACTGTGCCTGCTTGAAATTGAGGAATTTAACATAGAAACCAATGGGGCCATGAATTAGTGGTATACTTCCTATTACAGAAAATCATCAGAAATTCCAATGTTTAAAAGTTGCACCCATTCCAATGAAAATTGTGACATGCAATGCAAGTGTTATAAGTATGAGAGAAGAAACATGAAAGTGCAAAGAAAGATATTTATGTTAACAAAATATGACAACAACTGTCATTGGACTTGATTAATAATGATGAAAAATACTTATTCCAGTTGTAAATCAGGTAAAAAATAGTCTGTAACAGAAGAAATAATGTTCAGCAACTTTAACTCAGTAACAAAAAGATATATAATTCAGTTTAAATTCATTTCATTCTTATAATAATATTTCATAAAAAAATTGTTATAAAATAAAGGTTAGAATTAATTGTTTAAATGTTACTATCTACTAGCTTTCAGTAACTGTCGGTTCTTTAATCTTTTGTTAGTTTTTTTTTTTTGTTGTTGTTGTTTGTGTCGATATTTTGAGTCAATCCTTTTTCAACTGATTTATATATTTTGTTCATAAGTTGTGCTGTTACACCACTGTTCCATGTTAGGGGAGGGTTGAGCATTCACAAGCATGTTAACCCTGTCACTTTTTGTACATGATGCCTATCCCAAGCTTACTCAATTACAGAATGGGCTTATGATGACATTTGTGTTGTCTCATTCATTATCATACTGCATATTCTTATTTTTCTATTATTCTTAATTATTTAAATAATTAATGTAATTTAATAAGTTTATTGATAATGTTGTTTGGAATGCTTTTAATATTTCCATGAGGAGGGAAACTCTAACTTATTATTTTCTTTTCAAAGGGAGTTTTGTGTCACTGTACTATTTTGATCTATTTTCATACTTAAGTCCATAATCATTATTAATGTCAATTTTTCCCTTTCATTATAATGACCATATAGAGTTTAGGAATAATTGAAAGCTGTGATGATCAGGTAAATTCCACTCAGTTATGCCTCAATGAACAGATTTCTATTGTTAGATTTAAAATAAAATTTAAAGGTCAACTGTCCCTTCTGTTGTTTATCAGGTGTTCAGATGGTACACAATATATACCCAATAGGTACGTGATTGTACGTGATTTTTAACACCCTACTCCTACTGAAAGAGAGTACATGTATTTATTGTAATACACTGAACACATCCGTCTGACAAGAAATTATAAAACTTATATAATACTTGTTATAATTAAAAGTTTTCATTGTTTTTTTCATTGTCTGGACATAGGATAATCACACTTCCGGTACATGTAAGAGTTATCTTTTCTTTTCCCGCAATCGTCAAGTAGAAACTTTGCTGAGGTTTTTTGGGGGGGTTTTGAAAGTTTCTTATGTAAGGTAGGTTTTATTCTTTCTTTAACAATAACATATGGTCTAGTAATGTAATGTGTAAATATCAAGTTTTAAGTGTTACACAGTATGAAAGTCAAGATTAGTTTGGTGACTCGAAAACGAGTGGAGCCAATTTGACAGCTTGTTTTGTTTGCAATTATTTAAGCATAATAATTTTTTACAAATAAATTTTTGTTTTTAATGTGTGATATTTTGAAAAATACAACCTTAATTTACATTTTTTTGTCACTCACTTTTATGTGACTAGCTGCATAATTTTCTTGTCAAAATCTTCCCTCGAGGGACTAGAAACCCTCAGTACTTTCACTCTCCGAATTTATTATTTTTAGCTATGATAGTATAAGACAATTCTAGCGACCTTATACAAAACTTCTTATGAAAAACACCTCAAAGAATATGCAAACAAAAATGAGAGTTATTAATTGGATAAGCAAAATTGGCACCTTTTGATCTAAATAAACAAATTGATTTCAGAAACATTTAGCTATCAATGAAAACTTTACAGTCAGAAAGCAAGCCCTTAGAAACGACCGTTGTTGCTACTTTCTTAAGACAACAATGGGACTGATATTAAAACCCGCCATTCTGAAATTGCATTAATTTTGCGGAAAAAATAATTTGGCGCTAATTTGGAATTTTTTCTTTTTTCTGTTTCTTACTTGCCATTAGGGTCAGAAATAGATTTCTTTCGATTTTTCAAGCATGGTTCTTATTATCAAAGAAAATAATACTTAAACATGTTATGAATTGTCCGTCTTTTAAAAATAACGTAATGCCTTTGATCGTCGTTTAGATCTAAGAATTATGCGAAATTGTCTGTTATTTTTTTCTTCTTTTTTTTTCCCAGATAAACAAAGAATATACAAACTATATAAAAAATTAATAATAAGTATCTCAAATTTAAAACAAAAATCAAGTCTAACGTTCTATCACCCGTTCGAACTAAATTCCAAATGAAAGACATTTTTTGACATTGTAGTTTTTTTATCTTACACATCGATGTCAACTTGCATCTTTACACAGTGTACACACATTTAGTGTGTTTGTTTGAAAAAGCAATGGCTAGTTCAGCTGTGAATATTTGACTGGATTAATTATTCTCTTTAAGTCAGTGAATTGTTTGACTTAACTAAAACAAGGTAAGGAAATCGTATACTGTCTTTACACAACCTTAACCAAAACTCTTTCATCGTTTATAATATTATAAAAAAATTTGTGATGAAGTAATCCTGCAAAACTGCCAAAGGTATTAAAATGAAAAAGCCTTGTCCTAAATATGAACTTAAAACAATCTTTCAGACTAGCATTTTAATCACTCTTGTTCAAAGCATGTTCATACTGACATGAAGTGTGACTTACTTAAGACTTGTGATCTAAAACATAATATTGTTGATTTAGCACTCAGAATCTGCTCTGAAATACTTTTATATAAATATAAAAATGCATAATTGTTAAAAAAAATTAAATAGAAGAAGAAAAATATTAGACCCAGTCTTTTTTGTTCTTATCTATTTTCAAGTTCATGATTAGAACCATTTATTTTATTTTCTGGAGCACCTGAGATCACCCCCAGTTTTTGGTGGGGTTCGTGTTGCTTAGTCTTTAGTTTTCTAGCTATGTTGTGTCATCTGTACTATTATTTGTCTGTTTGTCTTTTTATTTTTGGCCATGGCGTTGTCAGTTTGTTTTCGATCTATGAGTTTGACTGTCCCTCTGGTATCTTTCGTCCCTCTTTTATTTATTGGTTTAGTGTTTTTTCTTTATAATTTGAGTCCATTCATTAGAATCTGCATGGAGTCAGTGAGACAAAATTTATTGTTATATTTAGTTTGTTCATACAAGAATTGCAAACTAATTTCCTTTATTTCAAATAATGAAGAATTAACATTCAGAATACTTTCATTATGGTCTCGTTTAAGTTTAAATGAAAAAGGTAGGATCAGGTATCTGTGAGTAATGAAAAGGAGTTCCTATATTTGATCATTTTAATCCTGTCTTGATCCATTATTCATGAATATTTTGGCTACCCCTTGTATGATTAAAGTAGAAATTTATTTCAGTGTTGAAATAATTTGGTTACAGCAGTATAAATACTTACCAAAATATAAATATTAAATTAACTCTTGAATAATAATATTATGGCACATACTGACATAGGGCCTATTTGAGTATTTCACTGAGACTGAGTTCTGAAAAGTGATAAAATGTGTTTCGCTAATTTTTTTGCACATGTCTTTAGTATCAAAATATATTCAATAAAATAATTTTAATAATATCCTCATGTAAATAACAGCATATGGTGCTTAATATAATAATAGTTTGATCATGAGAGTGTCAAACAAAGGGACGTAACTCAGAATTACTATCAGCCCTGCTTCGTCAGAAATATCGACACATCAGTGGCACATTTGCATATTACAGCATATTAAGTGGCACAAATTTGACATATCATAGTCAAAGTTATGTTACATAACATAATTTAAATTCAGCATAGCTTCCGAGAAGTTATGAAAGAAAATTACGATTTAAATTTCCAGTGACCGATTTTTTTGGTCAACACCTAGACTTTGAAGACACATTTTGAGAGAAAAAATTAGTTTAATCCATAATTGAGTGGATCAATATATTTCTTATATACTGAAGAATGTTCACTTAAAAGCAAATTAGTTTTAATTCATGCAAAAAACTACAAATTCAAAAAAACGGGCTTCACTTTTTTTGGTAAAAAAATGCCCATATATGGTAATCACATGACTTCCATTGTTGCTTTAAGAAATGGGGTTAAACCGGGGTCAGCTTTCCGACTGTTTGCTCTCAAATAAGCTTGTATTTATAATTTATTCCATCATTGAGATAACCATCGGCATTCTGTTAAAAAATGTCTTTGGGTGACTTTTAAAGACAGAGGGTTCACAAGTTCAATACACATAGATTCAAAATAATTTGTTGTTATATTTGTCTATTTTTTAGGTTCCATTTCAAACAGGCAAAGTTGAACTTAGATAGTTTCTGAATAAAATGTCAGCACCCTACAGTCATATAAATCAAATATTTATACATGATGCAAGAACACCAAAAGATAAGTATATTTTTTTTACTTGAAGGGCCCCCATCATCTGTGTTGTCGATATGAAACTAATATATACTTTTTGTTTTTCTTTCAGAGTACCACACGGAGGTCGAGGCCAGGGACCCAGCCAAGGCACAGATGCAAGAACACCAAAAGATGAGTATTTTTTCTTACTTGAAGTGCCCCCACCATCTGTGTTGGCGATGTGAAACTAATATATACTTTTGTTTTCTTTCAGAGTACCAGCCGGAGGTCGAGGCCAGTGACCCAACCAAGGCACAGATGCAAGAACACCAAAAGATGAGTATTTTTTCTTACTTGAAGGGCCCCCACCATCTGTGTTGGCGATGTGAAACTAATATATACTTTTTGTTTTTCTTTCAGAGTACCAGCCGGAGGTCGAGGCCAGGGACCCAGCCAAGGCACAGATGCAAGAACACCAAAAGATGAGTATTTTTTCTTACTTGAAGGGCCCCCACCATCTGTGTTGGCGATATGAAACTAATATATACTTTTGTTTTTCTTTCAGAGTACCAGCCGGAGGTCGAGGCCAGGGACCCAGCCAAGGCACAGATGCAAGAACACCAAAAGATGAGTATTTTTCTTACTTGAAGGGCCCCACCATCTGTGTTGTAGATATGAAACTAATATACGCTGTTTGTTTATTTTCAGAGTACCAGCCAGAGGTCGAGGCCAGGGACCCAGCCAAGGCACAGATGCAAGAACACCAAAAGATGAGTATTTTTCTTACTTGAAGGGCCCCACCATCTGTGTTGGCGATCATAAACTAATATATACTTTTGTTTTTCTTTCAGAGTACCAGCCGGAGGTCGAGGCCAGGGACCCAGCCAAGGCACAGATGCAAGAACACCAAAAGATGAGTATTTTTCTTACTTGAAGGGCCCCCACCATCTGTGTTGGCGATCATAAACTAATATATACTTTTGTTTTTCTTTCAGAGTACCAGCCGGAGGTCGAGGCCAGGGACCCAGCCAAGGCACAGATGCAAGAACACCAAAAGATGAGTATTTTTCTTACTTGAAGGGCCCCACCATCTGTGTTGGCGATATGAAACTAATATATACTTTTGTTTTTCTTTCAGAGTACCAGCCGGAGGTCGAGGCCAGGGACCCAGCCAAGGCACAGATGCAAGAACACCAAAAGATGAGTATTTTTCTTACTTGAAGGGCCCCACCATCTGTGTTGTAGATATGAAACTAATATACGCTGTTTGTTTATTTTCAGAGTACCAGCCGGAGGTCGAGGCCAGGGACCCAGCCAAGGCACAGATGCAAGAACACCAAAAGATGAGTATTTTTCTTACTTGAAGGGCCCCACCATCTGTGTTGTAGATATGAAACTAATATACGCTGTTTGTTTATTTTCAGAGTACCAGCCGGAGGTCGAGGCCAGGGACCCAGCCAAGGCACAGATGCAAGAACACCAAAAGATGAGTATTTTTCTTACTTGAAGGGCCCCACCATCTGTGTTGGCGATATGAAACTAATATATACTTTTGTTTTTCTTTCAGAGTACCAGCCGGAGGTCGAGGCCAGGGACCCAGCCAAGGCACAGATGCAAGAACACCAAAAGATGAGTATTTTTCTTACTTGAAGGGCCCCACCATCTGTGTTGGCGATATGAAACTAATATATACTTTTGTTTTTCTTTCAGAGTACCAGCTGGAGGTCGAGGCCAGGGACCCAGCCAAGGCACAGATGCAAGAACACCAAAAGATGAGTATTTTTCTTACTTGAAGGGCCCCACCATCTGTGTTGGCGATATGAAACTAATATATACTTTTGTTTTTCTTTCAGAGTACCAGCCGGAGGTCGAGGCCAGGGACCCAGCCAAGGCACAGATGCAAGAACACCAAAAGATGAGTATTTTTCTTACTTGAAGTGCCCCACCATCTGTGTTGGCGATGTGAAACTAATATATACTTTTTGTTTTTCTTTCAGAGTACCAGCCGGAGGTCGAGGCCAGGGACCCAGCCAAGGCACAGATGCAAGAACACCAAAAGATGAGTATTTTTTCTTACTTGAAGGGCCCCCACCATCTGTGTTGGCGATGTGAAACTAATATATACTTTTTGTTTTTCTTTCAGAGTACCAGCCGGAGGTCGAGGCCAGGAGGCCAGGGACCCAGCCAAGGCACAGATGCAAGAACACCAAAAGATGAGTATTTTTTCTTACTTGAAGGGCCCCCACCATCTGTGTTGGCGATATGAAACTAATATATACTTTTTGTTTTTCTTTCAGAGTACCAGCCGGAGGTCGAGGCCAGGGACCCAGCCAAGGCACAGATGCAAGAACACCAAAAGATGAGTATTTTTTCTTACTTGAAGGGCCCCCACCATCTGTGTTGTCGATATGAAACTAATATACGCTGTTTGTTTATTTTTCAGAGTACCAGCCGGAGGTCGAGGCCAGGGACCCAGCCAAGGCACAGATGCAAGAACACCAAAAGATGAGTATTTTTTCTTACTTGAAGGGCCCCCACCATCTGTGTTGGCGATGTGAAACTAATATATACTTTTGTTTTTCTTTCAGAGTACCAGCCGGAGGTCGAGGCCAGGGACCCAGCCAAGGCACAGATGCAAGAACACCAAAAGATGAGTATTTTTTCTTACTTGAAGGGCCCCCACCATCTGTGTTGGCGATGTGAAACTAATATATACTTTTTGTTTTTCTTTCAGAGTACCAGCCGGAGGTCGAGGCCAGGGACCCAGCCAAGGCACAGATGCAAGAACACCAAAAGATGAGTATTTTTTCTTACTTGAAGGGCCCCCACCATCTGTGTTGGCGATATGAAACTAATATATACTTTTTGTTTTTCTTTCAGAGTACCAGCCGGAGGTCGAGGCCAGGGACCCAACCAAGGCACAGATGCAAGAACACCAAAAGATGAGTATTTTTTCTTACTTGAAGGGCCCCCACCATCTGTGTTGGCGATGTGAAACTAATATATACTTTTTGTTTTTCTTTCAGAGTACCAGCCGGAGGTCGAGGCCAGGGACCCAGCCAAGGCACAGATGCAAGAACACCAAAAGATGAGTATTTTTTCTTACTTGAAGGGCCCCACCATCTGTGTTGGCGATATGAAACTAATATATACTTTTGTTTTCTTTCAGAGTACCAGCCGGAGGTCGAGGCCAGGGACCCAGCCAAGGCACAGATGCAAGAACACCAAAAGATGAGTATTTTTTCTTACTTGAAGGGCCCCCACCATCTGTGTTGTCGATATGAAACTAATATACACTGTTTGTTTATTTTTCAGAGTACCAGCCGGAGGTCGAGGCCAGGGACCCAGCCAAGGCACAGATGCAAGAACACCAAAAGATGAGTATTTTTTCTTACTTGAAGGGCCCCACCATCTGTGTTGGCGATCATAAACTAATATATACTTTTTGTTTTTCTTTCAGAGTACCAGCCGGAGGTCGAGGCCAGGGACCCAGCCAAGGCACAGATGCAAGAACACCAAAAGATGAGTATTTTTTCTTACTTGAAGGGCCCCCCACCATCTGTGTTGGCGATATGAAACTAATATATACTTTTTGTTTTCTTTCAGAGTACCAGCTGGAGGTCGAGGCCAGGGACCCAGCCAAGGCACAGATGCAAGAACACCAAAAGATGAGTATTTTTTCTTACTTGAAGGGCCCCCACCATCTGTGTTGGCGATATGAAACTAATATATACTTTTTGTTTTTCTTTCAGAGTACCAGCCGGAGGTCGAGGCCAGGGACCCAGCCAAGGCACAGATGCAAGAACACCAAAAGATGAGTATTTTTTCTTACTTGAAGTGCCCCACCATCTGTGTTGGCGATATGAAACTAATATATACTTTTGTTTTTCTTTCAGAGTACCACCCAGAGGTCGAGGCCAGGAACCCAGCCAAGGCACAGATGCAAGAACACCAAAAGATGAGTATTTTTTCTTACTTGAAGGGCCCCCACCATCTGTGTTGGCGATGTGAAACTAATATATACTTTTTGTTTTTCTTTCAGAGTACCAGCCGGAGGTCGAGGCCAGGAGGCCAGGGACCCAGCCAAGGCACAGATGCAAGAACACCAAAAGATGAGTATTTTTCTTACTTGAAGGGCCCCACCATCTGTGTTGGCGATATGAAACTAATATATACTTTTGTTTTTCTTTCAGAGTACCAGCCGGAGGTCGAGGCCAGGGACCCAGCCAAGGCACAGATGCAAGAACACCAAAAGATGAGTATTTTTCTTACTTGAAGGGCCCCACCATCTGTGTTGTAGATATGAAACTAATATACGCTGTTTGTTTATTTTCAGAGTACCAGCCGGAGGTCGAGGCCAGGGACCCAGCCAAGGCACAGATGCAAGAACACCAAAAGATGAGTATTTTTCTTACTTGAAGGGCCCCACCATCTGTGTTGGCGATCATAAACTAATATATACTTTTTGTTTTTCTTTCAGAGTACCAGCCGGAGGTCGAGGCCAGGGACCCAGCCAAGGCACAGATGCAAGAACACCAAAAGATGAGTATTTTTTCTTACTTGAAGGGCCCCCACCATCTGTGTTGGCGATATGAAACTAATATATACTTTTGTTTTTCTTTCAGAGTACCAGCCGGAGGTCGAGGCCAGGAACCCAGCCAAGGCACAGATGCAAGAACACCAAAAGATGAGTATTTTTCTTACTTGAAGGGCCCCACCATCTGTGTTGGCGATATGAAACTAATATATACTTTTGTTTTTCTTTCAGAGTACCAGCCGGAGGTCGAGGCCAGGGACCCAGCCGAGGCACAGATGCAAGAACACCAAAAGATGAGTATTTTTCTTACTTGAAGGGCCCCACCATCTGTGTTGGCGATATGAAACTAATATATACTTTTGTTTTCTTTCAGAGTACCAGCCGGAGGTCGAGGCCACTGACCCAGCCAAGGCACAGATGCAAGAACACCAAAAGATGAGTATTTTTCTTACTTGAAGGGCCCCCACCATCTGTGTTGGCGATATGAAACTAATATATACTTTTGTTTTCTTTCAGAGTACCAGCCGGAGGTCGAGGCCAGGGACCCAGCCAAGGCACAGATGCAAGAACACCAAAAGATGAGTATTTTTCTTACTTGAAGGGCCCCACCATCTGTGTTGGCGATATGAAACTAATATATACTTTTTGTTTTCTTTCAGAGTACCAGCCGGAGGTCGAGGCCAGGGACCCAGCCAAGGCACAGATGCAAGAACACCAAAAGATGAGTATTTTTCTTACTTGAAGGGCCCCACCATCTGTGTTGGCGATATGAAACTAATATATACTTTTGTTTTTCTTTCAGAGTACCAGCTGGAGGTCGAGGCCAGGAACCCAGCCAAGGCACAGATGCAAGAACACCAAAAGATGAGTATTTTTCTTACTTGAAGGGCCCCACCATCTGTGTTGGCGATATGAAACTAATATATACTTTTGTTTTTCTTTCAGAGTACCAGCCGGATGTCGAGGCCAGGGACCCAGCCAAGGCACAGATGCAAGAACACCAAAAGATGAGTATTTTTTCTTACTTGAAGGGCCCCACCATCTGTGTTGGCGATATGAAACTAATATATACTTTTGTTTTTCTTTCAGAGTACCAGCCGGAGGTCGAGGCCAGGAACCCAGCCAAGGCACAGATGCAAGAACACCAAAAGATGAGTATTTTTTCTTACTTGAAGGGCCCCCACCATCTGTGTTGGCGATATGAAACTAATATATACTTTTTGTTTCTCTTTCAGAGTACCAGCCGGAGGTCGAGGCCAGGAACCCAGCCAAGGCACAGATGCAAGAACACCAAAAGATGAGTATTTTTCTTACTTGAAGGGCCCCACCATCTGTGTTGGCGATATGAAACTAATATATACTTTTGTTTTCTTTCAGAGTACCAGCCGGAGGTCGAGGCCAGGGACCCAGCCAAGGCACAGATGCAAGAACACCAAAAGATGAGTATTTTTTCTTACTTGAAGGGCCCCACCATCTGTGTTGGCGATATGAAACTAATATATACTTTTTGTTTTTCTTTCAGAGTACCAGCCGGAGGTCGAGGCCAGGAACCCAGCCAAGGCACAGATGCAAGAACACCAAAAGATGAGTATTTTTTCTTACTTGAAGGGCCCCACCATCTGTGTTGGCGATATGAAACTAATATATACTTTTGTTTTTCTTTCAGAGTACCAGCTGGAGGTCGAGGCCAGGGACCCAGCCAAGGCACAGATGCAAGAACACCAAAAGATGAGTATTTTTCTTACTTGAAGGGCCCCACCATCTGTGTTGGCGATATGAAACTAATATATACTTTTGTTTTCTTTCAGAGTACCAGCCGGAGGTCGAGGCCAGGGACCCAGCCAAGGCACAGATGCAAGAACACCAAAAGATGAGTATTTTTTCTTACTTGAAGGGCCCCACCATCTGTGTTGGCGATATGAAACTAATATATACTTTTTGTTTTTCTTTCAGAGTACCAGCCGGAGGTCGAGGCCAGGGACCCAGCCAAGGCACAGATGCAAGAACACCAAAAGATGAGTATTTTTTCTTACTTGAAGGGCCCCACCATCTGTGTTGGCGATATGAAACTAATATATACTTTTGTTTTTCTTTCAGAGTACCAGCTGGAGGTCGAGGCCAGGGACCCAGCCAAGGCACAGATGCAAGAACACCAAAAGATGAGTATTTTTCTTACTTGAAGGGCCCCACCATCTGTGTTGGCGATATGAAACTAATATATACTTTTGTTTTTCTTTCAGAGTACCAGCCGGATGTCGAGGCCAGAAACCCAGCCAAGGCACAGATGCAAGAACACCAAAAGATGAGTATTTTTCTTACTTGAAGGGCCCCCACCATCTGTGTTGGCGATATGAAACTAATATATACTTTTGTTTTTCTTTCAGAGTACCAGCCGGAGGTCGAGGCCAGGGACCCAGCCAAGGCACAGATGCAAGAACACCAAAAGATGAGTATTTTTCTTACTTGAAGGGCCCCACCATCTGTGTTGGCGATATGAAACTAATATATACTTTTGTTTTTCTTTCAGAGTACCAGCCGGAGGTCGAGGCCAGGAACCCAGCCAAGGCACAGATGCAAGAACACCAAAAGATGAGTATTTTTTCTTACTTGAAGGGCCCCCACCATCTGTGTTGCCGATATGAAACTAATATATACTTTTGTTTTTCTTTCAGAGTACCAGCGGAGGTCGAGGCCATGGACCCAGCCAAGGCACAGATGCAAGAACACCAAAAGATGAGTATTTTTTCTTACTTGAAGGGCCCCCACCATCTGTGTTGGCGATATGAAACTAATATATACTTTTTGTTTTTCTTTCAGAGTACCAGCCGGAGGTCGAGGCCAGGGACCCAGCCAAGGCACAGATGCAAGAACACCAAAAGATGAGTATTTTTTCTTACTTGAAGGGCCCCACCATCTGTGTTGGCGATATGAAACTAATATATACTTTTTGTTTTTCTTTCAGAGTACCAGCCGGAGGTCGAGGCCACGGACCCAGCCAAGGCACAGATGCAAGAACACCAAAAGATGAGTATTTTTTCTTACTTGAAGGGCCCCACCATCTGTGTTGGCGATATGAAACTAATATATACTTTTGTTTTTCTTTCAGAGTACCAGCCGGAGGTCGAGGCCAGGGACCCAGCCAAGGCACAGATGCAAGAACACCAAAAGATGAGTATTTTTTCTTACTTGAAGGGCCCCCACCATCTGTGTTGGCGATATGAAACTAATATATACTTTTTGTTTTTCTTTCAGAGTACCAGCCGGAGGTCGAGGCCAGGGACCCAGCCAAGGCACAGATGCAAGAACACCAAAAGATGAGTATTTTTTCTTACTTGAAGGGCCCCCACCATCTGTGTTGGCGATATGAAACTAATATATACTTTTTGTTTTCTTTCAGAGTACCAGCTGGAGGTCGAGGCCAGGGACCCAGCCAAGGCACAGATGCAAGAACACCAAAAGATGAGTATTTTTCTTACTTGAAGGGTCCCCACCATCTGTGTTGGCGATATGAAACTAATATATACTTTTGTTTTCTTTCAGAGTACCAGCCGGATGTCGAGGCCAGAAACCCAGCCAAGGCACAGATGCAAGAACACCAAAAGATGAGTATTTTTCTTACTTGAAGGGCTCCCACCATCTGTGTTGGCGATATGAAACTAATATATACTTTTGTTTTCTTTCAGAGTACCAGCCGGAGGTCGAGGCCAGGGACCCAGCCAAGGCACAGATGCAAGAACACCAAAAGATGAGTATTTTTCTTACTTGAAGGGCCCCACCATCTGTGTTGGCGATATGAAACTAATATATACTTTTGTTTTTCTTTCAGAGTACCAGCCGGAGGTCGAGGCCAGGAACCCAGCCAAGGCACAGATGCAAGAACACCAAAAGATGAGTATTTTTCTTACTTGAAGGGCCCCACCATCTGTGTTGCCGATATGAAACTAATATATACTTTTGTTTTTCTTTCAGAGTACCAGCCGGAGGTCGAGGCCATGGACCCAGCCAAGGCACAGATGCAAGAACACCAAAAGATGAGTATTTTTCTTACTTGAAGGGCCCCACCATCTGTGTTGGCGATATGAAACTAATATATACTTTTGTTTTTCTTTCAGAGTACCAGCCGGAGGTCGAGGCCAGGGACCCAGCCAAGGCACAGATGCAAGAACACCAAAAGATGAGTATTTTTCTTACTTGAAGGGCCCCCACCATCTGTGTTGGCGATATGAAACTAATATATACTTTTGTTTTTCTTTCAGAGTACCAGCCGGAGGTCGAGGCCAGGGACCCAGCCAAGGCACAGATGCAAGAACACCAAAAGATGAGTATTTTTCTTACTTGAAGGGCCCCACCATCTGTGTTGGCGATATGAAACTAATATATACTTTTGTTTTTCTTTCAGAGTACCAGCCGGAGGTCGAGGCCAGGGACCCAGCCAAGGCACAGATGCAAGAACACCAAAAGATGAGTATTTTTTCTTACTTGAAGGGCCCCACCATCTGTGTTGGCGATATGAAACTAATATATACTTTTGTTTTTCTTTCAGAGTACCAGCCGGAGGTCGAGGCCAGGGACCCAGCCAAGGCACAGATGCAAGAACACCAAAAGATGAGTATTTTTTCTTACTTGAAGGGCCCCCACCATCTGTGTTGGCGATATGAAACTAATATATACTTTTTGTTTTTCTTTCAGAGTACCAGCCGGAGGTCGAGGCCAGGGACCCAGCCAAGGCACAGATGCAAGAACACCAAAAGATGAGTATTTTTTCTTACTTGAAGGGCCCCCACCATCTGTGTTGGCGATATGAAACTAATATATACTTTTGTTTTTCTTTCAGAGTACCAGCCGGAGGTCGAGGCCAGGGACCCAGCCAAGGCACAGATGCAAGAACACCAAAAGATGAGTATTTTTTCTTACTTGAAGGGCCCCACCATCTGTGTTGGCGATATGAAACTAATATATACTTTTGTTTTTCTTTCAGAGTACCAGCCGGAGGTCGAGGCCAGGGACCCAGCCAAGGCACAGATGCAAGAACACCAAAAGATGAGTATTTTTCTTACTTGAAGGGCCCCACCATCTGTGTTGGCGATATGAAACTAATATATACTTTTGTTTTTCTTTCAGAGTACCAGCCGGAGGTCGAGGCCAGGGACCCAGCCAAGGCACAGATGCAAGAACACCAAAAGATGAGTATTTTTTCTTACTTGAAGGGCCCCCACCATCTGTGTTGTCGATATGAAACTAATATACACTGTTTGTTTATTTTTCAGAGTACCAGCCAGAGGTCGAGGCCAGGGACCCAGCCAAGGCACAGATGCAAGAACACCAAAAGATGAGTATTTTTTCTTACTTGAAGGGCCCCCACCATCTGTGTTGGCGATGTGAAACTAATATATACTTTTGTTTTCTTTCAGAGTACCAGCCGGAGGTCGAGGCCAGGGACCCAGCCAAGGCACAGATGCAAGAACACCAAAAGATGAGTATTTTTTCTTACTTGAAGGGCCCCCACCATCTGTGTTGGCGATATGAAACTAATATATACTTTTTGTTTTTCTTTCAGAGTACCAGCCGGAGGTCGAGGCCAGGGACCCAGCCAAGGCACAGATGCAAGAACACCAAAAGATGAGTATTTTTTCTTACTTGAAGGGCCCCCACCATCTGTGTTGTCGATATGAAACTAATATACACTGTTTGTTTATTTTTCAGAGTACCAGCCGGAGGTCGAGGCCACGGACCCAGCCAAGGCACAGATGCAAGAACACCAAAAGATGAGTATTTTTTCTTACTTGAAGGGCCCCCACCATCTGTGTTGGCGATGTGAAACTAATATATACTTTTGTTTTCTTTCAGAGTACCAGCCGGAGGTCGAGGCCAGGACCCAGCCAAGGCACAGATGCAAGAACACCAAAAGATGAGTATTTTTCTTACTTGAAGGGCCCCACCATCTGTGTTGGCGATATGAAACTAATATATACTTTTGTTTTTCTTTCAGAGTACCAGCCGGAGGTCGAGGCCAGGGACCCAGCCAAGGCACAGATGCAAGAACACCAAAAGATGAGTATTTTTTCTTACTTGAAGGGCCCCACCATCTGTGTTGGCGATATGAAACTAATATATACTTTTTGTTTTTCTTTCAGAGTACCAGCCGGAGGTCGAGGCCAGGGACCCAGCCAAGGCACAGATGCAAGAACACCAAAAGATGAGTATTTTTTCTTACTTGAAGGGCCCCACCATCTGTGTTGGCGATATGAAACTAATATATACTTTTGTTTTTCTTTCAGAGTACCAGCCGGAGGTCGAGGCCAGGGACCCAGCCAAGGCACAGATGCAAGAACACCAAAAGATGAGTATTTTTTCTTACTTGAAGGGCCCCCACCATCTGTGTTGGCGATATGAAACTAATATATACTTTTGTTTTTCTTTCAGAGTACCAGCCGGAGGTCGAGGCCAGGGACCCAGCCAAGGCACAGATGCAAGAACACCAAAAGATGAGTATTTTTCTTACTTGAAGGGCCCCACCATCTGTGTTGGCGATATGAAACTAATATATACTTTTGTTTTTCTTTCAGAGTACCAGCCGGAGGTCGAGGCCAGGGACCCAGCCAAGGCACAGATGCAAGAACACCAAAAGATGAGTATTTTTCTTACTTGAAGGGCCCCCACCATCTGTGTTGGCGATATGAAACTAATATATACTTTTGTTTTTCTTTCAGAGTACCAGCCGGAGGTCGAGGCCAGGGACCCAGCCAAGGCACAGATGCAAGAACACCAAAAGATGAGTATTTTTCTTACTTGAAGGGCCCCACCATCTGTGTTGGCGATATGAAACTAATATATACTTTTGTTTTCTTTCAGAGTACCAGCCGGAGGTCGAGGCCAGGGACCCAGCCAAGGCACAGATGCAAGAACACCAAAAGATGAGTATTTTTCTTACTTGAAGGGCCCCACCATCTGTGTTGGCGATATGAAACTAATATATACTTTTGTTTTTCTTTCAGAGTACCAGCCGGAGGTCGAGGCCAGGGACCCAGCCAAGGCACAGATGCAAGAACACCAAAAGATGAGTATTTTTCTTACTTGAAGGGCCCCACCATCTGTGTTGGCGATATGAAACTAATATATACTTTTGTTTTTCTTTCAGAGTACCAGCCGGAGGTCGAGGCCAGGGACCCAGCCAAGGCACAGATGCAAGAACACCAAAAGATGAGTATTTTTCTTACTTGAAGGGCCCCACCATCTGTGTTGGCGATATGAAACTAATATATACTTTTGTTTTTCTTTCAGAGTACCAGCGGAGGTCGAGGCCAGGGACCCAGCCAAGGCACAGATGCAAGAACACCAAAAGATGAGTATTTTTCTTACTTGAAGGGCCCCACCATCTGTGTTGGCGATATGAAACTAATATATACTTTTGTTTTCTTTCAGAGTACCAGCCGGAGGTCGAGGCCAGGGACCCAGCCAAGGCACAGATGCAAGAACACCAAAAGATGAGTATTTTTTCTTACTTGAAGGGCCCCACCATCTGTGTTGGCGATATGAAACTAATATATACTTTTTGTTTTTCTTTCAGAGTACCAGCCGGAGGTCGAGGCCAGGGACCCAGCCAAGGCACAGATGCAAGAACACCAAAAGATGAGTATTTTTTCTTACTTGAAGGGCCCCCACCATCTGTGTTGGCGATATGAAACTAATATATACTTTTGTTTTTCTTTCAGAGTACCAGCCGGAGGTCGAGGCCAGGGACCCAGCCAAGGCACAGATGCAAGAACACCAAAAGATGAGTATTTTTTCTTACTTGAAGGGCCCCCACCATCTGTGTTGGCGATATGAAACTAATATATACTTTTGTTTTTCTTTCAGAGTACCAGCCGGAGGTCGAGGCCAGGGACCCAGCCAAGGCACAGATGCAAGAACACCAAAAGATGAGTATTTTTCTTACTTGAAGGGCCCCACCATCTGTGTTGGCGATATGAAACTAATATATACTTTTGTTTTTCTTTCAGAGTACCAGCCGGAGGTCGAGGCCAGGGACCCAGCCAAGGCACAGATGCAAGAACACCAAAAGATGAGTATTTTTCTTACTAGAAGGGCCCCCACCATCTGTGTTGTCGATATGAAACTAATATATACTTTTTGTTTTCTTTCAGAGTACCAGCCGGAGGTCGAGGCCAGGGACCCAGCCAAGGCACAGATGCAAGAACACCAAAAGATGAGTATTTTTCTTACTTGAAGGGCCCCCACCATCTGTGTTGGCGATATGAAACTAATATATACTTTTGTTTTCTTTCAGAGTACCAGCCGGAGGTCGAGGCCAGGGACCCAGCCAAGGCACAGATGCAAGAACACCAAAAGATGAGTATTTTTCTTACTTGAAGGGCCCCACCATCTGTGTTGGCGATATGAAACTAATATATACTTTTGTTTTTCTTTCAGAGTACCAGCCGGAGGTCGAGGCCAGGGACCCAGCCAAGGCACAGATGCAAGAACACCAAAAGATGAGTATTTTTTCTTACTTGAAGGGCCCCCCACCATCTGTGTTGGCGATATGAAACTAATATATACTTTTTGTTTTCTTTCAGAGTACCAGCTGGAGGTCGAGGCCAGGGACCCAGCCAAGGCACAGATGCAAGAACACCAAAAGATGAGTATTTTTCTTACTTGAAGGGCCCCACCATCTGTGTTGGCGATATGAAACTAATATATACTTTTGTTTTTCTTTCAGAGTACCAGCCGGAGGTCGAGGCCAGGGACCCAGCCAAGGCACAGATGCAAGAACACCAAAAGATGAGTATTTTTCTTACTTGAAGGACCCCACCATCTGTGTTGGCGATATGAAACTAATATATACTTTTGTTTTTCTTTCAGAGTACCAGCCGGAGGTCGAGGCCAGGGACCCAGCCAAGGCACAGATGCAAGAACACCAAAAGATGAGTATTTTTCTTACTTGAAGGGCCCCACCATCTGTGTTGGCGATATGAAACTAATATATACTTTTGTTTTTCTTTCAGAGTACCAGCCGGAGGTCGAGGCCAGGGACCCAGCCAAGGCACAGATGCAAGAACACCAAAAGATGAGTATTTTTCTTACTTGAAGGGCCCCACCATCTGTGTTGGCGATATGAAACTAATATATACTTTTGTTTTTCTTTCAGAGTACCAGCCGGAGGTCGAGGCCAGGGACCCAGCCAAGGCACAGATGCAAGAACACCAAAAGATGAGTATTTTTTCTTACTTGAAGGGCCCCCACCATCTGTGTTGGCGATATGAAACTAATATATACTTTTGTTTTTCTTTCAGAGTACCAGCCGGAGGTCGAGGCCAGGGACCCAGCCAAGGCACAGATGCAAGAACACCAAAAGATGAGTATTTTTTCTTACTTGAAGGGCCCCCACCATCTGTGTTGGCGATATGAAACTAATATATACTTTTGTTTTCTTTCAGAGTACCAGCCGGAGGTCGAGGCCAGGGACCCAGCCAAGGCACAGATGCAAGAACACCAAAAGATGAGTATTTTTCTTACTAGAAGGGCCCCACCATCTGTGTTGTCGATATGAAACTAATATATACTTTTTGTTTATTTTTCAGAGTACCAGCCGGAGGTCGAGGCCAGGGACCCAGCCAAGGCACAGATGCAAGAACACCAAAAGATGAGTATTTTTCTTACTTGAAGGGCCCCACCATCTGTGTTGGCGATGTTAAACTAATATATACTTTTGTTTTTCTTTCAGAGTACCAGCCGGAGGTCGAGGCCAGGGACCCAGCCAAGGCACAGATGCAAGAACACCAAAAGATGAGTATTTTTTCTTACTTGAAGGGCCCCCACCATCTGTGTTGGCGATTTGAAACTAATATATACTTTTGTTTTTCTTTCAGAGTACCAGCCGGAGGTCGAGGCCAGGGACCCAGCCAAGGCACAGATGCAAGAACACCAAAAGATGAGTATTTTTTCTTACTTGAAGGGCCCCCACCATCTGTGTTGGCGATATGAAACTAATATATACTTTTGTTTTCTTTCAGAGTACCAGCCGGAGGTCGAGGCCAGGGACCCAGCCAAGGCACAGATGCAAGAACACCAAAAGATGAGTATTTTTCTTACTTGAAGGGCCCCACCATCTGTGTTGGCGATATGAAACTAATATATACTTTTGTTTTCTTTCAGAGTACCAGCCGGAGGTCGAGGCCAGGGACCCAGCCAAGGCACAGATGCAAGAACACCAAAAGATGAGTATTTTTCTTACTTGAAGGGCCCCACCATCTGTGTTGGCGATATGAAACTAATATATACTTTTGTTTTTCTTTCAGAGTACCAGCCGGAGGTCGAGGCCAGGGACCCAGCCAAGGCACAGATGCAAGAACACCAAAAGATGAGTATTTTTCTTACTTGAAGGGCCCCACCATCTGTGTTGGCGATATGAAACTAATATATACTTTTGTTTTTCTTTCAGAGTACCAGCCGGAGGTCGAGGCCAGGGACCCAGCCAAGGCACAGATGCAAGAACACCAAAAGATGAGTATTTTTCTTACTTGAAGGGCCCCACCATCTGTGTTGGCGATATGAAACTAATATATACTTTTTGTTTTCTTTCAGAGTACCAGCCGGAGGTCGAGGCCAGGGACCCAGCCAAGGCACAGATGCAAGAACACCAAAAGATGAGTATTTTTCTTACTTGAAGGGCCCCACCATCTGTGTTGGCGATATGAAACTAATATATACTTTTGTTTTTCTTTCAGAGTACCAGCCGGAGGTCGAGGCCAGGGACCCAGCCAAGGCACAGATGCAAGAACACCAAAAGATGAGTATTTTTTCTTACTTGAAGGGCCCCACCATCTGTGTTGGCGATATGAAACTAATATATACTTTTGTTTTTCTTTCAGAGTACCAGCCGGATGTCGAGGCCAGGGACCCAGCCAAGGCACAGATGCAAGAACACCAAAAGATGAGTATTTTTCTTACTTGAAGGGCCCCACCATCTGTGTTGGCGATATGAAACTAATATATACTTTTGTTTTTCTTTCAGAGTACCAGCCGGAGGTCTAGGACAGGGACCCAGCCAAGGCACAGATGCAAGAACACCAAAAGATGAGTATTTTTCTTACTTGAAGGGCCCCACCATCTGTGTTGTCGATATGAAACTAATATATACTGTTTGTTTATTTTCAGAGTACCAGCCGGAGGTCGAGGCCAGGGACCCAGCCAAGGCACAGATGCAAGAACACCAAAAGATGAGTATTTTTCTTACTTGAATGGCCCCCACCATCTCTGTTGGCGATATGGAACTAATATATGCTTTTGTTTTCTTTTAGAGTACCATCTGGAGGTCAAGGCCACGGACCCAGCCAAGGCACAGATGCAAGAACACCAAAAGATGAGTATTTTTCTTACTTGAAGGGCCCCACCATCTGTGTTGGCGATATGGAACTAATATATGCTTTTGTTTTCTTTCAGAGTACCAGCCGGAGGTCGAGGCTATGGAGCCAGCCAAAGCACAGATGGAAGAACACCAAAAGATGAGTATTTTTCTTACTTGAAGGGCCCCACCATCTGTGTTGTTGATATGAAACTAATATATGCTTTTTGTTTTTCTTTCAGAGTACAACTCGGAGGTCGAGGCCACGGACCCAGCCAAGGCACAGATGCAAGAACACCAAAAGATGAGTATTTTTCTTGCTTGAAGGGCCCCACCATCTGTTTTGTCGATATGAAACTAATATATACTTTTGTTTTCTTTCAGAGTACCACCGGAGGTCGAGGCCACGGTCCCAGCCAAGGCACAAATGCAAGAACACCAAAAGATGAGTATTTTTTCTTACTTGAAGGGCCCCCACCATCTGTGTTGTCGATATGAAACTAATATTTCCCCTTTGTTTTTCTTTTAGAGTACCACCCGGAGGTCGCGGCCAAGGCACAGATGCAAGAACACCAAAAGATGAGTATTTTTTTTTACTTGAAGGGCCCCGCCATCTGTGTTGTGGATATGAAACTAATATATGCTTTTTGTTTTTCTTTCAGAGTACCACCCGTAGGTCGCGGCCACGGACCCAGCCAAGGCACAGATGCAAGAACACCAAAAGATGAGTATTTTTTCTTACTTGAAGGGCCCCCACCATCTGTGTTGTCGATATGAAACTAATATATGCTTTTTGTTTTTCTTTCAGAGTACCAGCCGGAGGTCGAGGCCACGGACCCAGCCAAGGCACAGATGCAAGAACACCAAAAGATGAGTATTTTTCTTACTTGAAGGGCCCCACCATCTGTGTTGTCGATATGAAACTAATATACGCTGTTTGTTTATTTTCAGAGTACCAGCCGGAGGTCGAGGCCAGGGACCCAGCCAAGGCACAGATGCAAGAACACCAAAAGATGAGTATTTTTCTTACTTGAATGGCCCCACCATCTCTGTTGGCGATATGGAACTAATATATGCTTTTGTTTTCTTTAGAGTACCATCTGGAGGTCAAGGCCACGGACCCAGCCAAGGCACAGATGCAAGAACACCAAAAGATGAGTATTTTTCTTACTTGAAGGGCCCCACCATCTGTGTTGGCGATATGGAACTCATATATGCTTTTGTTTTTCTTTCAGAGTACCAGCCGGAGGTCGAGGCCAGGACCCAGCCAAAGCACAGATGCAAGAACACCAAAAGATGAGTATTTATTCTTACTTGAAGGGCCCCCACCATCTGTGTTGTTGATATGAAACTAATATATGCTTTTGTTTTTCTTTCAGAGTACAACTCGGAGGTCGAGGCCACGGACCCAGCCAAGGCACAGATGCAAGAACACCAAAAGATGAGTATTTTTCTTGCTTGAAGGGCCCCACCATCTGTTTTGTCGATATGAAACTAATATATGCTTTTGTTTTTCTTTCAGAGTACCACCCGGAGGTCGAGGCCACGGTCCCAGCCAAGGCACAAATGCAAGAACACCAAAAGATGAGTATTTTTCTTACTTGAAGGGCCCCACCATCTGTGTTGTCGATATGAAACTAATATTTGCCTTTTGTTTTCTTTTAGAGTACCACCGGAGGTCGGCCCAGCCAAGGCACAGATGCAAGAACACCAAAAGATGAGTATTTTTCTTACTTGAAGGGCCCCACCATCTGTGTTGTGGATATGAAACTAATATATGCTTTTGTTTTCTTTCAGAGTACCACCGGAGGTCGCGCCACGGACCCAGCCAAGGCACAGATGCAAGAACACCAAAAGATGAGTATTTTTCTTACTTGAAGGGCCCCACCATCTGTGTTGTCGATATGAAACTAATATATGCTTTTGTTTTCTTTCAGAGTACCACCCGGAGGTCGAGGCCACGGACCCAGCCAAGCCACAGATGCAAGAACACCAAAAGATGAGTATTTTTCTTACTTGAAGGGCCCCACCATCTGTGTTGTCGATATGAAACTAATATATGCTTTTGTTTTCTTTCAGAGTACCACCGGAGGTCGAGGCCAGGGACCCAGCCAAGGCACAGATGCAAGAACACCAAAAGATGAGTATTTTTTCTTACTTGAAGGGCCCCACCATCTGTGTTGTCGATATGAAACTAATATATGCCTTTTGTTTTTCTTTCAGAGTACCACCCAGAGGTCGCGGCCAAGGCACAGATGCAAGAACACCGAAAGATGAGTATTTTTTCTTACTTGAAGGGCCCCCACCATCTGTGTTGTCGATATGAAACTAATATATACTTTTTGTTTTTCTTTCAGAGTACCACCCGGAGGTCGAGGCCACGGACCCAGCCAAGGCACAGATGCAAGAACACCAAAAGATGAGTATTTTTTCTTACTTGAAGGGCCCCACCATCTGTGTTGTCGATATGAAACTAATATATGCTTTTGTTTTCTTTCAGAGTACCACCCGGAGGTCGAGGCCACGGACCCAGCCAAGGCACAGATGTAAGAACACCAAAAGATGAGTATTTTTTCTTACTTGAAGGACCCCAACCATCTGTGTTGGCGATATGGAACTAATATATGCTTTTTGTTTTTCTTTCAGAGTACTAGCCGGAGGTCGAGGCCACGGACCCAGCCAAGGCACAGATGCAAGAACACCAAAAGATGAGTATTTTTTCTTACTTGAAGGGCCCCCACCATCTGTGTTGTCGATAAGAAACTAATATATGCTTTTTGTTTTTCTTTCAGAGTACCTCCCGGAGGTCCAGGCCAGGGACCCAGCCAAGGCACAGATGCAAGAACACCAAAAGATGAGTATTTTTTCTTACTTGAAGGGCCCCACCATCTGTGTTGTCGATAAGAAACTAATATATGCTTTTTGTTTTTCTTTCAGAGTACCACCCGGAGGTCGAGGCCATGGACCAAGCCAAGGCACAGATGCAAGAACACCAAAAGATGAGTATTTTTTCTTACTTGAAGGGCCCCCACCATCTGTGTTGGCGATATGAAACTAATATATACTTCTTGTTTTTCTTTCAGAGTACCCCCCGGAGGTCGAGGCCACGGACCCAGCCAAGACACAGATGCAAGAACACCAAAAGATAAGTATTTTTTCTTACTTGAAGGGTTCCATCATCTGTGTTGTCAATATGAAACTAATATATACTTTTTGTTTTTCTTTCAGAGTACCCTCTGAATGTCTACATCACAGACCAAGCCAGGCGCAGATGCAAGAACATATAAAGATAAGTATATTTTTACTTGAAGTGACCCAACAGCTGTGTTGTCAATATGAAACTAATTTATACTTAAAGTACCCCAGATTCGTCCGTCTTTCCCGCTTCAGGTTAAAGTTTTTTGCAAGGTAGTTTTTGATGAAGTTGAAGTCCAATCAACTTGAAACTTAGTACACATGTTCCCTATGATATGATCTTTCTCATTTTTATGCCAAATTAGAGTTTTGACCCCAATTTCACGGTCCACTGAACATTGAAAAAATGATAGTGCGAGTGGGGCATCCGTGTACTATGGACACATTCTTGTTTATTGTAATTCATTGACATTGTGAAATAAAGAATAAAACGGTGATTTTTGTAAGTTTTCAAAATTTACCATAGATTTGCATTTTGCATTATGAGCAGTCTACCGATTGACATACTGATATTACTTAAAAATCCATGTGAAAGAGTTCTGGTTTATTTCGAGTGGTATTTTAATCTTTAGTTACTTTTAAGATCGTTTCAGACGTTGATATAACAATGAAAAGTCAACTGATCTTTGGCTAGTCGCCAAATGTCAATAATAACTCAGTTTTCTCTGGAATCCGATTATTTTTTTCCTTTCTCTCATCAGAACATTTGGTACGTTGAATATTGCCGAAATCTGCCTAAACTATCAATATCGATGTGGAATTTATTGAAAACCAGAGCTGTTGAACAACATCTGACAGTCTGACATAGCTATCAAGTCCGACCCTTTGTCGGGTTAACAATTTCGATCTCGTACATGTAGGTCAGATAAAAAAAAATTTAAATTTGAAACAAATAGTGCCAAAGTTGTCATCCGGGAATCACTGTAAAATTTGAAGGTCTTCACTAATTAATGACAAGAAGCGTCAAGAAGTGACAAGAAGAATAATTTAACAACAAGAAGAGTAGTTAAGTGACAAGGAGACAAATTTAGCGACAAGAAAAACAAATTTAGCATAAAAAAAATCAAGATATTAATTATTTCAAATAAATAAATATAGAAACATGTAATAAAAGTTTGTTTTTTTAATATAGTCGCTTCTTGACCTTTCCTGACAATTTTTGTCGGTAATTAGTGAGACCGAAAATTCGATACAATTGGGTTTTTTATTTACTGTTTATTTCATGTGCTCTACATTTATTATTTGTAAATATCATTGTAAACAGATCTTATGGGACGCAGTTATCATCATCTGATTTTCTTTGTGTACAAATAGAGTCCCTAGAGTGGACAGTGTATAACTTGCAAATTTTTTTCATACACCTTCCAGATTTATTTCTTTTTATTTTATGCATAAAATAGTAAGTAGGGGATGAAATTACATGTAAAAAAAAATTTGGGGCATGAATTTTTAGGTAAAGTAAGTCCAGTTTGAAAAGGTCAAAAATTAGTATGTCTGAAGCTGTCAAACTGAATTACAGACCCCCTTAACATAAAAGAATCCATATTTTGAGTTAGAACTGATAGACTTTTCTATAATTTTGATATAATTTGTCCCAAAAGTAGTACACTACACTGTAAAACATTTTTTGGATAGAGCAGGTGCGATTTTTTTTATTTGAGTTTTTTGTCTAAATGAAATGCACTTCGAAATAACTGTTTTCTCGGTCCTTATTAATTAAAATTATCATCCATAGTGATCTAAAATGGTGAATCTAAATAAAGATAATAAAAATAAATTTGGAATACTGTTTTAAAGTGACGTCTCTTTTGGAAACTGATATTTCAAAGGCAGAAGTGGTGAGACTTAAAAGAGAAATGCTTGTTTGCTCATGGCACTATAATGTTTGATTTTTAAAATAATTATTTTATATAAAGGGCCATTATGTTATATCCTATATTTGTGATTGTACAGTTGTAGCACTGTCATGACTTTTAAAGAACAACCCTATCTGATTCTGACAATTTGAAGGGAGAGACTGACAATTAAGGATCATAATCAGTACTAAATAGTAGCTACATTATATATAATCACTATCAAAAAAACTTTACTTGTCAGCAAAATGTAGAATATAATGAAAATAAGAACAATTTGACCTTACCTGACTTCACATTTGTTTTTTCCACTGCTTCCTATATCCGGTGGTGATGCTACACAGTGGTCATACAATGTATAATGCACTACCTTTCCTCTTAATATTTTAATAGCCAAATACTATGAGTGCTTGGATTTCCTTTATTTTGTCGAAAAGACCTCTATATCTCTTTGGCCTTTTCTAATGGGAGATAACTCAAAATATTTTTTTTACTCTTGTGGAAATCTTAATTATTTCATAATTTCCATAATTTTCCAGTATTAATAAACACCAGAACAAATTTGTGCATTCCTTCATTTAGACGTTTGTTCCATTCTTATTGACATGAGCCTTGTACAAAGTGTTTAAAAATAGTGAAGGTAAAAATAATAGTTATGAATAAACTTTTATTTATTGACACTGATATTTGATATCCCATCCAGTATTCCAGTTTCACTATTTGAAATCATTTTAAAATATTTTCCTAATTTTATTAACTTTTAGAATATTTTCTAACATTTTCACTGTATAGCTAGATTTTTTCTATATCCACAGTATAATTCTGTTTACTTTCCCATGATATATATCCCAATTAAACATGTGCTGAGTCTTTATATTAGATCAAGACATTTGTGATTTTTGATAATTTCCAATATCACATTCAAAATAATTATCCTCACTTTACACTTTTTTGGAATATTTTTTTTATTTTGCACTATATCACTTGATTTTACTATATCCATAGTATTCAGTTTTATTGCATTTTCCATGATATATGTCCCAATTAAACAATATAAGATCCAGAATTTTATAATGATTATTTCCAGTATCACATTCAAAATTGTTATTCTCACATTATGAATTTTTAGAATATTTTACTTTTATTTTCACTTTATCACTAGATTCGACTATATCCACTGTATTCACATTTTACTTCATTTTCTATGATATATATCGCATTTAAACAGGTGAATCATCTCCATATTAGATCCAGAATTTTATAATGATTGTTTTCAAAATCACATTTAAAAGCCACAGAAAAATGTTGGATAAACTTATTTCTTCTACTTGCATTCCAGTTTTGAATTTTCTTACCAGGAGTTTTAGATTAACTAAATCCCATCTAATAAAAGCGAATTCCTTGAGTAAACAGGATTTTTATGCACAAAAATCTTTATAAATTTTCAAAGATAAACACTGCAAAGTATACTCCAAAATTATTTTGAATTTTACATGTACATTATCATGTATAAGCCACACAAAACATTTTGAATGAATTATTTCCTCCTTGATACTTTCATGATACTCCATTCTTGTAAAAAAAACAAGTCACATTTTAAGAAGCAAAATTATATGGCATCTAAGAAGTGAATTCAAATAAAATAAATCCCAATATGTTATGCACATTGATTCCAATAGATTTCAAACACTTTGAATGATATTCCAAATGAAAATTTGAATGGATATATGAAGAAATGCATAACATATCCATCTGAAAATTAAAACTGAAAACACCTGAATAGCTATTTCTTGTTTCACTGACAACTGGACAATACTATGTATATGGGTTAAAAATTTAAAGAATTATATATTATGTTAAAACAGTTTTCATTTTCATTCATGTTAACATGCAGTTAAGAAAATCTTTTACTGATTTAGATTTTGGGTCAAATTAAATAAATCATTTATATTGGGAATTTAAAACAATGAAAACCAATGATATTTTCTTCCTATCAATTTTATAATAGAATAACCCTAGGTGAAGAAAAACTTCAGGAAAAAAGCATGCTGTAAGGTTGGGTTAGGTGAATAAAAAAAAACCAGTACAGGTAGCTTCAAGATAGACTCAACTCTAACAATACCAACTGGTCAATTTAAATGTCCCAATTGTATTGTCAATTTTACAATCTGTTTGAACAATAGGTAATGGTAAACAACACCTATAGTCAAGTCGCAGTAAACTATTTTAAGTTAGATAACTGTGCACATATATGAATAATTCAAATAACCTGGAATATGAGGTCTAACCAAATTTTTAAATTTTAAAGCTGTTGATAGAATTTTTCAAAAATTATGTCTTAAAAGGTTTCATTTGAAAAATAAATAAGGGGAGATAATAAAGTTAGGCCAATTGAAATTAAATGATAGATTTTCATCCCCGCCCGCCCTCTGAAATCGTCCCGCCCCGATTTTTAAAATTTTTTAAAAAATTTACGATTTCCGTATTTTGTTCATTTCCGTTACCGGTAACCGCCGATAATTTCGTTTCATTCAAAACTTTGTTTTCGTATTTCTCCTCGAGGGATGTAATAATCAAAATGATTAAGTCGACATATTCTGCTGCTCAATGATGACAACATTATCTTCTGAGAATATAGATTGATTACTAGAAGGGCATGAAATATTCGGGTTACGAGTAATAGGCGGTGTCCAAGAACGCTAATCGCGGTATGTCACAAATTTCAGTGATTAGAAAAACGTAGATTTTTTTATTTATACAATGACTTTGTGTCAGGGAATTTTGACTGTGAATAATATCCAAAGCGCAAGAATCGTGGAACACATTGGTACAAAAACACCACTGGAATAAAGTAATTGACACAAACACGAACTTGTGCGATTTATGACCGTATATTTTGAGTACAAAGAGTCGGCCAACATACAAAATGTATTATAGCAAGCCCCTAGATTTACCCCAAGGCTGTCGTTTTTGTTGACAAACAGCAAACACCCTCTGTCCCCAGCCCCTTAATAGAATCACTAAACTGTCCCTTGTGTCTTTTAGAAGTAGTGTGACGGGATTGCTTCCCTTAGAAAATGTGTTAGATACTTAGCCAGCCGTAAGCGGTTGATCTAAGGAAGTACTTCTTTAGCTCAGTCGGTTAGCGCGCTGCCTTGTAACACAGAGGTCCCGGGTTCGATTCCCGGTGGAGACAAAGATGATTTTGTAAGATGAATCATGCTCTCCGGTTACATTGGCGCCCAACTAAAAAACCCACGGTGGTTAGAGAGGAATTCTAGCTAGGGTATGTGTTGTGAGAGTCATTATGGTATAATGACTCTTGAGGTGGGGGAAGTGTGACGGATTGCTTCCCTTAGAAAATGTGTTAGATACTAAGCCAGCCGTAAGCGGTTGATCTAAGGAAGTACTTCTTTAGCTCAGTCGGTTAGCGCGCTGCCTTGTAACACAGAGGTCCCGGGTTCAATTCCGGTGGAGACAAAGATGATTTTGTAAGATGAATTATGCTCTCCGGTTACAGTAGAAAATGAATTTCATTTCACCATAATATGTACAAAACTAATTACAATTAGAGAACAATTATTTTCCAAAATTAGTGAAATAGTTCCCTCTTTTTGAATTACAGAATGTATGACTAATGAAGCAAGATTTAAATTTTTGTATACCTGTGGTGAGACTGATATAATTAAAATTATGTAAAATTCATAAGCACCATGTATATTCTAGAAATGCTTTATTGAGTACTTAATAACTTTGTGGTAACCACCTCCTCAGCAGAGATTATATACATTCATGTATTATTGTAACAATATTTTCTTTTAATAATGGAGGGGATATACAGTTATATATATACTGTTTATAAATGTGGTCAGATTATGTTTGTATGTTTATGTATTCTCTTATCCGGCGTGACGTAGCAGCTCCTTAGATACAGCATCCGGGCATCACTGCATGTGAAGCTTTTCCATGGATACGCTAATCACCCTGTAACCGAGGGGAACTTGTAATTATAGAACCTGTTAATCATTGGCAATAAACATTTCTTATCAGGTGACAACGGGTGTGAAAAATCTTTTATCTTTGTAAAATGTTATCTGAATTACCGTAACTATTTAAAATTATTAATTGATAATTGTTTAATGCAACATGATGCATACGTATACTGATATCTATATATATGTTGAGAGAATGTGATGATTTTGATGAAATCAAAATTGTATTAAAACGTTAACATTTAAAAAATATCTCTTTTATTTATTGATTATTATATGTCATTTAAAAAAAAAACATTTCAAAAATTTGGTAATGTCTTTCAAAGTTTCGGTAAAAGCTAATCGTTTACAAAATCACTTAAAAGTATATTGATATAGGAAGATGTGGTATGAGTGCCCATGAGACAACTCTCCATCCAAGTAACAATTTATAAAAGTTAACCATTATACATGTAGGTCAAGGTACAGCCTTCAACACGGAGCATTGGCTCACACCGAACAGCAAGCTATAAAGGGCCCCAAAAATTACTAGTGTAAAACCATTCAAACGGGAAAACCAACGGTCTAATCTAAACGAGAAACGAGAAACACGTATGAACTACATAAACAGACGACAACTACTGTACATCAGATATTGTACATTTAGAGTGAACCTTAAAAACATATACAAGTAATAAATTTTCAATTATGTTAGATATCATATTTTGACCGATAGATAGATTTAATACAGAAACTATAGAAAACCCAAAAGAGTTCCACAAAAGTCATGTAGCGCTAGAATTACTGACTAAACATTTATGTTGGAAAACAAGAATTCCCACGTACCTGCACACACTGACTGAAATATAACTCCTTGCATGTTTACACACGATAAAAGGACGATACTCGTTTTACAAGATGTATCTAGTTTCTCTATAGATTACAATGCATGCCCTTATGCCTATGTGCCAGAATTATGCTACACATACAATAACAGAGTCAACCTGTATGGCAAATTCTCAAACTGCAGAAATTTGGTTACATGGTAGGGGATATGTGGTACTATTGATTCTGGATGATCTAATAAGTTCACTTTCAGACACCCTACCACCAAATATAGAAGTCCAAAAAATATTGAAGCTATTGAAAGGACACAACTAATGAAAACTTGAACAATACTGGGCTTTTTATGGTCTGAGAAACAATTTGCTTTGACTGTCAATTTTTTTTATCAATCTAGAATAAAATGACATGAATAGCTGATTATGAAAATACAAGAGATATATGATTGTTTTACACGTAGTAGCATAAAATAAACTCAAACTTTTGTTCGTAAGCCAAGCTTGAAATGAACTTTACAGTTATGTTATAAATATGCAGTGAAAAATATTAACTGACAACAACAAAAAACAACATTGGTGGCTTTGTGCTGTTTTCTGCTCTTTGGTCGGGTTGTTGTCTCTTTGACACATTCCCTGTTTCCATTCTTAACTTTATTAACAACAAACAACAGAAAAATGCACCACTTTAAAACATTATAGAAATTCGGCTAAGCGCTACTGACACACTCTCTCTCTATATATATATATCTCGGAATGTATTTACACGCAGTTGTTGTAACATCTTAACTGACGTCATTTTGGAATTTTAGAGTTGTGCCAGCTCATATCTCTAATTACTATTTTCATTTTAGGCATGTCTTTGAGTCGTTTTTTTGGAAATTTAAAAAATATATTAGCGTCTTTACATATGATGTTCGGGTGAAACTGTTTCACTTTTTTTATTGTATAGAATTCAAGATTGCTATAGTTTAATAATCAGAATAGATTGATCTGATTCATTTTACATCGTGCTCATACTGATGAAGGATATCTGTTATCCGAAATATTTATAGTTACATTTTTCGTTTATTTTCATTTTTTGGTGATGTTGTACCCTTTTAGACTGGTTATATATTATATTTTGTAGTGTACTGTATCATATTTATATGATCAATCGCCCCGTAAGATTTATCGTTGGCTATTATTCAGTCATTTTATATATATCTCTCTATATATATATATAATGTTTTCCTTATCTGCACAGTATCGTCTATTCTAGACAATCCGGTACATAGTAAATTTGCTGTTTGGTCCTTTTTATAGACTTCTATATATATATATACAAGTCTAAATTGAAAACAACGTTCAAACCGCAATTTTTATACGTGTGCATGCAAAATAAATTTCTTGGTAGAGGGGTCTTAATACAGCACAAACAACATTTTCCAAAAGACTAAAAAAGTGAAAAAGTATATTTTAACAAAACGCATCTGACTAACAGGTCGAACAACAAATGTTCTTAAACCCTGCTGACTGCCATTGACGATTGCCAAATAAACGGATCACAAGATGTAACAAATGGATCTTTATAATAATTTAATACCAAACAGAAAACAATAAACTTGCGGAAAAGATGGTATACCGCAAACAAAAGGTGCAAAAATTTTTAGTACACCATATCCAGATTTCGACAATTAATTTCTCTTCAGTGATGTTAGGAATCGAAACGGTATTTGGAAGGCCATATAATTTACCTCAATTTAGGATAGACTCTTGAATTTTGAAGAGTCGAAATAGGATGAACGGATCATATAAACCCGAAGGCAAAAATAATACAAGCCCAAACGAAAAAATATAAACAAGTCTAAATTGAAAACAACGTTCAAACCTATGATTACGTTGGATAAAAACCGCAATTTTTATACGTGTGCATGGAAAAAAAATTTCTTGGTAGAGGGGTCTTAATACAGCACAAACAACATATATATATCTCGTTCAGATGTCCATTGCCCGGGAAAATGGGTGTTCCAGTGGCTGCGCTGCATGTAGCAGGTGAAAAAAATTTGTAACAGGCGTAGGTGACAAAGTAAAAGTTGCTATATATTTTCTTTTCTTTGTTCCTTCAATACATCTTGATACCATACCAATTTCACACTTTTTACTGCTAGATCTGGTGATGTAAAGTTGATATTTTTTTACTCAGATTCACAATGCATCATTTATTGTTTTACTCTTTGTGATGCTAAGCAATGGAGAACAAAAGAAGTTGGGTAGCTTCTGCTCACGACATGCATGTACAACATGTAGACATGCTAGATGCTTAAAAATAATAAGATGTATATGATACATGTCATGTAGAATCATTTTTATACAACCGCAAACAAATTTTGCGGTCGTATATTGGTATGACGTTGGCGTCGTCGTCATCCTAAGACACATTGGTTTTCGCACTCTAACTTTAGTTAAGTGAATGGATCTCTATGAAATTTTACCATAAGCTTCAATACCACAAAAGGAAGGTTGGGATTGATTTTGGGGGTTATGGTACCAACAGTTAAGGAATTAGGGGCCAAAAATAAGCATTTTTGTAACTTCCAGACATAACTTGTGTGTTAGTGTATGGATCTCTCTGACATTGTACCACAAGGTTCCATATCACAAAGGGAATGCTGGGATTGATTTTGGGGGTAATTGCCTCCAAATTTTAGGAATTAGGGGCCAAAAAAGGGGCAAAAAACAAGCATTTTTCTAGTTTCATGACAATAACTTGTGTGTAAGTGTATGGATCTTTTTGAAATTGTACTATAAAGTTCCATATCACAAAGGGAAAGCAGGGTTTGAGTTTGGGGGTAATTGCCCTAAACGTTCAGGAATTTGGGGCCAAAAAACAAGCATTTTTCTAGTTTCCAGACAATAACTTGTGTTCAAGTGTATGGATCTCTCTGAAATTGTACTGCAAGGTACCATACCACAAAGGAAAGGCTGGGATTGATTTTGGGGGTAATTGCCTCAAAATTTTAGGAATTAGGGGCCAAAAAGGGGCAAAAAAACAAGCATTTTTCTAGTTTCAGGACAATAACTTGTGTGAAAATGAATGGATCTTTATGAAATTGTACTACAAGGTTCCATATCACAAAGGGAAAGCAGGGTTTGAGTTTGGGGGTAATTGCCCTAAACGTTCAGGAATTTGGGGCCAAAAGGGGCCAAAAAACAAGCATTTTTCTAGTTTCGAGACAATTACTTGTGTTCAAGTGTACAGATTTCTCTGAAATTGTACTGCAAGGTACCATACCACAAAGGGAAGGCTGGGATTGAGTTTGGGGGTGATGAATCATAAAGGGGTTCAAAAAATTTGAGGGGGGGATTTTTTTTTCATTTTTTTTCTTTAAAATTTTCCATTTTAAATGGTTATTTCTGATTTATATATAAAAACAAATAATAATGATATGGTTTGAATAGGTAAATTTAAAATTTTTAAGTTCTTAAACCACATTCATTCTGTGTCAGAAACCTATGCTGTGTCAAATATTTAATCACAATCCAAATTCAGTGCTGTATCAAGCTTGAATGTTGTGTCCATACTTGCCCCAACTGTTCAGGGTTCGACCTCTGCGTTCGTATCAAGCTGCGCCCAGCGGAGCATTTTATTTAATCTAAAATTCATCAATCAGTGTGAAAAATTATTTCAATTCTCCGTTTGAGTGTAATTTGTTTTTATTTAGATAGTAACCAGATTATCTAAATATATGTTCATAGTTTTATTTTACACAATCATGATGATATCAAAATCATACATAATTTATTTTTATTTTTATTTACAATTTTTAGACAAACAGGCGATGACCAGTTATCCGTTTCAGTGGATGCTGGTTGGCAGAAAAGGGGAAGTGGAAAAGCATATGACAGCTTGTCAGGTGTGTATCTTTATAGAAAAGAAAAGTAGGAGTAAAAAAAATCAATGTTTTGCTATGACTATATGCACTTTTCCTCAAGAAGGTAGATATCCCAACCTTGTAGGTAAACAATCGGTTTCAATTTACAAACTTATTTAAGACGGGTTTGATTACAAAGTTCTGTTCATAGCATTCGTGTACTGTTTGATACTGTAAATTCAGAAATTATTGCATGCATTTATTATTGCGATTTTTGAAGGATGGACATAAATGTGAGATAAATTATTGTGATTTCAGGAAAATCTGCATACAGATATATGTATCAGATATCAGAATGCAAGTTCTTATTACTGTGTTACTCACTCAGTCGCATAATTCCAAAAATAAAAACCTTGCAATAATTTCTGAATTTAAAACTATTTTTATGAATGAATTGATGCTGTAGCTGTTGTCAGTAATCTTTTTTGTGTATGTTACCGATGAGAAATTATAGACAATTTTCATTTGTAAAAGGGAGGTTTGGTGCATCTTAAAACCAGATTTAACTCATCTTTTTTACTTTAAAATGTCTGTTACCCAGTCGAGAATATGATGATTGCCCATGTAGAAAATTTGAATTCATAGGTGAAAGTGCACTTTGAATTGCCTTTCGTCTATATGGACTTTCTGCCTTTATCATATAAAAAAAAGAGATGTGGTATGATTGCCAATGAGACATCTATCCACCAAAGTTCAAATAAAGTGGATGTAAGCAATTATAGGCAACCATACAGCCTTCAATAATGAGAAAGACCCATACTGTATAGTCGGCTATAGAAAGCTCAGACATGAAAAATATGAAACAATTCAATAGAGACAAACTAACAGCCTTATTTATAACAAAACAATGTACGAAAAACAAATATGACAGATGTGAACCAACGACAACCACTAAACTACAGGCTCCTGACTGATCATGTTCTGTTTTGATGTCACACTTATTGCAACCCATTGTTATTAATAGGTTATTGCATTAAAAAAATTATGCAATATTTTATACCGTCTTAGGGAGTTAAATAACTAACCATTTCAATTTTAGAACACTGTTCAATGATTGGAAAATACACTTGTAAGATTACCAACTACAAAGTTCGATCAAGATCATGTAGGGTGTGTTCAAGTGCATCAAGCAGAAATGAAACTGGGATGGTTCAGCAAAAGCCATGGAGCAAGATATGACTGTGGAAATGGTCTCTGAGTGCAATGAAAAGGGTTTTAAAACAGGAACTGTTGTAGGAGATGATGATTCAACTACAATGTACTGTAGCAAGACTGAGACTTCATGTAGATGCTAACATAAAGAAGATATCTGACAAGAACCATGTGAAAAAAAACTTTAGTAAAACTCTGTATAAACTTCAAAATGCAAACAAAAGCTTGACGTCTACAATTAATCAAATACCTAAAGAAACATTTTAACTATGTCATTGCACAAAACCATGAAAACGCCATTGAAATGGAGAAAGGATTAAAATCTTTATCAAGGCACCCCTTTGGAGATCACAGCATGTGCAACAAGTCTTGGTGTCGTTTTATAACAAATCAACAGGAAGTCTACAAATCTCTTCTGAATGGAAAACACATACAAGATCAAAAGTTGAAGGAAACATTGACAGAAGTCTGTGATTCGTATATCAATCATGCAGAAAAGTTAGCATCATTAGGAAGCACACAAGCTAATGAAAGTTTTAATAAAACAGTTGGCTCAAAAGCACCAAAATCTCATCATTACAGTGGATCAGCTAGTTTGAACTACAGGGTTGCTGGAAGTGTATTGCAAAAGAATATTGGTTACACATATGTATCATTGGTGAGAATAAAGGTTAATTTCATATCACAAACGGGAAGGAAAACTTAGGAATATGCAAGAAATTGTAAATCAAATAAGTTAAACATATGCAAGAATACAATAAAAGATATAGCAAATTTAGCAGTGACGACACAAACAAAAAGAAATATGAGCACCATGGATCCCAACATCAATTGGGGCTCTCTGAGTGAGTAAGCCATATCTGCCACTATATAGCTACCAGCCAAGGTGCTCATAAACTTACCCAACCAAATATACTTGAAAAGCATCAGAAACAATGTACATAGTAGATTTTTAAGAGTAGAAAAAAAACATTAATGGTTTGGGAGAAACCCAGTTTTAGAACTGTGACATCATGAGCCGAACATTTGAAGTTTGATATAACAACTTTGAAGAAAAAAGATGGCAAATGATATTGCCAAAAAGAAAATTAAAAGAAAGTATGTTTTTTTATGATCATCTTGTAAGGACTTAATTACAAAGGGATTAGACTTGTGACTTTTTCAATGTCATACAGATTATTGATAATAATGAAAGTTACTACAAAAGAAATCAGTTAAGGCCATCAATGAAAATATGTTTGTTTCCTAAACCATCTATTGCTTATTTTAATGGGTCAGTCGGTAGGCATATTAATGGGAATTTTTTATTCTAATTTAAACTTCTTTACTCATTTATTTGTATGTTGAATTGCCCAAAGAACTTCATATTGTAACGTTTTCATTTATATTTCAGGTCCATAAACGAATGGGATTGTCTCCAGGAGCACATACCATGTGCCTAGCAAAACTGAAAGACTTACAAAGTAGAAAGAGAAGAGCAATTGCCACTACAAGAAAAGTAAAGATAAAGAGACTTGCACTCAAATCTAAAAAGTATGTTAAGTGTTCACAAGTGCACAACATCAAATCAGATTATAACAATTTTCACTTTGTTTGCTGGTCTTTTGACGGTTTTATAAAAAAAAAAATATTAGGGGTAGAAAGTTTTGTAATGATCAATGTGTACTTCACTCAAATGTAAACACAACAATGGATAAGTCTGATCAATCTTTTTCTTTATTGAAAACACTGAATAAAATGTATTTGTGAACAATTATATATATGCTATACAACAAATTATACTGATAATTGTCATAATCTGATTTCTTGTAACGTGTGACTATCAATTTCATGATTGATGCCATGAAAATAATTGTGGAAGTACAGATGTCAATTTTTTGAGATGTTTTATCAAAATTTTTGCTATTTGCACTATAATTGAATTAACAGTTTTGTATTTCAAGATTTTCCTCTAAAACTGCTGAATTGATTGGGACAAAACTTAGCCACAATCTTTAAAGGGTATCTTTTTAAAAATTTGTGTCGATTATTTGTGCCAACCAACAAACATGGCTTCTGTGGCTAAAAAGAAATCATAGGGGTAAACTGTCCAGTATTGCATTATAGCTCTGAAACTATTACAGTTATTGGAAACAGACCAGACCTTCCTTATTCAGCTTGATGAGCTCTGCAAAAGATCTATTTGTTCAGGAACTTTGACAATTCCTTAGAGGAGTTATTCCCCTTTGAATGTCAAACTTGAATATTTTTTGGATTTTTTTGCCATGTATCACATATATCTTGAACACCATAATAGATAGAGAAAATGTTTCATTCAATAAAATGTGCTACAAAAGTCTCCATTGGGTTGATGATGATTTATTTTTTTACAGGAGCAAATCCTATGCAGCTTCAATTTCTGAGCATTAGGCGTCAGGATATTAGTTGTACCAATTTCCATTTGTGTATACATCCAGAAATTTTCCATCATACATTTCTCAGCTTCTAAATACGGGAATGATTTGTAATTTCATAATGATAAGAGGCAAGTTGTAACTTGTTTTCAAATGAAATCAAATACTTACTTCCTGTTTTAGGGTCGACAATTGTTTCAGATCTACAGAAAGTGATGATTCCTTTAGAAACAGAAACCTAAATTTTGTACATATTTTTGGTAATTGTTGGCTTTAATTATGAGATCTATTCTATACGACCACAAAAGTTGGCTGAGTATAATGTAATGATGCTGTAATCCGCATTGTCTGTAGACACTTCAATTATGTGTGATCATTTTAATTTTCTACAAAATGGCAATTATGACAGTGATTAACTAACATTTTTTTAATTACAGGTCGCAACTCCCACATAACACAGATGGCTGCAGTCTGAGAGATAAGCAGTGGCAATGTTATGTCAGACTAAAAATACCTGTTTCTCCCTCAGCATCATAGGTGAATGGCATAACTGTTCGAAATGGTAGAATGCATCACAATGTAAAATTTGTTGAATCATCTGACATATCTAGTGCTTTAGATGCATTTATTGATTTTCTTGAAAAATGGAAGTAGAATATGTCTGTATGGACACAATATCAAATCTTTTGATTACCGTGTTCTGTTTAATGCCTTAGAAGCAGTTGGAAAAATCTAGAAGTTTAATACTTTTGTTTCTTGATACCAAACTTTTATTTCGTTCACAACATCCTGATTTATTGTTGTATTCTAAACAATCTTTAGTGACATTTTTCCTACAGCAAGAATATTCTGCACATAATGCCATGGATGATGTCAGCATTTTACAAAACCTGTTTATTTCACATGAAATCAAAAAAGAAAGTAGGAAAAAAGCTTTTTTTCATTAGCTAATGCACTTTTTTCCCATGAAAGTTTAAAAGTTGCAGCAACTAATTTGCCATCTCTCCAAAATCTTGTGAAGATCTGTGAAGGAAAACCTATTATCAAAGACAATGTGTAAAAAAATGGCAGCCAGCAACTTGAACTATTCAGCTCTCAAACTAGCGTATTCTAGAGGAAAAGAAGAGGGAATATGGAAAGTTTTGTCAGAAAGTTGTGGAAAGGGACCTAGAGTGACCAAATCCTCAAAAATTATTGATGCTATTTCTCAACATTTCAAACATTCATGCAATGAAAGTTAACTTTTTAGTTCACCTGCCTAATGTCACCTAATGTCAAAGTGAGTCTTCACTTGTCATCACTTAGAATTTGTTGTTGTAAATTTTTCAAAAAACTTCTCTTCTGAAGATTTATATTTTGGCTGAAAATCTTGTAGTAAGAGCTCCTTTTGACAAATTTTATAAAAATTGAAGATAAGATAAGATAAGATAAGAATTTTTATTAAACAGTCATGGTACCCAAAATTTGAACTATACAATCAAATGAGTTACAAAATAAAGCACAGTAAATGATTAGAATGATTAAAGTACATTTAAACAAAAACATGTATACACATTTAAACAAAGTACCATAATTATAAACCATGTTATTGACAAAACATTAAGTTATTTTGGAAGCCACTGTGACCTGGAGAAATTACATTTCTTAATCAATTTATTGCTCTAGGCCTATGGGAGACAACTCCTGATAGATTTTATTATATTTTTTTCTATTGTTTATACGACCGCAAAAATTTTGCGCGGTTGTATATTGGTATGACGTTGGCGTCCTCGTCGTTGTCATCGTCGTCGTCCGAAGACACATTAGTTTTCGCACTATAACTTTAGTTTAAGTGAATGGATCTCTATGAAATTTTACCATAAGGTTCAATACTACAAAAGGAAGGTTGGGATTGATTTTGGGGTTTATGGTACCAACAGTTAAGGAATTAGGGCCAAAATAAGCATTTTGTACATTCCAGACAATAACTTGTGTGTAAGTGTATGGATCTCTCTGACATTGTACCACAAGGTTCCATATCACAAAGGGAAGGCTGGAATTGATTTTGGGGTAATTGCCTCAAAATTTTAGGAATTAGGGCAAAAAAAAAACAAGCATTTTCTAGTTTCATGACAATAACTTGTGTGTAAGTGTTTGGATATTTCTGAAATTTTACTACAAGGTTCCATATCACAAAGGAAAGCTGGAATTGAGTTTGGGGTAATTGCCGAAATGCTTAGGAATTGGGGCCAAAAGGGCCAAAAACACATTTTCTAGTTTCCAGACAATAACTTGTGTTCAAGTGTATGGATCTCTGAAATTGTACTGCAAGGTCCCATACCACAAAGGGAAGGCTGGGATTGAGTTTGGGGGCAATGAATCATAAGGGGGTTTAAAAAATTTGGGGGGGGTTTTTTTTTCCTTTTTTTTTCTTTTAAAATTTTCCATTTTAAGTTGGTTATTTCTGATTTATATTTAAAAGCAAATAATAAATGATATGGTAGGAGATACACACCAAACAGGATGTGTAAATTATTATATAATAAGTATTGTGCAAGAAATTTTCAATTGCACAGTATTGCACAATAGCAAGAAATCTTCAATTGCACAGTATTGCGCAATAGCAAGAAATATCCAATAGCACAATATTGCGCAATAGCAAGAAATTGTCAATTGTACAGTATTGCGCAATAGCAAGAAATATTCAATTGCACAGTATTGTGCAAAAGAAGATACTTCGTATAAACTGCTTATTTCTTGACCAATTTCAATGGGATTTTATTCTTGAATTCTTGGGGTTCTTTAATATCCTGAATCTAACCGTGTATTAAGTTTTTGGATTTTGGGCCCCGTTTTTAAATTGTCCACATTGAGGTCCAAAGGGTCCAAAATTAAACTTTGTTTGATTTCATCAAAAATTGAATTATTGGGGTTCTTTGATATGCCGAATCTAACCATGTATTTAGATTCTTAATTTTTGGTTCCGTTTTCAAATTGGTCTACATTAAGGTCCAAAGGGTCCAAAATTAAATTTAGTTTGATTTTAACAAAAATTGAATTCTTAGGGTTCTTTGATATGCTGAATCTAAACATGTATTTAGATTTTTGATTATGGGCCCAGTTTTCAAGTTGGTCCAAATCGGGGTCCAAAATTAAACTTTGTTTGATTTCAACAAAAATTGAATATATGGGGTTCTTTGATATGCTGAATCTAACCATGTATTTAGATTTTTGATTTTTGGGACCTGTTATCAACTTTGTCCACATTGAGGTCAAAAGGGTCCAAAATTAGACTTTGTTTGATTTCATCAAAAATTGAATTCTTGGGGTTCTTTGATATGCTGAATCTAACCATGTATTTAGATTTTGGATATTGGACCATAATAGGTGAATGTCCAATTTAAAATTTTTAAGTTCTTAGACCACATTCATCCTATGCTGTGTCAAATATTTAATCACAATCCAAATTCATGCTGTATCAAGCTTGATTGTTGTGTCCATACTTGCCCCCAACTGTTCAGGGTTCGACCTCTGCGGTCGTATCAAGCTGCGCCCTGCGGAGCATTTTATTTCAAACAACATTGATATTTTCTAAGAGTTTCTTTCATTCTTCAAAAAGGGAGTGCAATAGTTTAGATAAGTTTGAAGTAACAAACAAATCTTCAGATGAAAGAATCCAAACAAATTTCATTTAGACAGATGTTGAGATCTTGTATTTTTTAGAACAGGACATTTTAAAAGAAAATGTAGTTCATCTTCAACTGTGTTCTTACATAGCTTACACTTTGTCTTCAGCTTTTATACCAATATACCTCCCTCTTTCGATTTCAAGGTCATGACAGCTAGTTCTAAATCTTGTAATTATTTGCCTGTCTTTTTTTGAATTTATTGTTAAATATGGTTCAGACATAAAAATATTTTAAAATTTTCTGTAAGTTCTTAATTTATTGCCAGACTGTATATTGGTTCACTTCCCAGAATTGCTTTATAAACTAGCTACCCAAATTTCTTTAAATTTTATTGTTAGAGAATTTTTTACTTTTTTTAATAAATGGTTTTGTTTAAAGTTTGACTGGTTTACAAATAGATAGTCTAAATCTAGGAATTTAAATATATGTTTGATTATTCCTATCCAAGATTCCTGGATAGGTTTGTTCATAGAATGGGATAGATTTATGGCCTCCCATAGGATAATATTTGAAGGTTCAATTTCTTTCACAAGATGAATCCAATATTTTATCATATTGATAATTACATAATAAAATGTAGGGAGTAAACCTAAATCCCCTCGTCATGCCATATTTGATGTTTTTATATTAACTTCAAGTTAAAATTTACAAAGCTTAGTATGAATTTTCTCTAGAGCAAGATAATCAGTTTCTTTTGATATAAAGTTACCCAAATGTTTTTGTTTCTTATGTGGTATATATAATCCCAAATTTCAGATCCATACAACAAGATGGGTCAGATTGTATGGTTATAAATATGTAATTGAAGCGTTTGCCTATTTATTTGAAAATAATGATAGCTGCAGAGAAACTATAATTTGCAAATATGTTCCTATAAGTGTTTCAGTTGATCATGGAGAAACTAAAGTGTATATTGCTCAATTCTTCAGGACTTATTAATTAATATCTTGAAGGTCTAAAAGTGTACAATGACTCCTTATATTATTTATTGCCCTTATCAATTTCAAGCAAATTTTAAAATTTTTTTTTCATAAATTGAAAACTTTAATAGCTAAAATGTAATACTGAATTTTTTTTATATGATTCTCTTGCCAAACCTAATTATACATGTACATATAAATTGTACAAGACCTGCTCTTCCGAAGTAATGCCCTATTTGACAATTTTTTTAATGAAACTCAACTAGGTGTTGGATAACTTTATGGGGATGTTTATATTGTCAGGTAATGCTCCTTCAGGGGTATAAGTCCCTTTAAGGCCATACGATACAGTTTTGATCCCGTATTTACATTTTGATAAAAATTTCAATATAGACTATTTTTTACCTGATTAAATCAAATATGTAATAAAAAGTATACCTTCATGTGCTACTTTTTGAGTAAAATGAGGTCGAAATTTGGTATATTTGCTCAAAATTCGGATTTGTAGCCGTATTTTCCCTTTCGAAAGAAAGACATAACTTTTTTGTTTTAAAAGATAAACACAAATTGTTTTTTGGTAAATAATTGGTGATTTCTGTATTTTATAAGTATCCTAAAAATTTATACATTTTTTATTCAGAAATAACTCATATTTATCAAATGTTCATGAATGTAGAAAAAACATCACTTTTGCTGTATATTTATCAAATTTAAAAAATTGCACTATTTACGTTTTCATGAAAGTTGGCACACATAATCTTCTCGCGTAATCAAACCAAATGGCATTTTAAAAAAGAGGGGTCCATGAACTCGTTTTCAAGTTAAATAAGTTTGAATGATAAAAATCAGTCGAAAACTGACTCTTTTCCCGATAAGTCATAGTTTGACGTCGCGAAAATAACAATTTACGTTAGCAACGTCATTACCTCCCCTGTAACTGTATCGTATGCCCTTAAAGACAGTACTAGTTATGTAACATTATGTCTTTTGTTTATGTACCTTGAACATCTTCATGTCTATCAATAAAATTCATTTTTTTAAACAGTGTCACTATATGAATCGCATGTCTAAACAATTCTTAGCAATGCTACTGTCTATCTATTCAGCCTTTACACCTAAGGCTAATAATACCATTGTACACATTACAGTAAAATATTTATCATATAAATTAATCCAGATGCACCTAGGATAGCTTTACAGAATCCAAGCAAAAGTTGACCGTATGTCATATTCTAGGGTTCATTGACTTGGTTAATGTTTATGTCTAACATTTACTTTGATGTAACCTTGACCTTCATTTCAGGGTTCACTTATTTTGACCATATACATGTATGAGGGTGTGGATGGGGGTTTACAGAATAGAGAATAATGGGTAAAAAATATAAAGAATAGAGAAAAATGGACCAAAATAATAAAGAATAGAGAATAATATGCAAAAAGTATAAAGAATAGAGAATAATAGGCAAAAAGTATAAGGAATAGAGAATAATAGTCAAAAAGTATAAAGAATAGAGAAAAATGGCCTAAAAAATGAAAGAATACAGAAATGAAGAATCCCCCATCCAGACCCTCATATATTTGTAACTATATGTACTTGCAGTATATATAGTATAGGATCATGTAAACTTGCACATTCATGCATCTATTGTAAGATGTTAATACATCACATCAAGAGGAGTCGCCATGATATTGCCTTTTGATTGACATATTTTCTTTGAAAAAATGCTGGTAGACGAGGTTTTTGATAACTTATCAGGTATATTTAAAGTCAAGGTCTCAGCTGCACCTGAAAGGTAGGCTCTAATGTAATTGTTAGATCCCAAGGGGTGTTTTGCTTACCGGTAGTAGTGCCCTCATTACAGTTTGTTGTTTGTTTAACTTCAGAACCATGAATGTTGAACATAGATTTACCATTATCTGTCTATTTTGTCTGGGTCTGGTTCATTTTTAAGTTTAAGTCCATTTGTAAGTAAGTCTTTAATTATCAATTATTTTTCAACCTTATCATCTGAAAGAAACAACACTTTTTACAAAAGTTAATTACTATTTCATATATTTAGGTTACATTTGAAATGGAGGGTCAACTTCAAAATTTGTTAAAAAATGGATGGGGGGTATGGTATTTATCACTCCCCTAAAAAAAAAAAATTCTTACAGGATGTATATTTTTTCACAATTTGCTGATTAAATGAATTATTTTGATGCATTTTATTTGAAAAAAAGAAGACCATAGAGTAATTTCCATTTTTGTGGATGGTAAAATCTATGATGGGCAAAATAGAGGTATATTGTGCAAAACCAACATGGCCGAAACGATATGTCCATAAATAGGCTGCTACAAGAAAAGTTAGCACATTGACCTATATAGATATAGGAAGATGTGGTATGAGTGCCAATGAGACAACTCTCCATCCAAGTAACAATTTATAAAAGTAAACCATTATAGGTCAAGGTACGGCCTTCAACACGGAGCATTGGCTCACACCGAACAGCAAGCTATAAAGGGCCCCAAAAATTACTAGTGTAAAACCATTCAAACGGGAAAACCAACAGTCTAATCTATATAAAAAAGAGAAACGAGAAACACGTATGAACTACATAAACAGACGACAACTACTGTACATCAGATTCCTGACTTAGGACAGGTGCAAACATTTGCAGCGGGATTAAACGTTTTAATGGTACCAAACCTTCTTCCTTTTCTGAAACAATAGTATAACATCACAACATAGAAAGACACACTATAAAATATCAATTGGAAGGCTTAACTCAATCAAAAAACGTAAATTAGCACACAGTGAACGAATAAATTTGATCTGTGATACCTGAATGAAAATACATAGTTAATAAAAATTAGAAAATCATCACTTTTGAAAACACGTGCGTCATATTATACACAGGTAAATGAAAATAATTTTGTTGTTAAGTATACTTCTATGTGTATAAACTCTTCCTTTTAGGAATACCAAGAAATTTCTTTAATATCAATAAAACTAATCTAACACTTGATACATATGGGGTGAATATCAACAATAAAACTATACAATTAGTGCTAGATAAAACTTCCTGTACAGGTGTAAGAACATTATTAGTCCCCTACCGTCCGTCTGTCTGTCTGTCCTTCTGTCAGTCTGGCAAATCAGCTTTCCAACAGTCTAATCTATATAAAAAAAAGAGAAACGAGAAACACGTATGAACTACATAAACAGACAACTACTGTACATCAGATTCCTGACTTAGGACAGGTGCAAACATTTGCAGCGGGATTAAACGTTTTAATGGTACCAAACCTTCTTCCTTTTTCTGAAACAATAGTATAACATCACAACATAGAAAGACACACTATAAAATATCAATTGGAAGGCTTAACTCAATCAAAAAACGTAAATTAGCACACAGTGAACGAATAAATTTGATCTGTGATACCTGAATGAAAATACATAGTTAATAAAAATTAGAAAATCATCACTTTTGAAAACACGTGCGTCATATTATACACAGGTAAATGAAAATAATTTTGTTGTTAAGTATACTTCTATGTGTATAAACTCTTCCTTTTAGGAATACCAAGAAATTTCTTTAATATCAATAAAACTAATCTAACACTTGATACATATGGGGTGAATATCAACAATAAAACTATACAATTAGTGCTAGATAAAACTTCCTATACAGGTGTAAGAACATTATTAGTCCCCTACCGTCCGTCTGTCTGTCTGTCCTTCTGTCAGTCTAGCAAATCAGCTTTCCACACTATTTTTCTTTGTTCTTGAAGATATTGATTTGATATTTGGTATATAGTTTTATCATGACAAGTTACAGATCAAGTTCAAATTTTGTTCCAGTCTGATGATTTAATCCAGAGTTATGGACCATAACTCTGCACCATATCTAATGTTAAGAGTACCATGTTAAACCATATTTCTGTACAAAGGGAGATAACTAATTTTTTAAAAGACATTCTTTGTTCAATTAGTTGAAGAATTTTTTGGCAGGTTTGTTAGTTATTTAGTATAAACTAATTTTCTGAATGCTATATATATAAAAAAAATTATGAAGAGAAACTTTAATTAGATAATAATCTATTTTATTATGTATATATTTCAATACATTACATTGTGTAGATAAAAGTTGTTGACATTTTATTGATAAGTTAAAATCTATATTAGTTTGTGACAAATGAAAGAAAAATATTTGGAACTATTAATTATATTTGATTATAATTTGAAAATAGATATACACTGTATTACATCATATCTAATTTTAGAGATCTATTAATCATATCTAATGTTTTTTTCATCATGCTTATACAATATTGATTGATAATTGGTATATAGTTTTGTCATGACAAGTTACAGATCAAGTTCAAATTTTTGTTTCGGTCTAATAATTTTGTGCAGAGTTATGGTCCTTGGACTTGAAAAATTCACTCATATAATCAGTTTTCCACACTGTTTTTAGTCATGCTTGAAGATATTGACATGATATTTACTTTTTGTTTACACCATGGCAAGTTATATAACAAATTAGCATTTTGTTCCAGTATAATGAATTTTTACCCGGTAGGGGACTATGTATTGCCATGCAATACTCTCAGAATTCTTGTTTAAGGAGAAATGAAATAATTTTTATGTTCATAGTACGAAGAAGTGAAAATATGTAGTAATTCCAAATAATCAAAGCTATGTCTTTTTTGTCTTTTATTGAAAGAAGACACCCATATGGATGCCAAAATGCATATATGAAAAAAAGTTAATTACTTTAAAAATCACGAGCCAGCTTCCTTAAAGTAGTTGTTGCATTGCCACCTAGTCCTGTCAAAAGTTTGAAACTTGTGAAAATGTCCAAGATTGAAAATATAAGTTTTTTGTACAATTTTTGCTTTTCAAAGAATGAAATAACAGCTTGGAAACAATTTGAAATTGGCACAGGCAAAGTCTTCTCTTCCAAATCTTTCAATGATATTCCATGTCTTGTAAAAAGATGTGAAAGTATGATAGTGTGGAGAACTATTGATAAATCATCAATAAATACTAGCATTCCAGTACCGGTAACTAAAAACGAAGAACTGGAAGAAGAAGACATTTGTAGCAATGTATTTTCATGTCCTGAAGACGGCTGCATTGCAACATTTTTAAAATATGGACAACTATGTAATCACCATAACAGAGGCAAACATACTTGCCCTCAGAATAATTTAAATCTGAAGTAGCGCACACAAATTAACTATGCTGCTTTAATGGAAAGCAAAAGTTCTGCGGAAAAAGTTCTTCATTCCTGTATAACAAATGCAATACAAGCAAATTCTATATTAAAGAAAGGATGGGCATTGAAGAGTAAGCGAGAGGGTAAGAGATTTTCCAAAGAGCAGATAGAAAATATGACCGAGAAATTTCAGTTTGGTGAATCCTCTGGATATAAGTGTGACCCAGATGAGGTGGCAAAAGAGATGAGACTTTTAAAAAACAGTAAGGGCATCTGGAAATTTCAACTAGAACACTTTCTTTCTCCTTCTCAAATTGCTAGGTTTTCTAGTAAAAATAATTACTATTGAAAGATAACGCTCAGTCTTCTTGTTTTCATTCAGTTTGTTAGAAGTCTTGTCTAACCAAAAATATTTTCAAAATTAGCTAAAATATTTTCAAAAGTAGCTGAGATGATTTCCCAAGGGCAATACTATATTATTTTTATTTTTTTAGTAATAAATTTTATATTTATTGTATATTTGTCAGTTTTTCTCTGTTGAAATTATTCGTTTTCTGTCAGACATTTTGTCTCTGTTATAGTACCACCAGCCACTTAATTACAGACAGTGTATCTTACTTGGTACAGGTCATTAAGGTCAATTACAAGTGCATACGAAGTTCAGACGATAATCAATGTGTTCTAAAATATGTCACAGTGTAATTTACGGTATACCTTCTTGGAGAAACTGAGTGGTTATAAATTCTTGGAGAGTTAAATAACAAATATCTGATGCATTTATCACTGAGGTTAAAATCTCATCTTCAGAAAATATTCAGTCTAAGAAGCTTATGATATGACCAACAACCTTATCAACTATCTGTAATATTTTTCTTGCCCTTTTATATATATTTAATACAAAGCTCATCCCTTATGCTAAATACATAAAGGGAAACATACAGCCTTCAACAATAGACATGAGTTTACTCAATATGTGAAGCTCTAAACCATTTACATAACTTGTGAATGAATTAAACAGAAACAACATTAAGTCCCAATTGATGTGAAACTGATGCTATATATAGTGTCATCTGATGATGCAATTTAAAGGTTTTTATTCAGATTGGCATGTGATCCTAAGCTGGTTTTGGTAAAACTGATACATCTTTTTGCAGTGAACACCGGGATTATTTTGTCAGATATAAAAAGTGGTACAATCTCTTGTGTGTTAAAATACATGATTTTGTGAATATCAAAGAAGGAAAGTAAAATCATTTTACCATGCTGTGTTGATAATGTGTGAACTTTCACAGTTAAACATGTTAAAGAAAGATGTTCAGGTCAATATTGGTTATTAATCATGTTTACAGTTAAAGGGGTATTAGCTACGAAATTTAAAAAAAATTAAAATCTGATTTTTTTTTTGTTCAATCATTAATGAAAGTGAAATAGTGAAATAATTATTCGCTTTTAGCAGCCAGTTTAGTTCAATTTTGTCATAATAAGCTAAAAAACATCGCTGATGAATTATTCACTTGCAAGTGAATAATTCGACCTCATTGAATCCGTATTCATGTGAACTTCAATTTAACCCATTAGCTAGAGATTGGTTACGCATGTATTAGTCGTGTTCAGCCATTAAAAGGAAAAGAATGTCAACATTGAAAGTGAAACAAGGATGAACCATTTCGTTGACCATGAACATGAATTTGACAGCTAATGCCCCTTTAATGGAATACAGGATTTTATGTCAACATATTGCTTATCTACATTGTTTTAAAATATTGAACAAAATGTAAGTGCAATTTCAATGTATCATTAAAAGATTGAAATTTTTAGCAAAAACTTCACCCAGTTGCTAAGGTAATTTATCTGTTGCTAAGGATTTCATTTTGCTGCTTTCAATGCAGATGTTAAATTCTGACATTGCTTGTATATATTTTCTTGAAACATTGTAGCATACCTGAATATATAAAAAAAATGTGATTGTAAACATTTTTTATGTCATGTTGCTAAGGTTCTATCTTTGTTGCTATGGTATAAACTGTGTAGCTTTTAATTTTTTCTTTGAATTATAATGAAGCAATTGGGTATTGCTTAAAAAAATTGTGAAGATACATGATACATTTTATCAATTTTGAATAAACCTACAGATTTTCATTTTAAGCACTGAAAATATCATGTTGCTAAGGCACCAATTATGTTGCTATGGAATTTTTGTTATTGTTGTTTGGTCTTTTCTTTTGATATAATTGCTATGGGTTTTTTACTTATGAAAATGACTGTAATCATAGTGTGGTTTGGCCCTGTTATGTTTTCCATTTAAAATGTTTACTAAAAATGACATAAAAAATGTTTGAAGGTGATAACATTGTATCCAAACATTTACTGATCAATTTCTAAAATTGTAAAAAAAAAAGCAATTTTTGGTTAAAAAAAAGATTTCTTGGAACACAGGCTGTGACAAATGATCATATTCTTATGGGAATCATTGAAAATGAATATTATCTACAGTTTCTTGGTTGTTTTGACATTTTAAAATGCCATATCTTTGATGATTTTTCCATAATTATAGACTATATAGCATGCTATCTGCTTCATTGCTATGGAAACAGTTTAAGTCCAACATTTGCACAAATATGGTCAAAAATGTGTTTTATGTTATATTTAAAAAAGACATATTAATGATGAATGATAATTTGGAAATATTTTTTTCATTTTTGGTAGGTTGGTTTTTTATTCATTTTCAGAATGCTATATATATATTTATTTATTTTTGATGAAGTGAACTCGTTTCAAAACTTAACTAATATTGTCCATGCGAACCCCTTTAAAAATTTAGCTAACTTTGTCTGTTAATGAATAAATAAATTAAATTCTTGGTGTACTTGGACATGCTGAATCTAACCGTGTATTTAGATTTTGAATATTGAACCATAATTGTTAAATGTCCAATTTTAAATTTTTCAGTTCATTCACCACATTCATTCTGTGTCAAATATTTAATCACAATCCAAAGTCAAAGCTGTATCAAATATTTAATCACAATCCAAAGTCAAAGCTGTATCGAGCTGTCATGGAAAGATACCCCATATCCTTTGTTTTTCTATTGAATGTAATGTCCAGACTTTATTTTCTATATTTATGCCCCCGCGACAAAATGTCGAGGGGCTATCTACTCCTACAGTTTTGGAGGTACAACTTTAATATTTTGTAGGATGTTCATACACATAATGAAGGTGTGCATGGCCACAGGATTTTGATTTTTTTCAAATATTCTGAAAATGACAGGTAGTTGGACTTAGTCATTTTTATTTAGTCAGAAAAGGGGTATATTAGATATTCATGAAAACCGGTAGTTTGTTTCCTTCTCACTTGCTATATAATTGGTCAGCATTCTATTTAAGATTAATGTCTCAAATGCAAAAAATAAGAGTTTTATATGACCGCAAAAATTTTGCGGTCGTATATTGGTATCACGTTGTCGTCCGAAGACATTTGGTTTCAGACAATAACTTTAGTATTAGTAAAAATCTATGAAATTTAAACATAAGGTTTATAACCACAAAAGGAAGGTTGGGATTGATTTTGGGGGTTATGGTTCCAACAGTTTAGGAATTAGGGGCCAAAAGGGGCCCAAATAAGCATTTTTCTAGTTTCATGACAATAACTTGTGGAACAGTGTATGGATCTCTCTGAAATTATACCACAAGTTTCTATACCACAAAGGGATGGTTAGGATTGGCTTTGAGGGTTTATGGCTCAAAATCGTTTAGGAATTAGGGGCAAAAAAGTGAGAAAAAACTAGGGTGTCCTGGTTAATGGACAATTAAGTACAAATTACAGTGTAAGGGAGGTAATTCAAACACAACTTTGAATTATCTCCCTTACACTGCTTTTAAAATATGTATTTAAAGAAATATTGTATTGTCTTGATGTGATTAGCTGTCAATTCATTTTTAGAAGTTACTATTTTAATAATTTTAAAAATGCTGATTAAGGTAAATTAATTTTAGCTATGATTATGTATGTCATTTTCTATTTTAAGACTTTAATGATGTATTTAAATGGGTTATTATGGTTGCAAACTCCATTAGAAATTTGAATTGAGATTATGACCATGTCTTGAGGGAAAGAATTTTTTTTTTGGAAAAAGGGGGGGTTAAAAAAAAATTGGGGGAGTAAAAACAAATGGTGGTGGGGGTAAAAAAAAATTTGAAAAAGAAGGGGGTAAAATTTTTTTTTTTTTTTGGGGTCAATTTGCAACAGCATAGTGTATTGCACAAAAGCAAAAAAATGAATATAAATTCAAATCATAAAACCAATTCTAAGTGTTCTACAGTTATTCTGTGTCAGAAACCTATTATGTGTCCAATATTGAATTGCAATCCAAATTCAGCCCTATATCAAGCGCGAATATTGTGTCCATTTTTGCCCCAACTGTTCAGGGTTGGACCTCTGTGGTCGTATCCAGCTGCGCTCGGCGAAGCAATTTATTAGTATTGTTGAATGTGTAATCAATACTGGAAGATGAACTTGGTGACCATTGTCTGTATCTAGTTATTTTTTATGATAACAAAATTAGTGTTAGATGGTTGTCTCATTGGCACATCTCCTTATTTTAATATACTGTGCAAAACAAAATGTTTATCTAAAATATAGCTATTGGATTATATTTCTACAGTAACCTTATAAACAGCCCTGTAAAGGTGAATGTTTTTTAATTCAGTTGTTTAATTAATCCTTATGTGAATGTATTGCTAAATGTACTATTTTTGAAAGGATGATAAGAATAATTGTATATGAACTTTATATTTATAAAAATATAAGCATGCAATGGCAATAGATTTCATATAATATAATTTGATGACCTGATAAGCCAAAACATTCAAAGTAAAAAACATTTGTTGTACTATGAATTTAAGTAAAAATTGAAAGACTTTTTTCTCTTTACACCCCATTCATTTTTAATAGCACACGCCCATGTATATAAACCGCCCATGTATATAAACACATTTGGCAAATATTCCTGGTAATATTTTAACTTGTTAAGGATATATATACTGCTTCAAAATCGGGGACCATCAGTACAGGTAACGGGGAACATTAGTACTGGGAACAAGGTGATTGGGGACTATTTGTACACCAAGGTTCAAGTTAAATTGCAAGATATTTTTTAATCTTTTTTTGTGCATATTTCTACATGCATTTGTCGGTTTTTATTTGAAAAAAAAAAATCATGAAATAAAAACAATATCTAATGTAATCAGGGTTTTCTCAAAGTATAATAAAACTGAAAATTTTTGACTCAAATCAGCTGCATTAGAATCAAAACAAAGAAAAGGGAAGGTCATGATGTAACTCCAAGATAATCCTTCCTGGGGGATATCACTTACTAATGACAGAATCAATTAACTTTATCAAATTGATCATTTCCAGCTACTTAAATAAAGATAGAGTTTATATTCTTCCAAAAATCCAGTGGATAATTGTTTTTTTTTCCAAATTCGCATAAGATTATAACTTTCGATATATAAAGTATTATGAGTATTTTCTCTTTCTTATCTTTTCGGCAATTTTTTTTTTTTTTTTTTTTGTCACTTTGAAAATGATATTAGCCAGTCAGTCCATGCGAAAAGGTACAAAAAATCCTTTTTATAAACTTTACAGGACACGTTGTTAAAGTTCGTAAAAATATTTTTGAAAAACGATTTTATATTTCCTATCTTTTCGGCATTTTTTTTATTATTTTTTGTCACATTGAGCCAGTCCATGCGAAAAGGTACAAACAGTCCTTTTTATAAACTTTACAGGACACGTTGTTAAGGTTCGTAAAAATATTTTTGAAAAAACGATTTTATATTTCCTATCTTTTCGGCAATTTCTTAATTTTTTTTTGTCACTTTGAAAATGATAATATAGAATTTGTCTCAAAACTAGCCCAATTCACAGATCTAACATTTTTGGGGTAAATTTGAGACGAATTATAAATATATATATATAGCAACCGCACACCAAATTTGGTGCCACGATATCTCAGTAGCATGAGTTCGAATCCCGGCCAGGAAAGAATAAAAAAATTTGCGAAAGCAAATTTACAGATCTAACATTGTTAGGCTATTATATAGACGAATTATATATACAGAATGTATTTTCAACCTTGTATCACCATCACTGCTGGTGATCCGATGGATAAAATCTGTAACAGTTGTAGAGTCGTCACTGGTTCAGACGTACTTATATATATTTCGTCTAAATATCAACCTAACATATTAGATCTGTAAATTTGCGTTCCCTCGCCGGGATTCGAACTCATGCTAATGGGATATCGTGGCACCAAATCGCCTTGCACTATGCCCGATGCGCTAGACCACACGACCACACGACCACCTAGGCTCTAGATGAGTTCGAATCCCGGCGAGGGAAGAACAAAAAAAAATTGCTAACGCAAATTTACAGATCTAACATTGTTAGGCTGATATTTAGACGAATTATATATACAGAATGTATTTTCAGCCTTGTATCACCATCACTGCTGGTGATCCGATGGACAAACTCTGTTGTAGAGTTGTCACTGGACATTTTTACTTCGACTTGGGACACTACCAGAAAAGAAGAATACAAATGAGTAGATATGATATGGTCGCATAAGACAACTATCCATACATATGTAAAACTCAAATGGACATCCAAATTTGACCTCATAAAGAAATACAATTCCAAATCAACGGCCAATTCTACATATGTAGCCCTTCTGACAACAATTACCGAACGTTGTCTATCTAAAATGCCTAAAAATTGTCTATAATAGTAGTAAAAATAAAAATGAGAATGGAAACGGGGAATGTGTCAAAGAGACAAAAACCCGACCAAAGAGCAGAAAACAGCCCGGGGCTACCAATCGGTCTTCAACACAGAAAAGACCCAATTAACAGAAATTAAAAAAAAAAAATACAACACTACAATGGCCAGAGGTTCCTGACTTCGGACAGGCGCAAAAATGCGGCGGGGTTGAATACGTTTTGTGAGATCTCAACCCTCCCCTATACCTCTAGCCAACAAACATATGTGCAATACGCACAGTAAAATTCAGTTTAGTGTATGTTTTTACTATGTATCTCTTTATTTTTCGATGCATCTTGCCTCTGGATTAAATAACATACCGGAGATCTACTTTGGTTAAATCAGGAAAACAAATACTAAATAAACATTCATTTGTTTTCTAAAATTTTTTCATATAGATATATAAATAAAAATCTGTTTGCTCACAATTTGGTCATTCTCATTGTGTATAATGACGTTTCCGCTGAACATTTGCGCAGATTTTAAAGAACAAAAATCTATGTTGGCAATACTTACTCATAAAAAATGAGATATGGTATGGTTGCCAATGATATATTATTTGTAAAGGCCAAATTCAAAGTAGAAAGAAGAGAACGGTTATCGAACACTATGCGTCCTTCAACAAGGAGCAAAATCTAACCAATATATAGTAAGCTATGTGTAAGTACTTAAAAAAAATCCTTGGGCAACACATTTTTATGTATTTGCGTTCCGGATGAATGTAAATCCAGAAAAGCAATTCGGACGCAACACATTTAAAAAGTGTTATTTTCATTTTTCCATAAAAGGCCCCGGTAAGACACCATGTTAAATAATACAAAAGAGAACATTCGCGGATAAATTTGTTGGCGCACAAACCTCCTCCCATAGGGACAGAGATGTGACAAAACAACAAAACAACAAATTGTAAAAATACATCATTGCAGAATTGTGCAAATAAATCGTGCACTTGAATTAAATCATTGCAGAATTAAGAAAATAATTGTAAAATCATACACTTGAATTGAATTATTGCATACTTGTGCAAATCATTGTAAAACTGTGCACTTGGATTAAATCATTGCAGATATGTGCAGATAATTGTAAAACTGTGCACTTGGAATAAATCATTGCAGATATGTGCAAATAATTGCTGAACTGTGCACTTGAATTAAATCATTGCAGAATTATGCAAATAATTGAAAAAAACTGTGCACTTTAATTAAATCATTGCATAATTATGAACATAATTGTAAAACTGTGCACTTGGATTAAATCATTTCATAATCATACAAAAAATTTCTAAACTGCACTTGAATTAAATCATTGCAGATTTGTGCAAATAATTGCTTAACTGTGCACTTGAATTAAATCATTGCAGAATAATGAAAGTATTTGTATAACTGGGTACTTGGATTAAATCATTGCACTAGTAAGTAGAAGCAAAGAAGTAGAAACAAAAATAGCATAACTGTTAAACTGTGCTCTTGATTGAAATAATTGTAGAATTACGCAAATAACTGTAAAACTGTGCACTTGAAAAAAAAAATCATTGCAGAATTATGCAATTAATTGTAAAACTGTGCACGCGAATTTTTTGGCAGAATTATGTAAATAATAATAAAACTGTGTATTTGAATTAAAAAATAGCAGAATTATGAAAGTTATTGTATAACTGTGCACGTGAATTAAATGATTGCAAAATTATGCAAATAATTGTAAAACTGTGAACTTGAATTAAATCCGTGCATAATCATGCAAAAAGTTGTAAAACTATGCATTTGAATTTAAATCATTTTACTTAAATTCATCATATAATAGGATTTTTGCAGCATTTTGCTAATGGTGTTCAGAACAAATAAAACTTGCAGAATTCTGCATGCCCGATTAGTCCGATATTTGTCTATTTGGGCATGCCCAGTTCTACAATTATCTGTACCCATGTATACCTGCCAACCATGAAATTGTTTAAATCATCTTTCAATTTACTAAATGTCGTAACGTTTGTGTATTGCAAAATTTTATCTTAATCAAAAATAAATTTCATTTGAAAAATTAATAAAAAATAATCATAAATTATTTCAATTAAAAAGATACACAAAGAAACGCGGATTTTCTTTTCTCCCGTCTCTACCTTGTTTTTTCCTTCTTCATTTGTATATTTTTATTGCGTAACTTTTCTTATATTTTGAAAATACTACACTTCAGAATAATGTGTACGCAGTTTCTAATTAAAAAAAGTTATGGACATAAACTGAAATTTTCATTTGTTTTACCAGTTGTGGAGTAAAGAGCTGCAGTTATAATATTTGGGTACAGAACTATAGATATAAACTGATGACAACAATTTCAGACTCTTTTTGAAAAATGTGTGTGGCTCTGAAAAGAACCGTTTTTTAAGTAGTCTGGTGCTTTTCCTCTAGTCATACATCTCAATGTCTGCTGAAGAATCTTCTGAAATAATGTCGACAATTTCCCCAAACAGTTCTTGCCTCAGTTCGGCTACGGATTCTGCTTTCTGGTGAGCGTAGTCATAGTACATGTTGCGCATTCCTATGCGTAGACGTAGCGAGTATCTGAACGATTTGTTGTTGTCAGTCTTGGCTCTGTTGTATCTCTTTTGAAGTGCGTTTAAAGAGTAATTCAATTGGACAATCTGTCCACAGGCTCTCTTGAATCGATGTTCACTCTCAAACAGTTTAGACCTCTTGTTGAGGTTTCTCATTTGTACTTGAGCTTTCTGGTGATTATTTGGAAAGGATTGGTTATATAGCTCTTTTTAGTGACACCTGATAGTGAGAAACGGCAGGGTAATGACACACAGAGTAATTAATTTGAGTTTCTAGGTTAGGAACGAGTCCATTGTCAAACAGTCTCGTGTCGTGGGCTTGTGTATATTGTCAAACTTCTTTGTTTATTAATCATGATTTATTGTAATCCAAATCATGAAATTGATCAAATCATCTTACAATTTACTAAATGCAGTTTGTTTATTGCAAAATTTTATTTTAATCAAAAATTAATTTCATTTGAAAAATTAATAAAAGATAATCATAAGTTATTTAAAGTAAAAAGATACACAAAGAAACGCGGGTTTCCTTTTCTCCCGTCTCTACCTTGTTTTTTTCCTTCTGTCCTTCGTCATTTGTATATATGTATTGCATGAATTTTCTTATATTTTGAAAATATTTAATTCGTTTTATGAGAGAAAGTTGTTTCTCGAAACTACTTTCATCATTTTTCTACTTCAAATTCATTGATTTATTTAGCCCCCACCTTCCCTCTCAAAAAATACGTTCGAAATTTGAAGCATATTACACTTCAGAATAAGGTGTACGCAGTTTCTAATACAAAAAAGTTATGAATATAAGTTCCACCTTACCTGGAAATTGTACAAGTGAGCAGTACATATATACATGTAAAGTAATGCGGCCTAGATCATGAAACAATTGTAATCAAAGTACTAAACATCGGATGACCGCAAGTTCTGGTGGATGGTCACAGGCACTTGTTTCAGAAAAAAAAATTGTATATCTATACCTGAAAGCAGGAACATATATATTGGTTAGATATACTGTTCCCAGCTGAAAGTTAGGTTAAGGTACATAGATACGTTTTTTTTTCTAAGACAAGTTCCTGTGTGGATGATGAATAAATAACAGGGAATTCAACCTCACCGTAATAATTATTATATTGTAGTGATATAATCATTTGTAATCAATATAATAAAGCTGGTTTGTTGTTATAAATTATTAATATTTGTATAACAGTTATATATATAGCAGATCATCTTAATAACTCAACAGGCAAATTTTCATCCTTGTCAGTGCAAAACGTCCTCGAGATATTCTTCCGCATGCGTTAACACACATTTTCGGTATTCATGATTTGATACTGATATATATATATATATATATATATATATATACAAAGTCTAAATTGAAAACAACGTTCAAACCTATGATTGCGTTGGATAAAACCGCAATTTTATACGTGTGCATGCAAAACAAATTTCTTGTTAGAGGGTCTAAATACAGCACAAACAACATTTCCCAAAAGACCAAAAAAGTGAAAAAGTATATTTTAACAAAACGCATTTGACTGAAAACAATAAACTTGCGGAAAAGATGGTATACCGCAAACAAAAGGTGCAAAGGTTTTTGTACACCATATCCGGATTTCGACAATTAATGTCTCTTCAGTGATTTAGGAATCGAAACGGTATTTGGAAAGCCATACAATTTACCTCAATTTAGTTTAGACTCTTTAATTTTGAGAAGTCAAAATAGAATGAACGGATCATATAAACCCGAAGGCAAATATAATACAAGCCCAAACGAAAAATATAAACAAGTCTAAATTGAAAACAACGTTCAAACCTATGATTGCGTTGGATAAAAACCGCAATTTTTATACGTGTGCATGCAAAACAAATTTCTTGTTACAGGGGTCTAAATAAAGCACAAACAGCATTTTCCAAAAGACCAAAAAGGTGAAAAAGTATATTTTAACAAAACGCATTTGACTAACAGGTCGAACAACAAATGTTCTTAAACCCTGCTGACTGCCATTGGCGATTGCCAAATAAACGGATCACCGATGTAAAAAATGAATTTTAATTATAAATTTAATACTAAACAAATATATATATATATATATATATATATATATATATATATTTCTCACGACAAAACATTTTCTCATCATTTAAATTATTTTTATGAGTATTCATTGAAGAAATGAATTTATAGCAAGCGATAAGGAATTGTTATTTTGCACTCGATAATATCCGCGTATTTATACGAAATACGTTCGATTATCAGTCAAAAGCGTAAGAAATTTCTGCGGCAACATAACACCGGTATGACCTCTCAAGGTCACATCCGATGTTAAAATGTGCATGCTTATGCACGTAAAGTAATGCACCCAGATTCGTCAAACAATTGTAAAACTGTACATGCTTTAATACTTATGTAATGTACAGTTTTACTGTTGTTTTTTGAACTGGCCATGCATTGTTTTACAATTTTCATACGATCTGGTCACCATGCACAATTCCCTGGAAATTGTACAAGGGAACACTACATATATATACATTTAGAGCTATTTTCCTAAAGCTTGTAGTTTAAAGGTTTGTTTGTCTTGCTTGCTTTGTTTCTATAAATGTTTGCTCAAGCATTGTAATTAAGGTTGACATCTGCAATCAATAGATAGGCGGATTTTCTCACTGTGTTGAAGACCCATTGGTGACCTTCGGCTGTTTTCTGCTCTTTGGTCCGGTTGTTGTTTCTTTGACACATTCCCTGTTTCCATTCTCAATTTTATTAATTGATCAATAATACATTTATGGTCATGAGAAATTTTTCATTTACTATAAATAAGTCAATAATATTTAAGGTAGAAAACTTTTATTTGAGACAATTTATGGAATTGGGGTGTATTTATGCAGTTTTTACATTAGGCTATGCTATCTGCCAAATACATGGAATGATGCAATAATGTAACGGGTAAATAATTTCATGAAATCTTCATGTCAACAATTTTTTTTGCAGTAAACAACCTATATTTACTGTTTAATATCACAGAAACAACTTACTTACAGTGCATTGATAACAATTCCAGACATTTTTTTATATGCATGTCTTAGATGCATGATTTTTTTATTAGTTGTAATTGGCTTTGAACTAGCTGTCTATTACTGTGAGTACTCTCAGATCTGTACTAAGTGTCTTTTTTGTTGTGGGGATATATAATTTCCCTGCCACATCCGGTCTGTATTTTTGTTAGATGTATTCTGGCTTTGTATCGATCTGATGAGTTAAGTCCTTTTCAATGGATTTTTATAGTTTGTCCTGATGTTGTACTGTCACTACACCACTGTTTCAGGTTAGGGGAGGGTTGGCACCTTCAGACTAGTTTAACCCTGCCACATTCTATATGTTCCAGTCCCATGTCAGGAGCCTGTAATTGAGTGGAGGTTGTTGTTTGTTGCAGTTTATCACATTTGTTTTTCATTTATAATGTTTTGTATAGTGTGTTCTTGTGTTGTGCTGTTGCACCACTGTCCAAGGTTAGGGGGAGGCTTTGGCGCCATCTTACTAGTTTAACCCCGCCACATTCTGTATGTGTCTGTCCCAAGTTAGGAGCCTGTAATTCAGTGGTTGTTATTTGTTGCTGTATATCATATTTGTTTTTTGTTCATTATTTTGTACAATCAGGCGTTAGTTTTCTCATTTGAATTGTTTTATATGTCATTTCAGGGCCAATTATACCACATCTTCTTATTTTTCATAGTGCAAGGGTAGAAAAAGCTAAAAATAGCACAAATTCAGGTTTAAGGCTCTAATCTCCCAAAAAATGTTTCACTGGTTTTCGCTTTAAAGTTGTCAGATGACTAAATCAAAACCCCTATATAATAAACCCAATTTTTCAATTTTCACAGCTTTCGAAATGTTTGTACACCTCTGAGAAGCCAAAAAGTTCTAGAATTAAATTTTTTTTCTTAACCTGATTGTTGTGTTTATATGACTGTAAGAAAGTAACTACAGTCATTTAAAAGTACCCATTTTTTATGATTTTCCCATTTTTCATCAATTTTTACCCATTTTTGAGCTATTATCATGAAAAAAATCACAATTTCACAATTAAACTTTTTTTCATACTTTCACAAAAGATGAAGTGGACCAATCTGAATAAATCTGAATAAAAGAGTAGGCCTGGTAAGGCTCCTTTTTGGCCCCAAAATATAGCATTTTAAAATTTTCTTAAAAATATAAACTTTTAGCTATTAATTGGAAGGTAAAATACTTCTGTTACACAGATATGGGTTGTTTTTGGCAATAAAATGGACATGTATCAGGTACTAGCAATATTAATTCATGCAAAATTACTGAAGTCTTCATAATTTTACTATTTGGGCTAATTTTTAGACGGTTTTTGTCTAAAATGGAAGTGGCCGCACTTGTGTTCAGTCTTAATATTTATATATATGTTGTATTTGATGAAAATACATAACATATATAAAGGTTGAGACTGAACATGAATGCGGCCACTTCCATTTTTAACAAAAACCATCTGAAAAGTGACGTTTTGTGGCATATTTGGTAGTTTTTAATATTTAAGCTTAAATTTGAGCGTCTTTAATGACCAGATCAGTTCAAATCTTTTACATTTACTAATTGAATCGACTAAAGTAGACATGCAAGTGTTCAAAAAATGTCAAAAATCTTTCATCAAATGTACTTCGAATTTTAGGCCAGAATTAGACCTTCTCCTTTAACTAAAGACAAGAATATTTCCATAGTACACGGATGCCCCACTCACACTATCATTTTCTATGTTCAGTGGACCGTGAAATTGGGGTCAAAACTCTAATTTGGCATTAAATTTAGAAAGATCATATCATAGGGAACATTTGTACTAAGTTTCAAGTTGATTGAACTTCAACTTCATCAAAAACTACCTTGACCAAAGACTTTAACCTGAAGAGGGCACTATCATTTTCTATGTTCAGTGGACCGTGAAATAGGGGTCAAAACTCTAATTTGGCATTAAAATTAGAATGATCATATCATAGGAAACATGTGTACTAAGTTTCAAGTTGATTGGACTTCAACTTCATCAAAACTACCTTGACCAAAACTTTAACCTGAAGCGAGACAGACGGACGGACGAACTAATGGATGGACAAACGGATGCACAGACCAAAAAACATAATGCCCCTAGGTGGGAACTAAAAACAACAGAATACAGAATGAATGCAGGGACCAGAAAACATAATGCCCCTCAACTATTGTAGGCGGGGGATACTTATTTGTGTGCAATCTATTCAAATGTCCATCAAACTACAAACTATAATTTAAACATATCATAGTTAAATATGTAATAGTTTTCGATTTTCAGTTTAACATGGCCTAGTTGCAAGCTACATCTATACCTATACCTGATATAAAATCTCACCTACATACAAAAGAAAAAAGACGAAAACATGTATCAGTTTTGTAATATATTCTATTTTAAAATTATGCACATATACTACACAAACTGTTGAATTAAATTATTTTTCCAAATGCAATTAAAAAAGGCATTAAACAATTCAATTCTGCTAAAAAAAATCTTGCATTTTTATCTGCCAAAACTTATTTATCAATTGGATAAAACAAATGTCATGTATGTAAAATCAATACATCAGTACATGTGAAAAATCTGACTTAAATATTTAAGCAATTTAAAAATTACAAAATATACATAAAATCTACTGAATTGCTGAATATCATTTTTCAGTATTTGCTATTAATGAATTCAAAATCAATTTGCATATAAAAATCTTTACAACAACATTATTTATGAAAAGTAACAATAAAAAGTCTTCTCAAAATGTACATGTAACCTGTTTCCCACACTACCATGTTTTTATTTTGAGAATGACTTGTTCATTTGAATTAAATTTCCCTAACTCAGGATACATCAGATTTGCATGTTTCGAATGTACCGATAATTGTACCTGTTCACAAAAATGTTCTTTAAAAATATATAAAGACAAAACAACTTCTGTTCACATAACAGAGGTCACCTCAAGCCAACAGAGGTCACCTCAAGCCAATTCCTAATAGATATAAGAAGATGTGGTATGAGTGCCAATGAGACAACTCTCCATCCAAGTCAAAATTTATAAATGTAAACCACTATAGGTCAAAGTACGGTCTTCAACACGGAGCCTTGGCTCACACCGAACAGTAAGCTATAAAGGGCCCCAAAAATTACTAGTGTAAAACCATTCAAACGGGAAAACCAACGGTCTAATCTAAGTTGGTTTTAGCAAGGATTTGTATAGAATAAAAATTCTTGTTTTAAGTTATTCACTTTTTTACAGCATAGGCTATAATTGTAGTACTACATATATAATTTTTTGCTAAGGGGAGATAATTCCATGGACAATTACAATGAATCAAACAATTAATTTCATTCTACATGTATCTTATTTTGAATTATTTGAAGTCAGCAGTGTTATTAAACATGATGTAAATTAAATATATTTTTTTACATGCTTGACCTTTACTTGACATATTCTTCTTTCATATCTATTACTTATATTTAGCAAAATGGAGGGTTATTACATGTTGAACCAACTCCAGCCAGGACACAAAAGACATTGCTTGTTTCTGATTGTAAAATAAAAAATCAAACAGTACTTGTCAAAAATTATATTTCAATCTTAATATGCTGAACCATTGGAATTTAGTGACAAATAAACATTATAAACTACAAAGACATGAAAACAAAAATCAAATTTTATAACAACATGAGATTTGCTTTTTTATAACTACCTTATATGACTGCTAGTTTGAATGTATATATATATAGCAGTTCTCCAAATAATGAATTTTCATATGGTAAAAAATTCTGTCAAAAACTTCATACACAGTAGGAATATGGCAAAAATTTAAATCTTTTTGAGAGTCAGGTAAATATAGAACAAGCCCAGATAACTAGAACTGATAACTAGAACTGAAATAACAAATTTGGTCTTTCCAGTCTTTCAGTCAATTTTGATTAATTTCCATTGTAGTAAATTAAATACTTTTAGTTTTCAGACACTTTGCTTGCAGTCACTAAACATTTCCTTATATCAAAATAAGAAGGTGTGGTATGACTGCCAATGAGACAACTCTCCACCAGAAACCATATGACATATAATTTCCATTCAAATGAGATGTGAAAATGCCCATACAACTGCATACCAGATACCAATGACTATTCATAATGGTACCTTGAAAACTGATCTAAACATTAACTTTAACATTGAAAGTATGCAAATGTTTCAATGTCCATGAACCATGACTGATTGGGCTGGCCATTTAATCTCAAAGGAAATGGGCAGTGTTAATAAATACAAATGTACAAAACAAGCTCCTGATACGTGTCTGTGATCATTTGCAAATATCATTGACTTACTAATAAAGTTTCACTTTAAACTGACCTACATATTATCACTCACTTTAACATGTAAACTAATCTATGCAAAACATTCAAATTCAACAGACCATGACAGAGGGAGCAGGCCCTAGATATGATATGTGCAAATGTTAATACAATTGCATACCAAATACCGTTGTCCAATAGTGGTTCCCATAAACTGACCTAATCACAAACTTTAAACATGTAAACTAAGCAAATTTTCAAAGTCAATAGACTATTCTTGAGGGGGGCGGGGTCATATCGTCTCCATGAAAATGAGATGTGCCAATGCTAATACAACTGCATACTAATTATCATTGACCTGAAACTTGTGGTTTCCCTTAAACTGACCTAATCGCATACACTGTTGACACTACTGTCCTTGGAAACAACAAACCTTAGTCTTGCTTTCATGACTTTGTCAAGTCAGGACAAAAAAAATGAATGTCTTGATGAAAAAATCTTGTCTGACTGCAAGAAAGTATTTTTTGTTGTTCTGGAAACTAGATACTAGTAGCAAACCGACTTTTATTTATTGACTGGTGCAGCTGACTGTTTTAAATACTGAACTGCTGACAAGTACATGACATACTACGTGGGACAAATCTTAAGTAGTCTTTACTGACAACACAGTGTAACTAAATACAAATGTACAGAACTCATTCCTGAGACATGTGCCTCTGATCACACTATACAGGATAAAAGAACACAATATTTGAGACATCTGTTCTAAGAGATCCTTGAAACTTGACTGTATTATCTTCGTGTCACCTGTTATTGTTACCATCTGATGATAAATGCATGAAATGACCCTGTAAACAAAGCAAAAACTTATATTAGTTATAGAAAAGATTATCTCCCTTCTAATTAAGGTAACTTTATTACCCACAATGGCAGTTAAGTTTTCAGCAGCCATGTTTGTGTTAGAATTCTGATACACACTATTCTCTTAAAATTCTGTTTTCTACTCACGTCATATAACAAAAATATATGAAAACAACAAATTATTTTATCAAATCTACATGAAAATATTAACCTTTCCATGTTGATTATTGAGTTATAAAATGGCTGGGGAATATCTGATCCTTAAATCTGTAAGAGTCAAACTATCTAATAATAAAAAAATAATACAGAAGTATTGAGCAACATGAATTAGCAGCCATTAATTGACTGATGGAACTGCAATTAAATACAAAAAATCTTGATAAAACAAGTAATTAATATCTCATTTTTGTTCACTGATCAACAATTGTTATAATAAATACATTTGATAATTACTTTTCTAGTGAACCTAAATACACTAAAAATAATATCTAGTTATCAAAACTTAAACTGTGCCCTTAGTTAAAATACTGCCACAACAAATAATGCTTTTCATTTAGATATATCTTACCCCTTGTCCAGCTAAACACTGTCGACAATTATGTTGTTTGACTGGTAAGGTCTGAGGATTTCTGTCACATTCCGTTTCTGTATTATTATTACTGCAAATATTCTGAAATAGAAAGGCCAATGTGTTACTTTGAGGGAAAAACACATTTATTTACATCATGTATTAAGAAGAAAAAACATGCTTGCATATATAAAAGATGTAGTTTGTGTAGTCTTGCCATCTAATTGTTGGTATAGACTACTTGAATGACTGTTGAATGATATGTAATGAGTTTGATATAAATTGTTATGCTTCGATGAATCATAATGACTGGACATGTTGACCAAATGCTTTTAAAAAAGGAAAAAGAACTTTAAAAAGAAGACACTCCAACAGCACCAGTTCCTTTGATCTTCGCACCAGGTTGAAATTAGATAATGCATTTACACTTGTAAAGAAATTTCACTCATAACCAGAGCACAATTGGATTACATTATTCTCATGGGCCAATAACCTTTTAAAGTCAGCACAATTTCAAGTGTATGTTCAATGTGTGTGCTTACTTTCAAAATGTAGTTTTGCATTTTATGATTTTGAATAAATGCCAAAGAGAGGCGAAAGATACCAAAAGGACATTCAAACTCATAAGTCTAAAATAAACTGACAAAGCCATGACTTAATAAGAAATCTTTTTATATATATCATATACATTGTAGTAAATCACACTCTTTTGAATCAATGACCTTTTTTGTCAATCTTGTTTTATATCATATAGAAAATCAAGATTGAACTCTGGCCTGTTGTAAATGTAAAAATGTAAATCGCTTTTTACTGAAGTGTGAAAAATATTCCAACTATAGAATAAGGTTTAAAAGTATTATTAAATATACTGACTACAAGTAATAGTTAGAATAAGGTAAATACGAAATGTTGCATTAATAGCAAATTATTCTTTAAAAGTCAGGAAAAGGACTAGTTCTTACATATGTATATGTCTAATCTATAGAAATGAGATTTCATCTTCCTAATTACAACATATTATTTCATTATGACGTATACATTGTAATAATGTATTGAAATATTGGCCATTACCAATTACTGTAATTGTGTTTGTGTCAATAAAAATATTTGTATATGTATAAGTAAGTTTATAGAACATGTATCTCATTCTGTGTGTGTGTGTCTTAAAAAGCATGAACATTTTCTTCTGACACTACATTTGCATTGTACTTACAGTTTCCATTGCTTCATGGTTGGTTGCTCTATCAGAAATTTCATGACTTTTATTAACTGGTAGGTGTATAAACTCTCTCTAAAAAAAGTATATGGACAAGTATTAATAAACTAAGTATCCTGAGTATCTGACAGAAATATACACTGCTTCTAGTGTGTTACAATATTTCTCCACTCGAGACAGTTAAATTTTAATATTTAAAGCGTAAGGTTTGCTGAGTTTTTTTAAATAATTAAAATTTAACTGTTGAGAGTGGAGAAATATTGAAATACACAAGTTGAAGTGGTGGAATCTGTTTCTCTAATGATATTCAGACGATATCTAAACAAACTTTATCCTTCCTTTTCAAAGATTTGCAGAAAGTCATGTTTTTTATATGTGACGTCGTCAGGCATGGTTGCATAGGAAATTTAGAAGAAAGCAAGAAAATTTGACCTCATAATTAAATTTCAACCAATCATTTGCCAAGAACAAAGTTTTCTCTAGAGTTGAGAAATATTTTTCTCACACCGATTGAGAAATTTGAAAAAAGCATGAAATAAGAGAAATAATTGTCACATGTGCACTTTTTTCTACAATATTTAACACCAAACTTAGATTTTAAATACCCAAATAGTGTTCATTAGTCCTTATGTAGAAATAGCAATAATAAACTTTTTACAATGGTACAAAGTTTATTTCTAATTTTCAGAAGAAAAACATTTCTTATTCTACTGTCATGACTGTAGATACAATGTATGTATACACTCAAAATTACCGTCAAAAAAATATTGTTGAATAAAGTTTATTGTTTAAATTTCTGAAATTAAAATTAAAAAAAATAACTCTAGAACGGTTAAAGTGACGCCACCAAAATTCAAACTTGATCTGTGTTTTGTGGTAATAAGCATTGTGTATAAGTTTCATAACATTTGGTTGAGGCAAACTTAAGTTAGAGAACGGAAACTAAAAATTTTGCAATTTTTCTATTTATAAAGGGGCATAACTCTAGAACGGTTAAAGTGACGCTACCAAAATTCAAACTTGATCTGTGTTTTGTGGTAATAAGCATTGTGTATAAGTTTCATAACATTTGGTTGAGGCAAACTTAAGTTAGAGAACGGAAATTAAAAATTTTGCAATTTTTCCATTTATAAAGGGGCATAACTCTAGAACGGTTAAAGTGACGCCACCAAAATTCAAACTTGATCTGTGTTTTGTGGTAATAAGCATTGTGTATAAGTTTCATAACATTCATTGACATTTGGTTGAGGCAAACTTAAGTTAGAGAACGGAAACTAAAAATTTTGCAATTTTTCTATTTATAAAGGGGCATAACTCTAGAACGGTTAAAGTGACGCTACCAAAATTCAAACTTGATCTGTGTTTTGTGGTAATAAGCATTGTGTATAAGTTTCATAACATTTGGTTGAGGCAAACTTAAGTTAGAGAACGGAAATTAAAAATTTTGCAATTTTTCCATTTATAAAGGGGCATAACTCTAGAACGGTTAAAGTGACGCCACCAAAATTCAAACTTGATCTGTGTTTTGTGGTAATAAGCATTGTGTATAAGTTTCATAACATTTGGTTGAGGCAAACTTAAGTTAGAGAACGGAAACTAAAAATTTTGCAATTTTTCTATTTATAAAGGGGCATAACTCTAGAACGGTTAAAGTGACGCTACCAAAATTCAAACTTGATCTGTGTTTTGTGGTAATAAGCATTGTGTATAAGTTTCATAACATTTGGTTGAGGCAAACTTAAGTTAGAGAACGGAAATTAAAAATTTTGCAATTTTTCCATTTATAAAGGGGCATAACTCTAGAACGGTTAAAGTGACGCCACCAAAATTCAAACTTGATCTGTGTTTTGTGGTAATAAGCATTGTGTATAAGTTTCATAACATTCATTGACATTTGGTTGAGGCAAACTTAAGTTAGAGAACGGAAACTAAAAATTTTGCAATTTTTCCATTTATAAAGGGGCATAACTCTAGAACAGTTAAAGTGACGCCACCAAATTCAAACTTGATCTGTGTTTTGTGGTAATAATCATTGTGTATAAGTTTCATAACATTTGGTTGAGGCAAACTCAAGTTAGAGAATGGAAACCAATTTTGGGACGTACGGACGGATGTGCGTACGTACGTACGTAGACGGACAAGGGTAAAACTTAATACCCCCACCGCTACGGCAGGGGCATAAAAATGATCTTAGTTTCCAAAAGATCTCATTTACATATCTATAGTACTAAAATAACAAGGTCGAATTTGTAAGCCGACATGACTTTAAAACGACGAATCAAAGAATTCAACTTTATATATAACTAATATAGGACACCATTAGAAATTACACCATTCCAGGCCCTTTTATTTTGCACATATTCAATAATACCAATAACTAATAAGTTCCGAATTGAATCTGATACCAATACCAATAGTACCTGTTACCTAATCTGTACGTTCTGCCTCTGTCAGGCGCACCACCAAACATTGTATTTGGGATTTGCTATATACACAGGTCATAATCACAACCTAACTTCGTCATTATATAGGGATTGACACTACCAAATTCAATCATTGACCAAAACAATATATCTACAAGTAGATTCTGGTTATATTAAGAAAACCAGGACAGATTCAAACAGAAAGAATGTGAAAGCAGAGATTGAAAACTGTGCACCTTATAATCAGCATGACTATCAAATGACAATACAAATACAAATAAATGGGGAATGTGTCCATGGGACACAGATGATGCCCCCGCTTGCATATCATTATAAAGGGACATAACTGAAGAACAGTAAAAGTGATGCAACCAAAATTTGTACTTGATCTGAGTTTTGAGGTAATAAGCATTGTGTATAAGTCTCATAACATTTGGTTGTGGCTAACTTAAGTTAGAGAATAGAATAAAAAAATTCAGCAATTTTTCGATTAGTAAACAGGCATAACTCTAGAATGGTAAAAGTGACAACATCAAAATTCAAACTTGATCTGTATTTTGTGGTAATAAGCATTGTGTATAAGTTTCACAACATTTGGTTGAGGCAAACTAAAGTTAGTGAACGGTAACGAAAAATTCAGCAATTTTTATTTTTAGAAAGGGGCATAACTCAAGAACAGTAAATGTGACACTACCCAATTTCGAACTTGGTTTGTATTATGTGGTAATAAGCATTGTATATAAGTTTCATACCATTTGGTAAATGCAGACTAAAGAAAGAGAACAGAAACGAAAAAAATTCAGCAATTTTTATGTTTAGTAAGGGCATAACTCAAGAACGGTAAACGTGACGACACCCAATTTCAAACTTGATCTGTATTATGTGGTAATAAGCATTGTGTATAAGTTTCATAACATTTGGTTGAGGCAATCTAAAGTAAGAGAACGAAAACGAAAACTACATATTTATTTGTACAAGCTTTAATCTAAATGCGAGAAAAATGAGATATTCGCCGAGCTTTCTCCTTTTTTGTAACGAGTACAAATGCATGTTATATTTTCCTACACTGTACAAATTATGTTTAAGCCGACAATTTATAATTTACACTTAAAAACATGTACCTTTATTTTACCGATGTTACTTTTCAATAAAATCAACAATATTTTACGGGGACCGCAAAGTAAACTGCAACGTAAACAATGATTTAAATGTATCTGTTTGCTTCCAATAGAAGCAGGAGACAGGATACCTATGCGTATACTATTATGTATCTATATACTAAAATGGTCAACTACAGGACACAAGTCCTTCTTCCAGCACCCAAAAAAAAAACACATTTGCTTCAGCTGACAAAGCACGGTTAGGTCTGAAATTAAGGTATATGGACATTTGGTTTAAAAGTTGTCAATCAAATATTCTTAATTTATCTTCCAACATATTCATTTTTGGTTTGTATAAATGACTGTTAACGTCATAATCCAACTATGTTTCTTACGTCTATACTTTCGCGGACCATCGGACTTTAGTGTATGGAGGCATCGCACTTTAGCGCAGACCATCGCACTTTAGTGTGACCATCATACTTTAGCGTCCCCATTGCACTTTAGAGTCCTACAATACATATATACATATCGTATTTTGTGTGTGTATAAGAAAGTGTTTATATTAACTGGATTTTACCTTTTACCGTGTACATACATGTACATTGTAGATATAATTTCTACTTGGATTTATCCTTGGTGTTCCTTTTTAAGGAAGCTCATACAGAGAGAAGAACCACAAAATGTATTTCACTTTTAAAAATCTAGTTGATGCTAGACCTTAAAATTTTTCAAACTGCATTGGTATGTCTGTACTCAGGTAATTTTTAAGATGTATAAAGACAAAAATAATTTGGTTATGATGAACCTTCACTTGAACATCAGTATGAAGGTCGTATCTATTTTCAATATAACATTCTTACCACAGGACAAAAGCATTTTGCTTTTTCGTTTATGCTTTCATTTTCAGAAACAATGACAGAAAATGGTCTTTTCCTTGAACAAAACATTGTCGACAGAGCTGAGCCGACCCACACTAATTTTTAAATTCAACCGGAAGTAAATAAGAAAATAAAACCTGGAACGAATGCGGACAGAATTTGAAAGTAGAAGTTAAAGGTAAAAACGAAAGTAGGTATTTGAGTCAAAGGGCATTTATTTTCAGTGGATTAGCTGTCCCAATATATAGTCGGGAATTCCTATAATTTATCTGGATGGAAAACTCAGCCTTTGGATGAAAATCAGAGGAAAAGAGAAACAAAATTGAAACTTCAGAAACTGAGACAGGTACTGAGGTAAACTTGATTCAAAATTGATTCATCACAGAACAAACGCCTCTGACTGCTGAGGACAGAGGTCAAAATGTGTTACTCATACTTTACAATTAATAATAAAAGTAACCATGGTAATACTATTTGTACTAAAATGGAAGTTACATTTTTATATGTTTTTATATTATAGCATTCTGATTTTCCTCAAAATTAAAGGTTGTCCAACTTTATAAAATTAAGAAGATTTTGTGGTATGATTGTAAATAACTATGAAACATCTTTCCACAGTGACAAAAAAGACAATAGAGTACAAGAGTTTAGGTCATCATACAGCATTCAACAATGACCAACATTCTGATGTATGCTATAGACAAATAAACAAATATGGCATCAGCAACAAACACAATTATAAAAGTACAATCTACTGACCTGGGACAGACACATAAAGAATATGACTGGTTTTACACTTAATGCTTGCAAGCTGTCAACCCTCTGCTGAGCTGGAACATTGGTTTTACAGCACAACTTAAGAACAAACTGTAAAAATCAGCTGATAAGGGCTTGATGTAATTATCAATCCATACACATCCAAGATGAAATAAATAGTCTGAAAAAAACATAACGTTGTGCAATACCAAAATATGAATATGGACAGGATTTAGGACTGAAAAACATTATATGACGGACACCAACAACAACAACTGTATTATAAGCTCCTTATTTTTGTCATAATGAATGTGGCTGAGTTGAACTTGTTTGTAAGCTCTCAACCCTCCCTTCTCAGGGAGAGTGTCAATGATGTTACGGCAAAACATAAGAACAACTTGTTAAAATCAGTTGGAAAGAGTTTGACTCATCAGATGGACACAAAACAAAAAACAACTAACAAGAACACAAAAGACACAAAAAATACTGATCTAAGAGTACTCACAGTTACTAAAAGCTAGGTCAAAGCCTTGTCATATATTTTATATGCAAAATACCATCTTTGATTGCAATATATATTAAACTTCAACATTTTTCCACTTTTATTATAGCCACCATGATGTTCGATAAGTATCATGCCCTTAAAGTGCTTCAGAAAGAGGAGGTGTTATTTAGTTCCAAGCTAAATCCAGTGGAAATATTACCTCATCTTACCAGCATGTCAGAGATGAGCAAGGTAAAATGAAGGACTCAAGATATATAATAATCATACTAGTATTTATTAAGCTACTGTAAAGTGGAGAATTTTCCGGAGGGGTTTACTTTTTTGCGTACATTGTGTAAATCTTATCTTTCAGGAAGATAAGAATCAGATAAGAAACAGGTTTGATGCTAGTAATTGTAAAATTTAAACTCTGTCTGGGACTATTATACTATAGTATAATAGTCCCAGACTCTGTGTATAAAAATGAACCACATTATAATATGTAGATCTGAAGTGTTTCATCAAACCAGCATATAAAAAAAATAAGCAAGATAAGGGGTGCACAAGGGGCAAGGTAAGAGAAAAAACACAACAGATACTATTTAATCACAGGCACTTGTCTCTGAAAAAAAATTACCTATATCATGTATATACTATAATGTTATATTAAAGGTTATGGGTAATTTTTTTTTAGAGACAAGTGCCTGTGTATTTAATTACATATGAAATCAATTTGGAACATTATCCATTGTAAATATCATGTCAAAATAAGCAAGGGAAGAAAAAGGACATAGCAAATAGTTTTTGAAAGTCAAAACAAGATCCAAACAAAATAATCACCTTGTCAGGTATTGAGAAAGGAAGATGTGCTTTGCATTTTTTACAACCAGTTTTGTGTGTTTATACTACAAACATAGCACATAAGAAGAATTTGTTGAGATATTACCTATATGAACAAATTTTTTTTGAAAATATTTCCTCTGTTGGTATAATGACAATGAAACTATTTATTTTATAATATATTTAATATAATTATCAATTCTACACCAACCTTCTATACCTTGTTGTTATGTGACCTAGAAAATCTGAGTGAAAATTCAGGTTCATGGCATAATCCTGGACATCAAATTATTTAAGAAAATGTTTTGTGTCAGGCTTGCAGATATTATTAAAGCTGATTTTGGTTATGTACATGCATAATGTGTAATAATAGAGTTGTGTGTTCTTGGTTTATATTCAATTGAATAATAATTGTGGAGATGGCACTTAAATATTTTCAAATTTGTTACCAGTATGGGTATACCTGACACAGTAAGTCTTTCTATGACACACCAAGAAAATGCTTGTTGTTTCAGAAACAATATTGTAATTTTTATGGCCCCACAGCAAAGTGGTCAGGACCATATAGTGTTACCCCAATCTATCATTCAGTCAATTCCATTGTCATTCTGTTATTCCGCAAGTTATACAGACTTTCTAAATGCCTTCACATATTGAGCTGATTTTTAGTATGTGAGTCTACTATGAGGAGTTACAGATCAAGTTCAGGCTTTGTTCTGCTCTGCTGATTTTTTGCCAAAATTATGGGCTTTGGACATTCCATCATTCCACAACGAACAGGTATGCAGACTTTTTTTCTAAACGCCTTCGCAATATTGAGTTAATTTTTAGTACGTGAGTCTGTTATGATGAGTTACAGATCTTGTTTACATTTGGTTCCGCTCCACTGATTTGTGCCGAAATTACAGGCTTTGGACTTTGAAAATTTCGTGAAAATAACAGGTCTATGGACTTTTATTCTCAAATTTCAACTCCTAAAAATGGCTTCAAGCTAATTTTGCTAGCGGGGCCATTCATGTTGTTCCGACACGCCTAGTTTATATATTCCTTTAATCTAATTTATTCTTTCTTTTACTATTTTTTATTCTTTCTGAATATGATTGAAATATTTGCCACTGCATGTCAAGCAAACACAATCATCATAATCTTTTGCAGCAAGATATAAAATGTTAACAGAACAATATTGTCTTCCTGAACATGTCAGGTATTTAAACAGGGAAGCAAAGTAAACAAAAATCAAATTTTATCTTTTGCAGCAAGAAATTAAATGTGAACAGAACAATAAGGGAGAAAGAATAGCTACGCAACATTTACTGAAAAGGATTCGACAACAAGATAAATGTTTGATAGAGTTCATTAGGGCTTTGAGAGATCCTGAAATTTGTCAAACAGATTTGGCTGATATGTTAGACCCCAATCATTTACTGGATACAGGTAAATTGAATTAAGTCACACAGTCTCCTTATTTTTATGAGAGATTTTGTGGCAGGATTAAACATGTTTGTGTGCTCAATCCTCCCCTTAACCAGTGGTGTAACAGCACAGCATTAGAAAAACAAAATTGATATTAGTACATATAAAATAAAAATTTTAAGATTTTACTTCTGTGTTAAATTGATAACTTTTGATGACAAGTTTATTCAAAGGATTACAGTGAGAGGTGTACTGAAATTTGGACGTCTCTAAACTATTGATTCCAGTGGGTTTAAGCACTCTGTCAGTTGGAGGATCCAAAAATCCTCTCTTTTACTTCTAATGATGTCTGACCCAGGGTCATTTGGATCAGTCAAGAAAACTTTGATGATTTCAAAAGACATAAGGTGAATGTTGTGCCCTGTCTGGTTGAAGTGTTTGCCAGTTGTCCGTTAAGGACTGAAACCAGTCAGGCTCTTTATTATCATGAGATGCTATTAGAACCTTGCAACAGCATATATTTTCCTATATTTTATTCAATGTATTAATTAATTTACATGTATCATGTCTAAATTTATGAACTTTATAAACTACATCATCATAAGTTTAGGTTGAATTTTTGGTACTGTAGTTGGTTGTCACTTCAACTTGAAACTTAGTACATGTATATTCATTATGAAGTGAACTGTAATGTTTATGCCAAATGAGGGTTTTGACTCAGATTCATAGTTAGCTGTATATGGAAATTTGTTAAGTAAAAGTTTTGGTTTAAGATAGGTTGAAGTTTTGGTATAAAAAAAAATTAAAGTTTTGGTTAAGGTAGTTTGTTGTCATATCAACCTGAAACTTTGTACACATGTTCATTATCAATTGAACTTATTAATATATGAAACATTTTTCGACCAGGATTTTACACTTAACTGAACATAGAGATGCGATATTGCAAGTTGGGCATATTGTCCTATGGATACATTTCTTGTTTTCATGTGAATTAAAAATGTATTTGATAATTTAGAAATACAAAAAAAAAATTTTAGTACAAAGATACATTTTTGTCTCGCCTGCGACAGTCGCAGAATGCAAGACATAGGGATTACATTCAGGTGAATGGGTAAACTATTTGTATAAAGCTATATATTTCAGAAGGTAGCAGACCTGGATGCTTTATACCTTATACACAGATACCTAAGTTTCCGTCTGTTATATGTCCATTGTCCTTGACCTTTTTTTCATGGTTCAGTGATTGCTTGAAAAAAATTTACAGTTCTTTTGTAAACATATCTGTCAGGTAGGGTTCACCTGACCTCGACCTCATTTCGTGGTCAAATCAGTATCATGGTTCATGTGACAAAGTTTAGTTTTTATGGTTTGGTCTATTTCTCAGATATAATAAGCATTAGGTCATCTATATTTGGTGTATGGAATGATGGCAAAGGTATACATGTCTGTCTGACAGGTTTCATATGACCTTGACCTCATTTTCATGGTTCATTGTTCAATGTTAAGATTTTGTGGTTTGATCTGTTTCTCAGGTTCTATTAGCCATTGGACCACTATATTTTGTGTATTGAAGATTAAAATAATTTTAAAATTAGATTAAATATACATGTTTTGAGGGAGACAACACTGTAAACATCCTGTTTTTTGGCAGTGAAAATTGAAAACTTATTTGCAGCCACTGTAGCTCTTTTCAAGCAGGAAACCGTACCCTGAAACAAGATTTTTATTAAAGGCCAGGTAAAAACCTATGAATTTCATACAGTTTTGATTATGGGAAATGTGCCTGTATCATGTTTACATGGGTATGCACATGACCTGATTTCAGGTTTTTTATGTTCAGATTAGACAACTTTTTCCCCCTTTTCTCTGGATAAAACTTTTTTACTATATTAAAAGTACACTATATTTTTATTTCAATATAAACTTGAGAAAATTCTGATTCCAGTGATATCTAGTTTTATACAAGTATCTTTATTAACCATTCCACCACTAAGGGTCACTTAGGCATGGTCCCTTAAAATATGACGTCATAGAAAAAAACTGTTGATTGCACCCTTAAAGGTTCAAACATATAATATAGTGAGGTCTTAGCATAGAAATGTGTTAGTGAATGGAGTAAAACAATTCTGAAAAATATCATATGGCATGCAAACTTTAATTTAAAAGCATCAGTTTGGTATATTTAATGCAAATATTACAGATTTGTACATAGCAACCAGATATAAGAAAACCAGACTGTGTGCAAATTTTGAAGTTTTTTCATCTTTTTGCGACGTCATAATATTTTTATTCACTCTCTCATATATTTGGAACCAAAAGTTGCACATGAAAAGTGTAGATTTTTTCTACTTTGACCTTTACTACTGATCAGTGTAACACACATTTTATTCATTATATTATATATTTAGTACTTTTATAGTCAAATAGCTACAAGTGCCGCTCCTAAGAAATACACTATTTCAATATTTTTCTCAACTCAGCTACACCTTAGTTCATATAATACTAGGGAAAAATCTGTTTAAAGTAACTTTATTTATGTTTATTTCATAGTTTTTATTCTATTTATTCAAAAGAAACCCAATTTTATGATTTTTTCTTTGTATAACTGATGAAAATGTGATACAGGAAATGTTTGGAATATGCCAGTTTAACTATTTGCCACTGGCCAATATGCCAATACTATGCGACATAAAAATGAGCTGTAGTTTCACTATCAGTGGTCGTAATCCTTAAAGTAAGACATCATTTTAATCGATATAATGTACAGATTCAGAAAAGTAGAGAATTTCTTATATATCGCATACAAAGTTTTGCTTAAAGGTTCAAACATATAATATAGTGAGGTCTTAGCATAGAAATGTGTTAGTGAATGGAGTAAAACAATTCTGAAAAATATCATATGGCATGCAAACTTTAATTTAAAAGCATCAGTTTGGTATATTTAATGCAAATATTACAGATTTGTACATAGCAACCAGATATAAGAAAACCAGACTGTGTGCAAATTTTGAAGTTTTTTCATCTTTTTGCGACGTCATAATATTTTTATTCACTCTCTCATATATTTGGAACCAAAAGTTGCACATGAAAAGTGTAGATTTTTTCTACTTTGACCTTTACTACTGATCAGTGTAACATACATTTTTATTCATTACATTATATATTTAGTACTTTTTATAGTCAAATAGCTACAAGTGCCGTTCCTAAGAAATACACTATTTCAATATTTTTCTCAACTCAGCTACACCTTAGTTCATATAATACTAGGGAAAAAATCTGTTTAAAGTAACTTTATTTATGTTTATTTCATAGTTTTTATTCTATTTATTCAAAAGAAACCCAATTTTATGATTTTTTTCTTTGTATAACTGATGAAAATGTGATACAGGAAATGTTTGGAATATGCCAGTTTAACTATTTGCCACTGGCCAATATGCCAATACTATGCGACATAAAAAATGAGCTGTAGTTTCACTATCAGTGGTCGCAATCCTTAAAGTAAGACATCATTTTAATCGATATAATGTACAGATTCAGAAAAGTAGAGAATTTCTTATATATTGCATACAAAGTTTTGCTTAAGGGTGCTATAAACAGTTTCGTATAAAATACTAGGGGTTATTCCCCGACTAAGAATAACCATGGAGGGAAATCCCTTTTTATTCATATATTTGATACAAAAGTATCATGTTTTTTGTATTTGATTGTAAAAATTAGTTAATTAGCTTTCAATTTAAACAGGTTGAAAGATTAAAATAATTTTAAAAATTAGATTAAATATACATGTTTTGAGGGGAGACAACACTGTAAACATCCTGTTTTTTTGGCAGTGAAAATTGAAAACTTATTTGCAGCCACTGTAGCTCTTTTCAAGCAGGAAACCGTACCTGAAACAAGATTTTTATTAAAGGCCAGGTAAAACCTATGAATTTCATACAGTTTTGATTATGGGAAATGTGCCTGTATCATGTTTACATGGGTATGCACATGACCTGATTTCAGGTTTTTATGTTCAGATTAGACAACTTTTTCCCTTTTCTCTGGATCATTGAATGATAGTAAGGTGTACATGTCTGTCTGGCATGGTCTATCTGACCATGACCTCATTTTCATAGAACATTGATAATGTTAAGTTAATGTGATACTTGTAGCTAAACCATATTACAGACATTCAACATAAATTTAATGATAAGTAAAACAGGTGAGACATTTAAGTGTGTGCACTCTTGTTTGTATTTAAAATTTTTAAAAAATTAAAACTTATATCATAGGAATATATCCACATTGTATCAGTCAAGTTCGAAAATTAGTGCCTATCAACAATTTTTAAAAGAGTTATGCCCCTCTGAAACATTAGTTATATGGAAAATTGCATTGTTAGCGATCTAACGTGTACAATTCTTGCCAGATTTTTATAAAACTTATATCATAGGTTTATATCAGCAATATCTCCAACAAATTCGAAAAATCAGTCCCGATCAATTATTTTTAAGAGTTATGTCCCTTGGAAATATCAGTTATATGGAATATTGCATTGTAAGCTCTCTGATGGGTACAATTTTGCCAGATTTTTATTAAATTTATATCAAAGGTTTATATGAGCAATGTCTTGGACAATTTTGAAATCAGTGCTGATCAAATATTTTTAAAAAAGTTATGCTCCTTGGAAATATTATTTATATCTGAAATTACATTGCATTTTCTCTCAAGCCTTCATTTCTCTACAATATATAAAAATTTTAAAGAAATTTTTAGTTTTTGCCAATGGACAGATAAAATATGTGCAATGCAGGGGACATTGGAACTCTGTTCTTTATCTTCTTCCTTTATTTTTTGTCATGAGGGGGGGGGTCTGTTTCTCTTCAATTTAAAGATATTTGTATATCCACTTGGTATCTTCAACCTCTTTTTAGACTTATAGAGACTTCAATGAAATACCACAGGAAAAATAAAAATAAGGAATCTTGTGCAATACAGGTATTTGAAACAACAGTTTGTCACAAAAGCCATCTCAATTACACTTTTTTTTTATCAGGAAAGAAATGTGATCAGCCAGCTCCATCTGTACCATTAGAAACAAAAGCTGTTAGAGTTACAGAGGCGACTACACCACCAATATACAATGGAGCAACACAGCTCAGACATTTACCATTTTCAGTAATGAAAATTTTGCAAATTTTAGATTATGATGAAAAGTGGAAGGACCTTGCAGAATATCTTGGTAATGTTATTTATAGAGTTGTAGTAACTGTATTATGAATTGATTTTTACTCTAGGAATACTAAATTTTCCTGGATTGATTGGATACAAGCAATGATCTATATTAATTATATGATATTTCGTGTTAAAGAAGTTTCTCATGGAGCTAGTCCAAATTTTGCAGATATCATTTTTTGTCAAAAATTTTCACAAGTTAGAAATACCATGTGTTATCATTAAATTTCTCATAAATTAATTTTGAGAATACATCTTCAGTATGATAGTGTCTGAACTATACTAGACCAGTATTATTTTTTTGTCAAAAAATTTCACAATTTACAAATAGCATGTGCTTTCATTAAATTTCTCATAAATTAATTTTGAGAATACATCTTCAGTATGATAATGTCTGATCTATACTAGACAAGTATTACATTTTTGCCTTGTCTTGTCTCATCTCCTTTCTTTGAGACCAACTACATGTATAACTTTAATTTGTCTTGTCTTATATTTTCCCCACTGTACTTGAAGCAAACAACAATCAATCTGGCAATCTTATACTTTTCCCTTTCTGGACACCATCAATAAAATAAATTGGAAAATTTTTCATTTATTTGTTGAAAAGATAATATTTCTTAACGATTCAATATATATTTTCTTATGTTACGGGGACCCAACTGAGATACAACATAAGCTCTGTCGTAGTTGGAATTTCACTGTGTTCTCTTAAACCTGTAGAAGAGATTGCATACTTCTACAACTTTTTCGTCATGTATCAATGTTAAAAAATCAGGAGTTAACTGTTGTGAATTTAACAATAAAGGTTAAAAATATCTTATTTTACAGGATACACTGTTGAGGAAGTCCAGCATCTACAGACTACACCGAAGAGTTGTACAGAAAAGTTAATAGCCAACTGGTCCAGTGGGGATAAGCCAGTTCAAGCTACCGTAGAAAACCTTTTCACTGCTTTAGATTTCATGGAAAGGAAAGATATCATGTGTGATCTTGAACAAATATTGAATTATAAATTCAAAAAGCAAGAGTCAGAGAAACCTAGTTTTATATTTGACTCTAAGGAAACATTCTTTGATATCCAGGACAGAAAATCACATGACAACAAGGCAACAATCTTATATGATAGGACAAATGTGAGCAAAACACCAACAGAAGAAGGTGATATGTTTCAAAGTATTGAAATAGATGGAGTGTCTCTTGAAACAAAATTCAGTGCTCAAGATGAAAGGGAATTAAAATCGTTCAGATCAGCAAATTATGCATCATCTCATATTCCTGAAAACATTCCCCGACAGGAGACAGAAAAACCAAATGTTCTGGTTCAGAATGGAGAAAATGATAAAGACAAAAGAATGGAAAAACAGATCTTCCCAGACAAATCTTCACCTAACACTTACTGCAACACAGAGCCGTTCTCAATAGAAAACAATGCTCTTCAATCAATTAATGAGCAAAAAAGTGAAAATGTTTCTAAAATAAATACCACAGAGACAAGTTCTTCTGCACAACAACAGAAAGTAGAAAATACTGATCCTATCATAGATGTTGGAAATAACAACACCAAATATGTCCACAAAAATATGACAGATAAGATTATTGACATTGTCAAGAGCAAGCCATTAGTTGTTGGTTCTGTCATTGGTGCTTTATCATTGGGATTGATTGCTTACAGTAGAGATAGTTAAATACAGTTTCTTATAAGAACCAAGCAGAAGTTTAATGCCTTTGTTCAGAATATACCTTCCATAGCTCTACTGTTTGTTTTAATAGTTTACATTTTTGAAAAATGTTATATTCACAGACTTAACTTAACCCAGTATTTGATAATCATAGTATGGAAAAACTGAGTTATAACCTCCCCTAACCTGTAATATCAATTATAATAATTATAAAGTTAGGGTAAGTGTTAATAGAAATTAGAGCATCTAAGAAAATGCTTGATTCAAATAAGAAAACTGTATTTAACAGTAAAATTATTTAATTAGTAATTTAGTTGATTTCAGATTAATTCACAGACTTAACTTAACCCAGTAAATTCAATAGTAATATCAATTATAATAATTATAAAGATTTTAGAAATTATTTTTTGATTTAAGAAACTGTATTATGGTTAGGTTTCAAACGTTTTTATTTTTTAATTTTATTATGGTTGGTTGTATTTGTTGATTTGAATAGCTGCTGGTTGATTTTTGTGATGATTACAGTAGATAGTAGGTTTTACTTTGGAACACCAAAAACAACATACAAAAAACCTATTATTGTCATTTTCAATTTGTCAGTTACATATGTTGAAATTTATGGTGCCATATATACGAATTATTAGTCCGAAAAGAGAAAAATAAAACCATCTCAATTTCTACAATTTACAGTTTACCATGTTTACATACCAATTACTGTTACCTACTTTATTTTTAGCACAAGAAACATTTTGTGTAAATATGGCATAACATCAAACAAATATGTTCATTGTATTTATAATAATTTAGCATTGTTACATTTTATTAATTCAGCATTGTTACATTTTATTCACACATTGATATATCAGGTTTTCTTATTTTTTGAATGAGGATGATGTTATGCGTCTATTTCCTTGACAGAATTGACAGTTGTTGGGCTGTTCAAAAATTAAAATAAAAATGTAAATAAACTAAGGCTTATTGTTGTGCAACATGACTCATAATATCATGAAAATATTCCATTGTATATATACCAGTATATTCCGCCATCTTAAATATTATTATGTAGTCCTGTACTTAATGTTGTTATTCTTATTTTTTCAAATGATTTATCAATTTATTTTACAAAACATGTGTTCAAATTTATAAGTGCTATCTTTGATTTATTAATTGTAAATAATGAATATTTAAGAAAGATTTATGTGATAAATTTTGAATAAGGTGATCCCTTCTGACATAATTATCATTCCTATATTATAATATCTAGAGTAAATTCCCATTTTCTGGGGGTTTTCATTTAGGACTAACATGCATGAGTCAAACAATATGGTCAAGAGTTTTTGTATTAGATTAGAGATTCTCCTCATTTTTTTTAAGTATGAATACTTCTTTATAATTAATTTCATTTTGTATGTGCAGAATGATTAATTCCTATGGAATTCTTCCAAATAAAGCGACAATAAAAGTCAAAAGTTCTGTAAACAACAATAAAAAAATGAATTAGCAGTTGCATCAGGAAAATATTATACAGTCTTAAGTCAAAATTGGAAATGTTGTTAAAGGACCAAAAAATAATCAGAATTTCAAATTGATACTTGCCATAAAGAATGATTTACCAGAAGACAAATGTATGATTTTATTGTATGATTTTTGTTTATTTTATACAAAAAGTGCTCATGGTTTGTGATATAAAGAAAGCTTTCAAAGTGCTGTTTATGACTTTCAACCTGGCCTCTGACCACAATGAATTCCCTTTGTTTGTGGTGTACAAACAAAGTATATTATGTACATGCACTATATTGGCTATTTTTCTTGATCATTCTTTGCAAATCAGTCTTCCCTGTTTTGTATGAGGATTGATTGAACCAGTACCTATACCATTGCTTGCAATTTAGTCATGTTTATTAGATAATTATTTGATACAATTTTTTTCTTCCTGTTTTGGCATTTCTGAAGAGCAAAAATACTTTCAGCAATACACAAAAACAAACACTTTCATTGATTCATTAAATGACCTTTTACAGGGGAAGATAAACAATGTATTATGAAGATATATGTATAATAAAGATGTTATTGCACTAATGGTCTTGGGACACAGTTAGCATCCTTTGATTTTCATTGTCTACAAATATAGTCCCTAGCGTGGACTGTGTATAACTTGCAAATTTTTCATACACCTTCCAAATTCATTCTTTATTTGTTATAACGTAGTAATGTAATTATGCTTTATTTTGGCAAATTTTCTGTGATATTTTATCTTTATTTTCCATTATGAGTAAGATTATTTATTTTCATGTGTAGAGACATACAGGTATTGATTTCAATATTTGGCTTGATTTTCATATTGCTTATTTTGCCGATATTCTCTTGAATTAATAAGCGAAGTTGAACAATTTGTTTAATTTATCATATTGATATTTCTTACAGAAAGAAGGTAGTATATACCATTAAATTACTGTTTAGCCCAAAATTGTTGCTTTATTTCTGGTGTAAACAAATTTCCCTTTAACACACTAAGTTTTAGAAAAATATGATTGACAAAATTTGAACTATCTCTACAATTTTATCTTTCAAACATTTGAAGGATAACCGTTGTAAATTTTATTTTATCATTTTTTGAAAGTTTATGTTCCCTATAGGATATATATATGATGTTCATTTTGGCATTTAACTTCATCTAATGGTATGTCCGAATATCAGAACATTAGAAGGCCAAAAAATTTTCAAAATGGGAATGAAATTACTTCAAACATCTTAATCATACTAAACACCAACAATATAAAAATATGAAATTTATTTGTTTAAAATAACTGTATTAATGAATTTTTAATTTCTAACAAATGAATGGAACAGACTATGTGTTTGCAAACACACTTTGTTTTGTTTTGATATAGACATAATATAGGTTGCATCAAGGATTTGTATAGTAAGACTATACAAATCCTTGGTTGCATTAACATTTTGCCCCTGCCGTAGCGGAGGGGGCATTAAGTTTTACCCTTGTCCGTCTGTACGTATGTACATCCGTACGTCCCAAAATTGGTTTCCGTTCTCTAACTTGAGTTTGCCTCAACCAAATGTTATGAAACTTATACACAATGCTTATTACCACAAAATACAGATCAAGTTTGAATTTTGGTAGTGTCACTGTAACCATTCTAGAGTTATGCCCCTTTATAAATGGAAAAATTACAAAATTTTTAGTTTCCTTTCTCTAACTTTAGTTTGCCTCAACCAAATGTTATGAAACTTATACACAATGCTTATTACCACAAAACACAGATCAAGTTTGAATTTTAGTGATATCACTTTAATTATATATAACATAAAACAGTGAAACTCATCAATACCAAAATACTTTAGACTGAATATTTTGTTCAGATTATACAGATTTTCCTGTCATACAGGATAAATTACTTAGAAATATCACTGTGTTCCCAGTACAAGAGTTTGAATTTACACAGGTTTCTGGATGAAGTAGATTTTGGTATAGCCATTGTATTTTATGTAACTCTAGTAACCATTTAATATCAGATATTTATTATTGCTGTAATTCCCTGGAAAAAAATCTATTTATCACATACCTCATGAAGTCAATTTCATCCATTGTTATATTTGACCATGTCTTTCATTTAATAAAATGTTATTTCATCAATGTTATTTATGTATGTTTTTCAATTATTGTGTTGTCAACTCTTTAGAGTATAAATTTGCATTTCAAATAAAGTTCATTACTGTAGTTTTCATCTCAGTTTATTAAGGGGTAACTTCATTTGTTAACTAACATAATAGTGCACATTTTAAATTTAGCAGATAACAGTATTGTATTTGAAGATTTGAGGGCATCAATTGACAATTTGATGGTAGCAAGTTGTGTTTACTGCTGACACGTTAGAGAGCCATTAAAAGGATATATGCAACAATCAAATAAGAAATTAATAACCCTAAATATTCAAATATAATATTGTTATCCACTAACAGAGCCGCTAAATCATAATTTTAAAATTGGTACACAGTGTCTGCACTTGTACACAATTCAGACCATCAATCATGGAATTAATGCCATTAAATTTAATTCAGTGGCGTAGCTAGGCAGAAGCTCGGAAGCCAAGGCTTCAACATCGTTTTGTCAAAAAAAAAAACATAATAAAAAAAAAAAAAAATTAAAAGGAGCTACAGGGATGAGAGAGTGAAGGGGAAGAGAAAATGGCGATGTGTGGTCAAATAAAAAAAGTTGCAGAAGTCAACGAGTCAATAGCACTTCCCAGACTCCCGGCGTTCGTTCCCATCGCCTGCGCTTTATTCCCCCTCTTTTTATAGCAGACGAATATTGTGTCTGCCGGGGTGTTCCGCTAGTTACAATGCAATGCAGAATTGGCACTACCAGTAACCAATGCCACCGCTGACCGTAGTTTCAGTGTCATACCCTGGGTTAAAACAAAGCTGAGTTCTACGATGACAACCGAACAACTTTCGGGGCTATGTATCCTTCATGCATACAAGGAGACGCCCATTTATAAAGTAATTGACTGTTTTGCAACCAAAAAGGACAGGAGGCTTGCTTTTTTGTTTTAAGTTACTGGGGAGAGAGTTTGACTCTGACTCTTTTAATAAATCATATCCACACATAAGGTTTCGATTCGCTGTATCTACAAAGTGAAATGTTCCTCGAACAATTACCCTACTGAGTTTGTATTTTTGAAATAAAACAAGACATTTTTGTAAGTTTATTCACTGACAAACATGGCAGGAAATTTAGAATCATGTATAATGTTGTATCATAAATATTGCTCAGCTTTTGCACGATGTTTTTTTAATACAGCTAAAGGCAAGGATGAGCCATCACATTCGTTTATTTTCATTTAGTTGACCTCGTAAGTTGTATTCCGCTGCCCATCAATATAAAAAAAATAAGATATGGTAATGATTGCCAATGAAACAACTCTTCACAAGAGACCAAATGACACAGAAATTAACAACTATAGATCGGCCTTCGACAATGAGTAAACCCATACCACATAGTCAGCTAAAAGGGCCCCGAAATGCCATATGCAAAACGATTCAAACGAGAAAAATAACGACCTGATTTATGTACAAAGGTAAAAGAAAAGCAGATATGATATACAGCAACAAACGACAACCATTACACTGAATTACATGCTCCTGACTTGCATTGGGACAGGCACATACCGAATGTGGCGGGGTTAAACTAATTAAAGGCGCCAACCCTGCCCTTACCTAGGTACCCACTATATTAAACTGAATATACTGTTTACATTTCATCTCCAAACAATTTATAATGTTGTGGTTTTTGTCGCGTCTGCGACTTTTGTCGCAAAAGCGAGACATAGCGATCCTACATTCCGTCGTCGGAGCCGTTCATAATTATTCACTCTGGTCAAAGTTTTGTAAATTTTTGTAAATTTCTCAAACCACCCTGGATTTCTACCAAACTTAGACAGAAGCTTGTTTATGATCATAAGATAGTTTCCAGACGTAAATTTTGTAAAAAAAAAAAAAAAAAAAAATCTGGATAGAAGCTTCTTACAATCAAAAGCTAGAATCTAGAGGAAAATGTTTAATATTTTTTTCCCATTTGTGTTGAGCCTGCGATTAACAGTAAAAGTAGCGACACTGGGTTCCGAGGAACCCTTACAATTTTATTATACTGGTCTTAGTAAACATAACTTTTTACCCTCTGGAATCTCCTGGTTTTACAGTTTCTTTAAGGAACAATATATATTTTTCACAAAATTATCTGACTTGTATCAAACAAAAATGCTTTTGTCTACACCTTAACATTCAATATTTCAGTTAATTTTAGTGGGTCTAAAACCCTAAAATCCAGGAGCTTCCGGGTCCTCGCCCCCTGGCCCCCAGACCCCCTGCCGATTTGGGCTTCACCTTCAACATTTGTCTAGCTACGCCACTGTAATTTATGGCTTTATCCAATCAAAATGAACATTACATATAATGATGAATCAGAGTTTTGTATTGAATTGAAAAAAGGTAAGACAATACAAAAGGAAGCAATCAAAAATCATTAGTGAAGAAGGACAGACAACTCTATGACCAAAGAAAATAGATTACAAGACAAATGAGTCTGTATCATTTTTATCCCTGCCTATATAGACCTTAAGGACAGAGCTTTGTTTTGATGAACATGAACTGTTATGAATTTTCATTGGGTATTAAACAGCATGTATTTTGTATAAATCCCAGTTTTACCATAAATGTGTAATTCACAAACAAATTCAAAAATTAAATCGTAGTCAGATCCCACATGACATACATCTTGCTCATTCCAATTGCATTATATTGCCAGGTATCACTTTGTCCTATCTTGGAGTTGTTGGCCTTTGTTAAAAATTCTAATATTTGTCAACATCATCGTCATATCCCACACAATAAACCTTTCTTATTCCACTTGCTTTGTATTGGTAGGTATACAATTTGTCCTATTGGAAAGTTGACTATTGACTCAAGGTTAAGATTTTAAAAGTTTATAATACAGTTTGACAATTCTTGGTACATAAGGTCAAACATTGAAATGAGAACACAAAGAATCAGATGAACTCCTGCAAAATGGAGTAAAGCTACCTTATAACTGTACTTTATTTTATTCCTTCTTCTTCAGTTTGTGTTGTGCTCATTTGTTTTTGTTTCGGATCATCGATAGTTTTCATTTGTAAAAATTGCCATTTATTTTTATATGACCGCAAAAATTTTTGCGGTCGTATATTGGTATGATATAGCTATAGCTTACTGTTCGGTGTGAGCCAAGGCTCCGTGTTGAAGACCGTACTTTGACCTATAATGGTTTACTTTTATAAATTTTGACTTGGATGGAGAGTTGTCTCATTGGCACTCATACCACATCTTCTTATATCTATGACGTTGGCGTCGTCGTTGTCGTCATCCGAAGACACATTGGTTTTCGCACAATAACTTTAGTTTAAGTGAATAGATCTCTATGAAATTTTACCATAAGGTTCAATACAACAAAAGGAAGGTTTGGATTAATTTTGGGGGTTATGGTACCAACAGTTAAGGAATTAGGGGCCAAAAAAGGGGCAAAAAAACAAGCATTTTTCTAGTTTCATGACAATAACTTGTGTGTAAGTGTATGGATCTTTCTGAAATTGTACTACAAGGTTCCATATCACAAAGGGAAAGCTGGAATTGAGATTTGGGGTAATTAAGCATTTTTCTAGTTTCCAGACAACTTCTGTTCAAGTGTATGGATCTCTCTCAAATTGTACTGCAAGGTACCATACCACAAAGGGAAGGCTGGGATTGATTTTAATTGCCTCAAAATTTTAGTAATTAGGGGCCAAAAAGCGGCAAAAAACAAGCATTTTTCTAGTTTCAGGACAATAACGTGTGTGTAAGTGTATGGATCTTTATGAAATTGTACTACAAGGCTCCATATTACAAAGGGAAAGCTGGGTTTGAGTTTGGGGGTAATTGCCCTAAATGTTTAGGAATTTGGGGCCAAAAAGGGGCCCTACATTAAGGTCCAAAGGGTCCAAAATTAAACTTAGTTTGATTTTAACAAAATTGAATTCTTGGGGTTCTTTGATATGCTGAATCTAAACATGTGTTCAGATTTTTGATAATGGGCCCAGTTTTCAAGTTGGTCCAAATTGGGGTCCAAAATTAAACTTTTGTTTGATTTCAACAAAAATTGAATATATGGGGTTCTTTGATATGCTGAATCTAACCATGTTTTAAGATTTTTGATTTTTGGGCCCCATTATCAAATTGGTCAAAACTGAGGTCAAAAGGATCCAAAATTAAACTTTGTTTGATTTCATCAAAAATTGAATTCTTTGGGTTCTTTGATATGCTGAATCTAACCATGTATTTAGATTTTGGATATTGGACCATAATAGGTAAATTAAAAATGTTTCTTTTTCTCGTTTTTATATATACTAGACCGTTGGTTTTACCGTTTGAATGGTTTTACACTTAGTACTTTTGGGGCCCTTTATAGCTTGTTGTTCAGCCAAGGCTCCGTGTTGAAGGCTACATTGACCTATAATGGTTTACTTTTATAAATTGTTATTTGGATGGAGAGTTGTCTCATTGGCACTCACACCACATCTTCCTATATCTATTAGACCACATTCATTCTGTGTCAGAAACCTATGCTGTGTCAAATATTTAATCACAATCCAAATTCAGAGCTGTATCAAGCTTGAATGTTGTGTCCATACTTGCCCCAACTGTTCAGGGTTCAACCTCTGCGGTCGTATCAAGCTGCGCCCAGCGGAGCATTTTATTCTTAACTGTCTCTGAAATGTTAACCAACTATTTCCAATGAAAATGAAAAATATATATTTTTGACATAAATTTTAAAGCTTTTATTAAAAAGGTTGAGTAATCATTATTGATGACAATATCACAAGCTGAAAGTTTTGTTTATACCAAATCACAAGATTTGATTGTTGGTTTAATGCCACTTTCAACACTATTGGCAATATTGTGGCAGTAATTTTTATTGGTGGAGTAAGTCAGGGTGCCTTCAGAGAACCACCAACCTACTGCAGGTAAACTGTTAATCTTGGTCCATTAAGATTAGAGTCGAACACACCTGCCATGTGCAGGGTTTGTACTAACAACCTAATCAGTGTTGACAGGCTAGTGATACTGTTGACGAATTACTTAGACCACTCAGTCACCCAGGCCCCTCAAGTCACAATAAGGAACATTCAAGTATTATATTAACAACATTTGGTTGGAGATATAATGATTGATATTTTAGTCTTGGAATACATGGGTTTATGGTCGCACTGAAATGAATGATTCAGAATGGCAGACATGGGAATGGTAGTATCGTGATGGAGACTGCATAAACCAATTTTAAAAATACTTTATGTTTCAGAAGGTAGAAAACCTGGATACTTCATATTTTGCATACAGATATTTTATGTTTTGAAGTGTCCATCTTGCATAAGTCAGTTGTCCTTGACCTCATTTTCATGCTTCAGCAACTGCTTAAAAAAACTATAGTATTTTATCAAATTATTATTTCAGCTATAATAAATAATGGCAACTATATTTGGTATACAGAATCATTGCAAGGTATACATATCTATAAGACAGGGTTCATCTAAGCTTGACCTCATTTCAACTTTAAATTGTCTTCCTTAAGTCTATTTCTCAGATACTAAATCCAATAAGTCAACTATATTTATATAATTATTGTAAGCTGTACATTTCTTTCTGACAGGGTGCATCTGACCTTGACCTCATTCTCATTGGTAAACATTATATTTTTATGATTAGATTAGATTCTATAAACAAAAGGTCAACTATATATGGTGCATGGAATGATTGTTGGGTGTACATGTCCTCCTGGCAGGATTTATATGAGCGAATTGATGTTTCATTGGTCAGCACAGAGCTTGAGTGATTAAGTCAAAATTTGCTCAATGATTCTCAGATACTATTATGTGTATTGAATGATTAGTAGGTTTACATATGCTATCTGTCCGGCAGGTTCATTTGACCTTGAATTCATTTTCAAGGGTCATTGATATTCTTAAGTTTATGTGTACCATTTGTCTTTATTTGTCTTTCATTTTTTCCCATGGCATTGTCAGTTTCTCTTTGCTTTTTTGTGGCCCCCTTAGTTTCTTTAATTCTGCCTCTTTTTTTTAAAACACTGTCATGTTAGGGGGAGGGCTGAATGCTCAAACATGATGAAACCTTCCTCAATCTGAATGTGCCTTTCCCAAGCCAGGAACCTGTAGACCAGTGGTTGTTATTGGTTGCTGTCAGCCATAATTTTTTGTTTGTTTTATTTTTTAGCTTAAATCAGGCTGTTGGTTTTCTCTTCTGAATTGTTTCACATTTTGTTATCGTAGGGCCATTTATAGCTTACTATATGACATAGATTTTGCTCATTGTTAAATGCTGTATGATAACCTGCAGTTGTTTTCATCCTTGTCCTTTAGTCCTTGGTGGATATAGTTGTCTTTGATATTAACATATACAACACATCGCTTTATTTTATAGTGCACTTGGTTTGATTTTTGTACCTTGAGTAAATTGTGATATTTAAATTCAGTGGAATGCTAGCTTCTTTTAGCTATGACTGTGACACAAATAAAATGAATCAAGAGTACTTTATTATATAATCAGCTGACATCAGCTTATTCATTGCAATTTACAAATCTCATTTTAAAGAAACATTTAAGGAATGTAAAGCTAAAAATAAGAATTCAAAATAAAAGACACAGATATGAATTGTTAAAAATAAAATAAAATATCACTGCTGACAACAATTTTTGATAAAATACACAACTTTGTACATGTATTCCAATATTGCACTTCATATGTTCACTTTTATACAATATCTCAGTCTTTTCTAGTCTTCTCCTAGTCTGAGAATGCTCTAAATCTATCTGGACATAAAATAAAATTTGGACTAGTCAGTTCCATATTGTTAACATACAAAAAATGTCATTTTCCTATAAAATTCCTGATGACTTAATTTCTTAAATACACTTTCAGTATGTTACAAAAATCTTAATTTATTTTCTGCAAAAAACAAAAACCAAATATCAGTTATATTAAAACTGTAAATTCAGAATATAATATGTGTATTACTTATATATCTTGTCAACTTGTAATTTAAGACTACTTTTAAGGAAATAGAACCATAATTGGCCACATTGTCATTAAAAAGACTAGAATTTTAGTACAAATTTGTAACAAATTGAACCTGTGAGATCTTAATAAGACGTCTAGTATAATTGGAAATGCATTTGAATACATAAACATTCATTGGGTCTACTGTGTAGCTTATAACAATGAAAAAAGGCCTGTACCATAAGATAAGCTATGTACTTCAATGTGATTAAGTAAATGTGTTTGGTGTGGGATAAGATTGGGCATTGGGGTTAGATTCTTCAACAATTTGTAAACAGATAAAAAACTTAAGGATGTTCACTCCTCTGTTTCAAAATAACAAGCTTTTTAAAAGACTGTTATAAATTGAAAGTACAAGAATAAAGGAACTAAAAAAGCAGACAAAATTGAAGGGTCCGTGTGCTTGTTTTCGAGATATAAGCCATTGAAAATTTGGCGGGAAGTGATTCTCTCTAGATTTTTTATCATTTAACATTGGCACCTTTTTTCTTTCAAAAACTATGAAAGAATAACAAGGATTTTATAAGATTTTCAAATATGGCTTTTAAACTATATGTAATAAAATTATGAAAAGAAAAGTAGGGGTTTGCAGGCCAAATTTTTAATGGCACTATACATGGATAAAACCAGAGGATTCCGAATATCTGGCAAAAATTCAAAAACAAGAGGAGCAAACATCCTTAATTCCTCTTATTAGTTGGTCTTTTAATAGCTATCTCCAATTTTGGTATACTTATACTTTGCAATGCATTTTGCCATCTTTAATAATAAAAATGAAAATGAAAATTCTGAATTATTTGATGATAAATTTTAGAAACTTTTTTCCATTGCCTGAATATTTCTTTTTATTACAAATTCAAAAATACATGATTTCCCACATAGAAATTATATAAAGAATTCACATGAGATGAATAATGCTTACTCAAAATATGGGGGGGAGACAACTCACTTGATGAAAAAAGTAAATAAAACAGTGGTTCTGAAAAAACTGGTTCTTCTCAAACAATAAAGTTCAAAAACAGAAAAAAATATACATGTAAAATATATAAATGCCTTTGGATCACTAACCTAAAAAAACAGCAAAATAGAAGAAAATGTTATAAAAATAAAATGAAAATACAAATTCATTTGTTTTGGATTAATTAGCTTTAATTAAGTGAACACCTAAATATTGTTGTAATATAAAATTAAAAATAGACCTGTTAATAAATAAAATTTAAAGTTGTGTAAGTTTTAATAGGTGCTTTGTATAATGCCTCTCACAGGAAAGTTATTGCAATATTTTCCTGAAAAGTGCAATACCACTATATTTAATATTGGAAAGTTTTAAAACAAAACATATGCATAAATATGCTTGTACAGGAATTTTTTAAATGAAAAATATTGCCATTGAGGTGCCAAAAAAGCTCAGCAAATGATAAATATAGAATTAAAAACATAAGAATGTCAAGCTTTATATTAATGTGAAAAATCTTATTTCAATCAATAAGCAAAACCAATAGTGATTGAAAACACAACCCTTCTAACAAACAAAACTCAAAAATGATAAGTACTTAAAGATTTTTACCCTGATCTGCTTGAATTTATTCTACATCTAACTACAAAGGAATTATCATAAGGTCACTTTAATTTTTTTAAGAGATATTGTCTACATTTTTTTTTTGAAACTTTTTTATATTCCAATTGAAATAATTATTAAAGCACAACACTGAGTAAAATCATTCCTTAACAACATATTGCCTATGATATCTGAAAATCCCTTCCATGATACAACTCATCATAATGAAGTTCCATACCAGATTTTAACTCCATTCATAATGAAGATGCAGATAAATATGTGACAAAAAATGTGCATGCTCAGTAGGTATTTAAGTTTCATTCTTTTCATTGTTATTTAACTATAAGTAATTGTTTTATTAAAATTGTCCTATTAAATTGACAAATAATGGTAATTTTTATGTTTGTTTACACAATAAGGAATGCTAAAACTAGCTAACATGCTGTTATTGCTAATTTATTCATAATATTAATTAATAAGATTAGTATATCTATATATAGATAATAATAAATACATTATTTAATTATCTATTTAAAGGTTCATTGTTAGAATCTTTGAGCATTAATAATGTTACTACTAAAAATAACATAAAATATCTAGAATCTATTTTATTGCAATCTCCCAATAAAAATTCTTCCAGCCAGACCTTTAACTTTGAAGGATAAAAAAGTTGACACTTATGTATCAGCTTTTGGCTACATCAAGGATTTGTATAGTGAGATTCTGTGCATCTTGGGAAATCTCAGCATATGCATCTTATTTCAATACAGGCTATGCAAACTGTCCACGAGATTCCAATCCTTCTCACTATACAAATCTTTGTCTACATGTACTAATTATTGCACTCTATTTGTGATTTTCCCTATTTATGTAAGATCTTTCTACCTTAAACTGTTCAAAACGCAGGTTATGTATGACCAAATATTTGAATTATCCAATTTTCCTACAACTTATATCAGGTCAATTTTAATTTTATGACGAGCAAAAACAAAATCATAATTAAAGCCTTGAAATTGTTATTGCTACCTTATAATTTACTTGATCAAGTTTAGCCTCACGACCTAACTTTTGATCACATTTGAAATAAATTTAACTATTTGCAAGAAATCTGGGTAAGACATACAAAGTTGTTTACGGTTAGTGGCTTAATTTTGTTCAATAAATAAAATTGTATAAAAAAACAAATTACAACAACAAAAATAAAAAAAGGCTCTTGTTTAGTAAAAATGTTGTACATTTCTTCATAAAACATTCCATTTGTGACATAGTTTTTTGGGTGGTAAAATTTAACACTATATTAAGACTACCGGTATATTAAAATGTCTTGTTTATATCATAATCATGAGGAAAAAAAAAACATTATGCTTACAATTATAAAGTGGTGCAGAAAATGTTTAACATTGTACAGTCCAATTCTAAAATTATTTAAAGATAAGATGTAGTGAGAGATGATATATTTGAATATTCACAGAATAAAACTAAGTGACTGTGTTAACTTTTGAGAAAGTGGGGGAAAAAAGGCTAAAACAGGTGATTTTGTAATTTTGTTGAAATTTTACAATAACTTTGAACTTTTTTAAATTTGTGTCTTTAGGCACTAAATATAGATACATTGAACTTATTTTTAAGCTCTTGTAAATGTACATACAATGCTAGTAATATTACTTCACTTTATAACTCGATTGAAATATCTCATATGCGTGCTAAGAATTTTTTTTTCTACCTTTAGAAGCAGTTTTGCAGTATTCTTATATTGCAAATTTTTCTAACAGTATTATATATATATAAATTAACTTGTATTTTGTATTTTGAATAAGTACATAAAAGTATGCTCTACTGTACTCAAATTATTTTAAAATAAAATCTCAACTAAAAATATTTATGTTGCAAATGACAATTCATATACTGATAGATAGACAAATCCTACTGTTTGTAATTCAGATCACACATGATAAAGGCAACTCAGGTTTACCGATAGTTGCTTAAAAATTAACATATTTTTCAATAACCATGGTACACAAGACAGAACTAGACACTAACTATCACAAATATATTGACTATGATACTGTCTTCATTTCATGGCTTGTTAAACAAATGATCTTTTATATCCACTGACATAAATTACTTTCATAAATGTATTCTTGCCATATATAAAACCATAAATTTAACCAATTTCTGGAACGATAAAATAGGAAACCACAAATATATATATATCACAAATTACATTGAAACATTATAATCCTCTAAAAAATTGCATGGGAAGAGCATCTTCAGCAACTACATGAATGTTAAACTCTGAGCATATATTGTTTAAAAATTACAAAAATTGCCTTTATAAAAATATGATTTGAGTGTAACATTTCCTGTCTCCAAGCTTCTGTCTCATTTCCTGTTCCAAAGATTCAGCAATTCGTTGTGTTTTAGTACTATTGGTAGCAGGAAATATAATTTTTGGGATTTTAGACATCTGACTAGGTTCATTTTCTTGACCAGACACATCTATCGGACTGTTTGTATTAGACAAATCCTTAGATTCACCTTCCTGAGATTTCCCAATAACATGAGACATATTTTCTCCATCTTCATCATCAAAATTTTCAGAGAACTCTGAATCATCAGGTACATGTGAAATAAAGTGTTGCAGATTTGATTCTGCATTTTCATTGAAATTATCTCCCTTCAATTCACTCTCCCTTGGTATAACATTTTCTGAAACTTTAAATTTAAGAGTTACATTTTCAGTTGAATCAGCTCTGTTTAACTGATCTCCACCAGCTTGTTTTTCTTGTTTGTAAAATACACTAGAAGTATCACTAGTGGATTTTTCATCAGAAACATTCCGTCCAAGCCTTATTCCCGGTATATTTAATTTGGTAATATTCTTTAAGCCAGTGTTGATATTTTTCTTTAAATCAGACATGATATTTCTCCTTGTTCTTGAAGGACTTTCTGAGGGTGAGCTGGGCTCTACAGGACTTGGAGTAAGACTTGATTGAGGTGACTTTCTTGACGATTGCTTCATCTGTGCCAAATCAGGTGCTGATACATCTCTTGGTATATGTATCCCTGACAATGAATTTTCCTGTTGCTGCTCGTGTATATACTGAACATCTATATGTGGTTTTGTTTTCTTTCTAAAAATTTAACAGGAAATAAAATTGACTAAATCATATATGTTGAAATTTTAAAATGATTATCAAGGAGGTTTTTCTTTGTTTTTAATTATTGCAACAACAACCTTTCCAAAACTACTTTGCATTCAAAATACACAATTGATCATATGTTTATGATGGCACATGTGCATGCATTGGATTTATAATTCCTAAATGCTGATTTTATGAAAACATTTAATAATGAACCATATTTTGAATAAAAACAAATTCTAATGATTTTTATGTCAAAATAGTTACTGAAATATACTATAACTTTTTTCAAAACAAAACTTTTTCTATTTGTCATTTGTTTATGATGACACTATTACAACAGAGATATGTACATTTGCATGCAGTAAATTTGTAATTCTGAACATTGAATAAGAATAGTATTGGTTAATCCAACAACAGCTAAGTCAAGCAGGACATCAAACCAATAAAAGTGTCCATTTGGAATACTTCTATCAATACTTATGACATCATAAGCATTATGTCAATTGTTGTATATATATTTTATTTCATGCTGCTATCAAAACAACTTTGTGATAAGTTGGATTTTTAAATGTTCAAAATGTTTCAGATTTGTCACAAAAATGATCAAAACTTATACCTATCTAATTTGGGAACATCTATAAGTGGTAGTTTAAGCGATAGTATTTCTTCTGTTGCAGCTGCAAAACCTTGATATATGGCACCAAGAGATTCTAAAATATATTTATATTAATTATACATGTAGTATATATCTTATTTCCAATTCATTATATTAATACACTTACTATAAGAGTCATGTGGTGGATTATGCTTTGAAATTATAGAATTTTTAGCAATAAATGGGAGACAACTCTAATTGATAAAGCAGCATTCAAATTATACTATATGCTATAAGCCTATAACTAAATTGTCAGTGTCATATATTTACTGTAAATTCAGAAATTATTGCGATGTTTTTATTATTGTGAAAAATGCGACAGGGTTATAATCGCAATAATTTAAACTCGCATTTTGAAATTTTTTATATGAATTACACTGGATTTTTCTCCCTATCGCAAAAATTAAAATCGCATTTTAGCCTAAAATAACAAAATCGCAATAATAAATGCAAGCAATAATTTCTGAATTTACAGTAATAGATTTTGGTATGAATTTCTCAGACATAACATAAACATTGAAAACTAGTAGTTATCAAAGAAGACTATTTTATAGAAATAATTTGTGGTTAGAGGACACATTTATTAATTCTGACAAGCAACCATCATCTATCAGAGTTTACTTGAAGTGTCTTTCGATCCTGTATGCAATTATTAGAGGAAATGCCTCAGCAAAAATCTAAGACATTACTGTTTTTTATACAAAAAAAAATATTATAAAGATGCAAGTTGCAAGTTCACAGTCTGTTCTAAGCCTGGTATTTTTGAAGATTTTTTCCTTAGAATTAATTATAATGAGACTAAATTTAAATTAAGCAATTTTTCGATGTTTCACATTGGATATTTTTACAGAATAAATTTTACCTTTAGCTTCCTCTTTATTTTTAACAGCAATAACAATGTTGTTAAACAATCTTGTACTAGGAGTTCGAAAGGTATGAAAAAATCCTTCATCTGTATAATGGTGGTAATACAGTCGTAAACATACGAACTTTGATTTGAAGATGGCTGGCTCAGCACCTAAAAAAATCAAGTGATATCACATAACTCTTTTCCTAGTCAATATGGTAAGTAAAATGAAAATAACATTTTATAAATTTGGTGCTGTAAAAGTGCCTTTCTGGATTTACCTTCATCAGAAGCGCTCAAACCCCAAAATTTGAAAGGGCAAAGATGTATAAATGCCTGAAAACCTGAGGAGCTATGTGACACAAGCTATTTGTATAGTAATAAGTCATGTATACTTAAAAAGGTATCATATGTTTATATTATTTGACCAAAGATTCACACTCTAATAATGTGCATCATCTGATATTACTACAAAATTATTATTTGAGTTCAAATTACTTTAAAATGTCAGAGTTTTTAGGTGTATTTCTATCTTTTTAATATTACAGTAACTTGCCAATTTCTATTTGTTCGATGTCCTCCAGAAAAATTCGTTGATAACAAGTTATACCCTCTTCTTCATCATCATACCTTTAGTGAATATAATGTTCAATTAAAAACATTATTTATCATATAATGTACTCATTTTGTGATACAAGAAAAAAATGCTCACAGTCTTTCCTGTAAAAAGCGATAGATTTATTAGCTTGTATTGTTTGGTTGCTGTCCAATAGAAATTTACCTCCCCAAAAACCATTCATTCCTAACCATATTATTTGAAATTATTTCTCTAACTCTGACCAGATTTATCCTTTTCCTGACCTATTGATTATTTTTATTTAATCAGCATGTGGTTCATTTGATCTCAGTTCTTCATTGGTCAAAATTTGATAATGACGTCAAATTTTCTTGCTTTTCTCTGCAATTCCTATTGTGAAGTCATGAAAAAAGGCCACCATGCCTGATGACGTAACATAGAAAGAACACATCTTTTTGTAGAGGCATATCTTCTAAAAATCATCAGAGAAACAGATACCACCACCAAATCTCGTGCTGTACGATATTTATCCACTCTAGACAGTTAAAATCAATATTTAAAACGCTCTGCGAGCCTCACATTTTAAATTCAAAAATTTAACTGTCTCAAGTGGATAAATATGGTATCACACTTGATGCAGTGGGATAATCTTTTATTTATTGGCTGTTTTTGCAGCTGGCCAATGTTTTCTGAATTGTAAAAATAGTTAACTGATAAATTGAATGATTGATGTGTGATTAATGTCCAACTACAACTATTACATGAATTAATCTACATCATACTAGACCTAAACAATAAGCCAGGTAAATTCTTATGTGATATTTAACAATTTAACATTTCAAAGGAAACTATGTCCTCATAACAAAACACCTCAATCTTTGCTCTTACTCCTATAAGCTGAAAAGGCAGCAAACAGTATAATAATATTTGAATCCTGAATGCTCAATGTTTTAAAAGCCAAATCTTTAAATGCAATGACAAGTACTGCACAATCCCAATGTCAAAAAAAAGAATAAAGGTCTTTCCACTCCTTTTAATACTCTAAAATATGTCTTATTCACAAAACTAACAGTCCCCCAATAAAATCTTTATTTCCAAATTGATAAATATCAATATTGATAGTCTTTTCATAAAATAAAATACTCTACCATGCAACATATACTGCTCTCTGGCTTAGTAACAAGATTATGTCCATTTCCTGTCTGTCTGGGTCTCCAGTCCTAAAATAGATTGCTTGATTGGACTTATTTTTAATTTTATAAAATAATCATACATGACAATTATGAAAGTGAAAAACCAAGCCACTGTGGCGGATCCAGAAATTTTCATAAGGAGGGGCCCACTGACTGCCATAAGAGGGGACCTGCTCCAGTCATGCTTTAGTGGTCCCTAAACAGTCAACCAAATTTTTCCCAAAAAGGGGGGGAGGGGGCAGGCACCCTGCTCCCCCCCTAAATCCGCCTCTAAGCCATAGGTTTATTACAATTTAAAGGAACCTTTTTTTTTAAACTCATTTTGCACATGAACAAGTCTAAAGGCTTACATTTAACTGCATATATGTGTAAAATGCATCAGACAAACTCAAACTAAAAAAGATATCATTTGTGAAGATAAAAAGTGTGATCAAGGTATCAATTATTCAAGATTTATTTTTGTCTTAGCACTACTTGGGACATAATTTATCAGTATTATAGTCCCAGGTACTACACAGTACTCAGTATCTGACTTTGAACACTTGTTAATTCCCCCTGTTTTGTACTTCATATAAAACCTTTCCCTTGTGTCTTAAAAGCATGAAAACAAAACAGACTGACCAATACTGACCAATGAACTGTTATGCTGCATTATCTATTGACATAGCAACTAAAATGTCCGTCTAGAATTACCGGTACATGGATAATGAACCTTAATATCTTACACAGGGTCGGCATCTATCAAGCTCCATCCACCCAGACATTCCTCAGGTTCTACGATTAACATTTTCTTACAATCTTCTACCAATAACTTCAAGTTCTCCTCTCTTTCTACAAGGTCTGTGGTGTCCTCTTCTATTTTAGTTGTACCAGTCAAGAGATCCTCAGCCACTGGCTGTCCTAAAGTTAGGTCAATGGCAGCCTGTCTGTAGTTGTCTTTAAATCTCAGATAATACCTAGATTATGAAAATATTTGTTATACATCAATACTAATAACAAGTGTGGGAATACTAAAATGACCCATTTGTATAATGTTTCTTCAACAATATCATGGCAATCTGTGAAGTCGAGATATTAGGGTCAAGCATGCATGCCATGCCTTTTTGTTTGGTAACTGAGACATTAACTTATCATGACATGATGATGTTTAATGTCTGGTGCCAAGTTAAATGCATATTCAGGACAAGATTGTGTTAATTTGATACAAATATGAACCCTGCTTTGTATAAGACCAACACACTGAGCCAGATTTTTAACTTGCTAGTTTACAAGGTAAATGTCTGCATGAAGACATGTCACCCTACTCAGAAATATTATTCTGACTCTGGGGTGACTCTTGCTCTCACTCTTTAATGCCACATGTTTATCATGATTCATGACAACTCAAAATGTCTTTTTTGGTGAACTTGTTTTGTAGGGCTGAAATCTATTTGATATCTACACCACATTTCCTTTTATTCTTTACCAGTCTTAGGAAACCAATTTGATAAAACCATTAGAGTTTATGACTGTATACCTGTTGGCTGAGTTAACACCATCCTTCATCATTCCTGACAACTTCCTCTCTCCCGTTCTGGTATAGTCACCCTGTAATAAATTTACTTTTCTAGTTATTATTTGAATTTAAAACAGAGAGTTAATCCTTATAGAATAACTAATCGAAGAATTCAAATAGAGAAAAATATCCAACGAGTGACCGAACAGCACATTAATTCACAAATGGGCGTAGCGCATGAGTTAATTATAAGTGTTGTTCGGTCACGAGTTGAATATTTTTCGATATTTGAATTCTTTGATTAGTTATTCTTTTTATTACATTGGCAAATGGCTTTTTTATGAAATTAAAGTAGAAAACGTAAGGAACTATATCTTTTTCTATGCATTCACAATTTGTTTTGATCCGACGTTATCGACGTCTTGACAACGCCTATTGTTGTATGACGTCAGAGGATTGAAATAACCACGTTTATTTCACGTGTGAAATTATCGGTTTTTATTTCACTGGGAAATCAATGTAATTCATTGCAACCAATGTAATAAACTGTAAAAACAACTTCTGAAAATATCTTATGCAGACAATATGTATTTTCTTGATAAACTTGAAAACAAAAAACAAAAATGCTCTCACCTTTGTGAATGCAGGTAACTATGAACATTTATACAGACAATATTTTTTTCAATATTGTTACAGGCAACTTTGATGAATGGATGGATGAATCCTTAGTGTCCAGTAGCAAATATTCACTGCATATTAAAACTGTTATCATGTTTATGAGATGATGAATATACCCTTACTGTAAGGCTAACAGTAAAGGTATATTCTGACTGACAAATGATATAGATTTTCAATGTTCTAGCTCACAAGGTTATAACATTATTTTGACTCCAAGCCAAGTTCCAGTCTTTGCTTTTACTCCTAAATCCTGCAAGCTTGGTGGAGAAACCAATGAGACAGCAGCCAAATAAAATTAATAACCAAAAGAGATCTAGAGGGCAACAAACAATCTACAATAATAGACCAGTGTCTATGCAATATGACATGGTCAAATTTCTAAATGGTCCCTCATCTAGAAAAATGATTTTTTTTGGGGTGTAGATGTTTATGTTACCTTTAAAGCAGCAGTGCCAGCATATTGCCTGCTGATAGTATCTCCATTGTTGGCCCATAGCTGTTGAAATGTCCTCTTACAACTGTGTGGCAGATTTTCTTCTGGAGGTAACAAGCCAAGTTTACGACACTAAAAATAAAAAAAATAGTATGGAATTTTAATTTTTTTTCAGAAATCAAGCTTCTGAGTACTAATAATACCAAAAAACATGCAGTAGACTCATGTATTTAAGACTTATTCAAACTATATTTTTGGCATAAACTTCTAACTGGAATATGTTTCAACATTACATTTATAAGAAAATGTACCTGTCTAAGAATTTGATAAAGCAACTTTTTGCTGCTGAGCTTTCTTCAAATAAAGTTGTTTTAAAACATTTAAAATATAAATCTGTAAATATTTGGGTTTTCTAAATCTTTTCTTATCTCTACATTATATTTTCTATGCAAGTTGGACAGTTTTTATTGTCCAATAATTGAAGAGATTTGAATCATTTAGAAAATGTTCCTATAGGTATGATGGGCCTACTATAATCTACTTTAAAAAAAACCTGATAATAACAACAATATTCAGACAATTTTAGGTAGAAGTTTTATCAAAAATTATTTTTAAAACCTGTGTTTCCATGACGATCCGAGCTATGGCAGTCTGTACTACATTTGTTCTATCTAAACAGTCCACACAGTTGATTCTGAATACACCATTCTGTTCACATATCACACCCTTCCTGTCTACCCTGTAATATTAAAAATGTTCACAAATTAAACCCGCTTCTGTATATTCTTTAATATTCAATATTAAATTACTATGAATACAAAAAATATTAAGGGTAAAACCAAAAAAAGATATACTAAAAGTTGTATGGATTACCAAGTATTTGTTTAGGCAAGATATCAGGTTTGAAACTGCACCCAATACTGTCAAAAATTCATTGGACAGACATTTTAATTCTTTCATGATTTGAGAAAAAAATTGGAAAAACTTATATGGTGGCATATATGACAACATAACTTTTTAAAAGAAATATGCAAAGTTTGGGATAACTTTTTATACATTATTTCTTTACTTCTTTTCCTCCGCTTCATAAGAATCAACCCACCTTTTAAAAACAACCAATTAGATATATTGACAGTTTGTTATTGTCCTGAATATGTATAAAATATTTGCCACTAACAACAATCAATCATTATTTACACACATTACTGTATGTCCTCACATTGTATGTATAGCTTGGCTATACTCTAATCAAATTTTGCTGATATTGCATATTTCCTTATGGAGTTTTTAGATCTTTAGATGTATTTCTATGTCACCAAGTTAACATATTTGTATGATGGTCATCAAAACTGAGTACAAGCAATTTCTTAATAATCTAAATAACCCTGAAGTATTTACAGATGTCAAATGCAAGAGGTAAAAATAATGAACTAATTTTTCCTTTTTCTTTAAGAATGCCCATAGCAAGACAGGAATATAATGGAAACTGTGCAGCTGTTATTGTATAAACTTCAATTAATTGTGCTAGGTATTGACAGTTCTTTACACTTCTGATTCTTTTTTTTTTAAATAAAATTCATTTATTCTTTTCCTTTACAGACTGTCAGGTCTCTGTTGGAGAGTTGTTTCATTGGCAATTATACCACAACTCCTTATTCTTATACTGACACATTTAATGTATTGGAGCTTGCTAAATTGACTGTCTTCTTTGCTTACTATGAATATACAGTTCTTTGTGTTATAATTTTTTTTTTTCAGTATAGTGACAAATAAATTCTTTTATAAGGGAGATAACTACTGATTACTGGTATATAAAATCGTTTCTTACCATGTATATTTCATGTTTTTGATAATGTCTTTTATTCCATCGGTCAGGATAGAAACATTTTCAAACTTCATACCACGACTGTAATGGAGCATAACAAATTAGTTGTCAATACACTTAGGCATGTTGCACTATATTTAATAATGATATACAAATATGTAGTTGGACATAGTTAAAATGATTTTGGATGTTGTGTATAAGCTTAGGATATAACAGTATAGCATTTGAAGATTTACATCAATTGGTGCTTCAATGGTGACAAATTGAGTTTACTGGCTCTGGTAACATGCTCAATTACAATATTTGCGTCCATCAAATAAACTAGAGGCTCTAAAAAGTCTGTGTCCCTCACCTGCATATTCAACAATAGCAATTGTTTGGTAAAAATCATCATGAAAGGGCAATAACTCTATAAAGAGTTAACTGACAATTTCAGTCATGTTGACATATTTGTATATCTTGTCCTGATCATTTTTGCTTTTTAAAGTTTCTATCTACATTTGTAGCTGATACACTTTTCAAGATAATAGGCAAAAACTCCAAAAACTGGTAAAATCATCTTCAAAGGGAAACAACTCCATTAAACCAGTTGACTAAAGATTTCAGCTATGCAAGCTTATTTGTAGATCCTGTCTTGTTGATCATTTTTACTAAATAAAGTTTCTTTCTATCTATTATAATTTTTAAGATATAGACAAAAACGCAAAAAAATTGGTAAAAATCGTATTTAAAGAGTAATAACTTCAATAGGGAGTCATCTGATGATTTCAGCTATGTTGGCTTATTTGTAGATCTTGTCTTCCTTATCATTTTCCCAAAAGAAATTTCTCTGTATCTATTAATGTTTTCAAGATAATAGACAAAAATGAAAAAAAATATTAAAATTTGACATTAAAGGGCAATAACTCCTATAAGAAATCGTCTGACCAGTTTGATGTACATGGACAGCTTGGTAGAACTCAACATTTTCAACATTTTTGCCCCTGTCAGATTTTCTCTATTCATAGCGGTTTTCAAGATAATAAACAAAACTTGCATTTTAGTTATGTTGGCCATCTTGACTGACAGGTGGGGTCATCAGACACATTTTTTAAACTAGATACCCCAATAATGATTGTGGGCAAGTTTGGTTAAATTTGGCCCAATAGTTTCAGAGGAGAAGATTTTTGTAAAAGTTAATGGACGATGACAGAGGACAATGACAGACCCAAATGATAAGAAAAGCACACTTGGCTTTTGGTCCGGTGAGCTAAAAATTGATGCTTGCAAAGCCTCAAATACATTACTGTTATCTCCATTCTGTTATAACTGAAAGAAAATATTGCTTAATCAAACATTTTTAAATTAGTCACAAAACATCTGTTTTTATAGAGAAAAATATGCAAGCAAGCTCAAAAACAATTAGATTTTCAGCACAGTCTAAGTTTAAATATTTTTTTTTCTAATATTTCACTTTAAACTAGGTGATAAAATAGGAAAAGGTTTAGACATTAGCAAATTCTTTTCCAATCTAGAATCAACCATCCCCCAACCCCTCACTTATCATATACATTTTGTAGTTGGGAGTCTGTAAAAAGTCTATGAAAGTACATGTCAAAAGGAATATATATCTAAATGTACTTAAATTATAAAAAGTAGGAAATAAGTTCAGAGATCATTTATCAAATAAATAAATACATTTTTCACGATTTCTCACCAGGCCATTAAACCTTTTTCCTAAGGTCATAATTTTAGGACCACAAATCAAAGCTAATTTGACCAAAGGAAGTCTTATGGTATTCAATTGTCTGACAAGTAAACTTGCCTTAATTTATCATGTAAATCAGGTGGCTATACAATATTTTATTGTATAGTATTTATCATTTCACTTTCAAGGTGACCTTAAAATATGTCTTTCGGTGACATATATTTATATACATTTATACTACTATACACTGAATTTTACGTTGTGTAATTATGTTACAATTCTTGTATAGACTATTACGTACTTTACTATATATGTTTCTTATCAACTTTACTATTTGACATTGACTTAAATATTTTTTAATCCACTGGTATCAATGAAAAGCATTTTTTGTGTAATTGTTTAGAATTTGATAATGCTTTTGATGTTTATTGGAATTAATTCTGCCACTGTTTCGCGACTTAAGACCTCGTATTGCCTTTGTAATTTTTTTTTTTACATTCTTATCTCTAAATTATTTGAGCAATCCGTTTAACAGTTAGCAGTAGCAATTTAAAAAACATTTTGCCTTGTTCATATAGTCCAACATTGTTCCACAAATAATGGATCAATTTATTTCAGTTTTATTTTCAGAATTTTAGAAGGGAAAACAAGGGTGACTACATTATTTCCTCCTTGTTCATCTATCACATCAAATAAAGGAATGTGCATGATCAGGGAAATCAGACTTTTGTCCAGCATGAGTGTTTATTTGTAGCCATTGCAATGCAGCTGTTATTTCATTTTCAGATTTCATGCACCATACTTGCAATTCTTTGTGGTCTGGATGTTTTGTTTTCTCAATTTATGTTGTTTCCTAACAAATTGTTTATTATTTTAAAAGTCAAATTATCACTTTTAAAATTCTTAGTTCTCTGTCTTTCTACCAGAATATCGATTTAAAAAAATGAAGTTATCTACATACCAATACTCATGAAAATCAAATGAGATGTATGTAATGTCTGGTGAATTGTACTCAAGAACATTAGACAAATAAGCATCACTGATTGCTTTCTCCTTTCCTGACAGTTCAGCTAAGTTGATGGCAACAAAAGAATTGTATAAATAAAGTTGTTCTTCAATATGATTTGTAAAAGCTTCGTAGTTTTCCTTGGATCCTGAAAGTGTAAAGAAGGTTATTTATAACATGAGGTATTATTCAATTATATATCAGTAAACTATACCATTTCAGAATACTGTAAATTCAGAAATTAATGCCTGTGTTTATTATTGTGATTGTTGAACTATTGATTCAAATACGAGATTAATTATTGCGATTTTAGGAAAAGCAGCATTGAAATAATGCTGTGAAACTTTAAATGTGAGTTTTTATTTTGGGGCAACCTTTTCCGTCGCACTTTTCGTAATAATAAAAACATCACAAAAATTTCTGAATTTACAGTAGCCTTTTTATTAATGAATTTCTTGCACTTTCCAATAAAATACACATTTGACATTTAAAAACAGGATAGAACCTCTATGAATATACTGGAGATTCATTGTTGATCGATGGGGTACGGATGTTCAATTTTGATTTCATAGGTATGAGGTTAACCACAATTCAAATATTCAATAAAGAATAAATTTTATATAGAATTGCTGCCGACTTTGGCAAAAACATGAAATTCAATATCAAAGAAAAATACAATTTTTCCTCAATCCACAAAATTTGATACCCAGAAAAATAACTGAATCCAAAGTATATTTGTTATACAGTTGCACAAATAAAGTAAGCATTTATAACAAAACACAATCATGGCCCTTGGGAATCTACTCAGCTAAAATTAAAATTTTTGCTCCATGCCTAAACGAAGAGCGTATGTGTGTACTGTAAAGTAGCAAAGTATAGACCCTGGCTTGACATCACACAAATCCAATTGGAACGATGGTTCCAAATAAATGCGTGAGGCTATCAGGAAGCTTTTAAGGCTATCCGAATGTCTATGAGGCTATGTCTGAGGAAGTGTATGAGGCTATGAGGAAGCCTATAATGAGGCTATGAGGAAGCCTATAATGATGCTATGAGGAAGCCCAGTATGTGGCTATGAGGAAGCCAAGTAGTGTTGATTTTGAATTGGTATTTGAATGACTTTGTATGAAATTTGACTGTTTATCCCCAGAAACTCTTTGGGGATGAGAGAAATTTTTTAAACAACCAGTGATAATTTTTTTATAACTCATTAGGCTGCTATATATTATGCCTAACTCCATAATCGTTTCAAATAAGATAAAACAGTCTTGTTTCATTTATGCTTTCTTTCATACACTTCCTGGGTCCCTATTTGCTAGAGATATCTCCCATCCTGGTACACTGACTACACCAAAACAATAAGAAGGTAATTTTAGCAATCGATCAATAACTTGTACTGGTATTAGAGAAAAAAAATCATTTTCTGCAAATTACCTAACATAATCATTGATAATTGCCATTTATTTTGGGGTAATATTTGTACATGTATTATAAAATATATTCTATGTGGACATTTAATGACATCATTTTAAAGTTTGGATACATTTGTGTTAAGCAAAACAAAAAAAGTTCATGTATTGAGTAAAACAATACATGTTTACACATTCTATAGTTGAAAAGTTTAAAACACAAGTCTGCACAGTTCATTTACATTCAAAAACTGCATAAAATATATATAATACACATGTAATAAGATTACAAGATTTAAACTAAACAATTAGGTCATACAAAGTTATAATCTTCAAATGCCATTTTTTCTGTGTTTTTTTTTTTTAAACACTTCAGATCTTTTATCTTTCAAGCCATATAAATTTTTAAATGGTTTTATACATGAATCGATTTCTTGACGACATACTTCTCTATTCTTTTTTTAACAAATTGTAAGTCAGGGTAGTCATGTGTATTCTCTGATAAATTCCATGAACTGTACAAAATTTATAAGATCTTATCATGATCACCTAAGATCCTATATACAGGTTAAACATTGTCTGAAACTAATATCATAGGTTTTTTAATCTTATTTTAAATATATCGTCTATGCTAAAGCCAGATGATTCCCCACAGATCCCCTCTCAGATTTGTAGTATAAGGAATTGACCAGAGTGAAACAAATAAAACAATTTCTAAATTTTCACCACCTCAAAAGTTAATACTTTTATTAAATGGTAAATTAACCAAATTTATTCAGTATTTTCATCCATATATATATCATTCAGATCCCTCATGCTCTTCACTTATGCTTTAATTTTTTTTTAAATTGTTTTGCTAGTATGAGTGTATCTTGGACATCTAAAAAATCAAGAGTACAAATGCATGAATAAATAGTTTAAAAATGAAGAGTATACAGGAACAAGGTTTATTTAATATTAATTCTCTTATAAAAAATAAATAAGGTGAAGCTTCCATCATAAGATTGTAAAATTGAGTTAGAGAAAACATTTCAATGGCCTTTTAATAACTTTTCTAAATCAGACAAGTTAATTTAAAATGTGTTTATTTGTTAAACAAAAAAGAGACCATTTGGCATTTTTCTTAATCCAGTAGAGCAGAAAAAATTACATTGCATTTGTTCTAAAAGCCTGACAGTAAATGAAATGAGTGGTACTCAGTAAAATCTGTTTATACAACTCCTGTCAATTAAGATGTAACAATGTCACATTAATTAGGTTCTATTGATAACAAATTAACTAGATCTTGTTATAATGCATGAAGATCCCTACTGAGGGCCTCTAGGTAAATTAGTTGTACCTTTTGTCCAGGTAGATTATAAATTGGAATCTTATTATAACCAGGTTTTTTACCTGTTAAATTAGTCATGGAACATCATATATTTTCCCTCTCTGTGATTTTTACTTTTCTACTTCAAAATGGTAAGTTTTTTATTATTTATTTTTACCTGAAAAAATATAATTTGAAACACAAAATATTTTGATCAATATCAATATTTTCTATTTTTTTTCAAATTCAAATTTATTATTCTATTCACAAAGCAGATAAGGCCAATACACTTTTAATCTTATACATGAAATAAAACTAAAAAAGCCGACCATGAAAAAGATTTTTTGAATATTGCACTTTTTAATAACATATAACTAAAAACTACCATCAAAACTTTGTACATGATCTGAATTGTCCCATATATCTTACAATTTAACTTATGATCTATTAAAGTTATGAGTACAAGAAAGAAAAATAAATAAATATATATCTTGGAGTGAATTGCACAAAAAAAATGCTTGAAGTTGATGTAGTGGGAGGTAACCCACTGAAATTCTGTTTTATTAGGTAGAAGAGTTACAGGATTGTTTTTTTAATAAGAAAAAAAATAAATATCTAAATAGTTAATCCCACTATTCAAACCACAGAAAAATCAATGAAACTTAAAATTATCATAATAAACGGACAGCACAAATGTATTTTACTATTTTAAGAAAAAGAAATTCTGATTCATAATTGCAAAAAAAAATGGACTTTCATGTTGTAATCCTACATGACTAATTTAAAAAAAAAAAAAAAACAACAGGATATGAATTATCCTTTTATTGAGTTGATTTCAAATAAAATTTAAATCACTTATAATTCTTGTGATATTTATAAATCACCTTGATTTGAACTTATTGACCAAGAAAGATAGGACAATATGCACATCTGATAACCTTTGTCATCACATTTTCCAAGGTCAAGATGTTATATCATAACACGATAACTTTTAATGTGCAAAATTTGTTATGAATCAATTTATTGATGAAATTTTAAAAGTCCCTTTAGTTTTGAAGGTCCATGATCTGATAATGTGGAAAACTCTGAAAAGATCACAAACTGATGTAAAATAACTGTCTTCTTTTCATCATGAATTAATGTAAATTTTGACCTGGAATAAATGTTGTAAACAATTGAATTCAGCCTCAACTTTTTATCTTATTTTGGCTGAAAGTAATCACCAGAAAATGCTTTTACCATTTTTCATTGAAATTTCCAATATATTTGCCCATGCAGTCATATACATGTAAATTGTTACGTTTCTTATGTCAATGGGTAACTGTCTCATTGATGTGTATCTCACATCCCTTTTATGGTATTCATATCAATTGAAAAATTGTACTTGGTAATATGATTCTGACCCTTCTTTCATATAGGTACCAACATCTTCAGACAGAGGTATTAGTTGCAGAGGCAGATTTAGGGGGGGTATGTGACAAAGGCCTCCACCCTTATCACACTTCATATATGATAAATACATAGACTTTTTACAAATGTCACTCCAAATGCTGGCTTGATAGGGCACTCATCCTTTTTAAAATCCTGGATCGGCACCTGAGTCGGTTCTCTGTCAAGTGATATTCTGTCAATACCTATCTACACATTATATTTACACTAGATAAAAAGCTGGAATAATACAGAAGAAGCTCAAGTCAGGTTGGCCAAAGATGTTTTGAATAAAACCTCCTTTGGTGACGAATAATAAAAATGTTCTCTATCAATAACCTTAAAATTAACAAATTTCTATCGGAAATAGCAGCAGCCCCCAAAAGTATAATGCATGTAAAAAAAAGCGCTGCCATTTATGGCTGATAAAATTTCTATTGGGAAGTCCCTTTTATTTCTAATTTTCATACTTGACAGACAATTAGCATTAATTATGCTGTCCCAATTTTACTAATGTAGTATACTGAGAAGAAAACAATAATACAATTTCATGTTCATTAATTGACAAGACATTTATAAATCATATATAGGTGTTAGACAAGCCATTCTGGTGTCGTTGACAGGTCGAGATCTTTAGCTACAAATACAGTTTTGTGTTAAAGGGGAGGGTGTCTACTTTGAAAATCAAACATTTTCTTTATTTACACTAAACTTTCTTAATGGAAAAGCCTTAAATGTAAAGTTAGCAAAGGTCTATTATAATGGAAAAAAGGGGGGTAACTCATTTTATAACGGTTCACACATATGGTCCCAAAACCTTTATCAAAACATGGAAGTAACATTTATCACTATTTGACTTTATACAACCAGCAACTAACTGCCTCTATGGCTACTTGTGATTCCAGATCATGGAAAGACAGAAAATAAAAAAACAATACAATAATTGAAAAAAAAATCCAATGACAAAATTTTTCAATGACACAATCCAAACCAAACATTAAGTAATTAAGTTGCAATCGTCCAACTTGTGGAGAACTTTTATTATTGAACATTAAAGGATCAGTGCACAATGTATTTATAACATTTGGAATGTTGCTGAGATTCAATACCCTTTTGTTTTAAATAAATGATTAAATGGTAAAAAGCTTGAATCAGCAACTTATATTTCAATTAATTTGAGAATGTGAAGCACTTGTATTCAGGTAAAATGCCAAGACTTAATCTTAAGTCTAAAAAAATCTGTTTTTTATACTTAACAAAAGAATCTAAAATCTCTGCCCCTGGGTAATCAGTTTATTCTTATTAATTTCAAAGAAAAAACATGATAATTGATAGAAGACAAGAGAACGTGTTAAAAACTATTAACAGCTATACAGGCTACACAAAAGTTATTTTGTAGCATTTCTGTATCAATTTCAATCCATTGTTCAGCTATTTTGATAATCTTTTGTGGTATTCAGCTTGACTATGTTAATTCAGCATAAATTATATAACATTACTACCACTGTAATGACATGAATTAAATGTCATTTTATACATTTTTTTTTTTTAATTTGCATACTATTGTGACTTAAATAATGGTGTTAGTAATTCAATAGCCTAAATGTCTACTTCTCTCTAATTACTTTGTATTCAAAACACTTGTAAAATTACATAAGATTGGATCATATTTTTTCCAATTCATGTTAGGAAATAAAGAAAAAAGACCTTTGACCATAAGGAAGATTATATATGTATAGTTTAATCAATCATTAGTGTATTTAACATTCTGCAAAAGGATGGAGTCCCCAATTTAAGTACAATTTCAATATGATTCTTCCTAAGCTAGTAGACTGAAACTGAAAAAAGGTTTTGAAATTGCATCGTCTTGATATAAGGGCATTCCCCTGTTAATATCTCTCTAAAAAGTGAAATGGAACCAGAAAAGAAATGTTAAACACTATGACCTTTCTACAATACCATTTTGCCAAAAAGAAAACCTGAAAATATCTCTTACTGTTACCACAGGACATTTATGACAAGATAGGTGCAATCAACAGACCAAGTCAGATCATTTGCAGAATATTGTAAGGGAGGGGGTTATTTGGACTAATCGCTATGTGACAGACGTGCAATGTAATAATTTCAATCAGTCGTGTCATAGTATCATATCAAGATCAAGATGTTAAATAGAGTCATTCATATCTGGGTCTTTTTTTATTGCATACAATCAAATGTTATTTTCATCTTTTTCTATGGTATATTAATATAACCATCCTTTATTACATATTAAATTTTATCAGCCTATCCACAAAGGGGCCTGTATATCGTGAAAATTTTTCGTGGAATCCAAATAAGGAAAGAAATTAAATAACTATCAAATTTTGTTAAAAATAATTGAAAGTATATTAAAAGAAGATGACTTTTGTCAGAGGATGAAAATAAAAAAATAAGTATTTCTGGGTTTTTTTTGTTAAATTATCACAAATTTGAAAAAATATACATTATTTTATTTTGTTTTAAACCTTTATTTGTTTCTCCAGTTTATTAAGACATATTGACTGACCATAACAATGAAACATTAAAATAGTGAATTTTGAACTTAAACAAAATTGTATCTGACAATATATATATATATATATATATATATATATATATATATATATATATAAAAATATATAAAATATACAATATATATATATTTGGAAAATGTTGTTTGTGCTGTATTTAGACCCCTCTACCAAGAAATTTGTTTTGCATGCACACGTATAAAACTGCGGTTTTATCCAACGCAATCATAGGTTTGAACGTTGTTTTCAATTTAGATTTTGTTTTTAGACCAAAAAGTGAAAAAGTATATGTAAACAAACGCATTTGACTAACAGGTCGAACAACGGATGTTCTTAAACCCTGCTGACTGCCATTGGCGATTGCAATTATATATAATTGTAAACATAACTATTGACTTATCGATAACTTTTCTTTTCTTTCTTGTAAAGATACTTTGTGTTCACTTGCTATGGCTTCTCTTTTAGTACTTTATAAAATTATTTCATTTTATAAAATAAAAGGATGAAAGGTCTTTTATATATATGCAAAGGGATGCTGAATTGCACATAACTATTACATCTTCTTTACTTTTATTTAATGAGTTTGGATAGAATGACATAAATCCTTCATTTGAAACAATCAAACTTGTTATATAAAATTTTGTCTGAAGAATCTGTCACTAAAACCAATAAATCCATCCTAAAATTAGATGGTTCGATTCACACAATAAATTGCTGACCTTAAAAATTTGGTAAATCTGTCTAATTATCTATAGGTTTCAATTAAAATCATGTTTTATCTAAAGAAAAGGAGAAAAGAAACACAAACAAATAGGAAGAAAAGTGATAATATATCTTTAATATAACAATACATAACAACACAAAGCAATGTGTTATTGCACATAAATAGTTTAAGGTCTGTATGCCAAATGTATGGCAAATATGAGATGATCTAGAATCATAGTAAGATAAAATCTTAGCAATCTTTGGACACTTTTAAATTACTTGAATTATTAAAAATTCTGTTCAAGTATGATCATTATTTTCATTATCACACTTAATTCAGGGAAATTTTAAGAAAATTATGTAATTTCTTCCTGAAAAGTTTTTTTGTACACTTTAAATAGTGTCGTTGCTTTGTGTGATTTTTCTAGAGCACTGGCCTAGCTGGTTAACAATTTTACTTTATATCAATTCCATATTAAGTGATATTTTGGTTTTGATATTTTGTATTTATTTTCTGATATATTGGTTTAATGAATGACCAGCAATAAATCACTAAAAGTTTGTTAATAATAATACACATTCTTACACAATTTTTCAAGTTTCACAAGTAGAACCTTTACAAGTATATACAGTGTTTTGGTGATTTTTTTCTTCCTCCTTATTGTTCAACTGACTTATTAGATCACAACCCGCAACCCGCAACCCGCAGCCCGCAACCCGCAACCAGCAAAATATACACTCAATCCAAATATAGATTAACACTACAAGTACTATAAATGAAGTGTGACAATCCTTAAAATCTTGGTATAAACCTTTGACTCATACATTTAACATAATGTATGCGATCAATACAAATTATGTCACAAGCAAATGCAGTTTGACATTTAAAAAGACAAAATAAATCTTTTACTACAATGCTGTAATCTTTGCAGGCTTGTTTATGCACCATGAAAACTTCCTTCAGTCTCCAATGAAGCAAGTACCAAATCTTGTAGTTCACTGCACTTTACATATTGCTTTTTATCTAAGTTAATTAAATTCTGCATATTTCAATAAAGCATGTTTGTTAATTATACAGTCACCTGATTTTAACACTTTTATAGTATATACATATAAATATTGATAACATATACATAATACTATTTCACATCTTGACTCATGCAAGAGAACTTTCTCATTTAAATTTATATCTAGAGATCAACAGTGGTGGACCTGCATTATAGAGTAATAAAACAAATTCTGCATATTTAAATAAAGCATGTTTGTTGATTATACAGTCACCTGATTTTAACACTTTTATAGTATATACATATAGATATTGATAACATGTACATAATACTATTTCACATCTTGACTCATGCAAGAGAACTTTCTCATTTAAATTTATATCTTTACATCAACAGTGGGTGGACCTGCATTATAGAGTAATAAAAGAAAAACTTAAAAAGTACAGGAATAGAAACAACAAAAATATATATATACAAAAAATATAAAATATGTACAATATGTATCATTATACTAAACAACCGCTTAAACATAAAATATATTGCTTTTCAAGCAATGCCTAACACTACAATTTATGCTTAACCCATCTTCAAAGCTATCTGATCATTTCATTTTGTGAAGTGGGCCAAATTTATAAAAGTAACATACAAGTCAAATTATAAGGTGATATGAATTCAGCAACCTTGGTAAATGAATACTTATACCAGTATTATACATGTACTTCAATATTCTAGCAACAAAGATAGGTTAAAAGTTAAAATAAACACACAGATTTAATTTAAAATGAAATCTTCAACTATTAAATGTGAATTACAGTACATATCATTGTAATAACATATACTATGAACTATATTAGAAAGTAAGGGAATCAGAAAATGAATGCAAATCACCTTCATTAAATTGAGTTCATCAAAATTAAGAATTTGAATATATGCAGAAAGAAATTGGGAATATATACCTGATTTATGCAGGTGACATTCTCTGATTTTGATGTCAATATTATGGCTTTATTGTAAAAGTCATCATATTCACAATTTAACTTGAAGAGAGGGAAGGCCACTAATGCTAGGTTTCATTTCTAATTTCAGATGCAGCAAAATGGACATATGATGGTGATTTAGGTAAGTTTGATAAAACAACCAAAATGATGCATGCAATGTAAGACACAGTGCTGTTAATTTGTAACATATCAAAAATTCATTTTGACTACTCTGGTTACAGTTTAAAAGACTCCAACTGCAAAAGCAAGGTGGACTTTACTGAACAACAAATTATAAGAAACAAACCCACCTTATCTTTTAAAAGGGTAATAATCAAATGACTCAATCTTTACAGTGATAAAATTTGTTTGAAGAAATAGAATTCTGTAAATCTAAATACTTTCTGAAAATCTTAAAAAATCAAGGGCTGTGGTTTGTAATCCTTCCATTTTTTTAATTACCAAAATTGATTAAAATGGGAAAATAGATGCCTTAGGAAGTCAAAAAGAATTAAAACTTTATGTCTGTTTTCTAATTAATTATCTTCCCAACACAAAGTGCTAAGCTCTGTTAAAATTATAGAAATGAAGTTTCTCTACTCAACTTTTGTTTAAAATTTCAGTCTTTACTTTTGAATTTTTCCATTTGAAACATAAGTTATATGTAACCCATAATCACCAAAATGAAGAAAACTGGGTCTGTAAAGAAGTGGTACATTTTTAGTGTTGCTGGGTATAAATACAAAACATTTTGTAAAATACCAGTCATAAATTTGTACATAAATAGACGAATTCAAATTTTACATAAATTTTGTCATGTTAAAATCCTGGTGACAAGAGTAATCTGTTACTGGCCAGTATGTAACATACATTTATTTCACAAACAACAGTAAAAGTACGTAACAACGGTAACATATATTTATTTCGTCAAGTAACAATAAAAACTCTAAGAGACAAATTTGCTTTTACATTACAAGGAAATGATTTTAAAGTTTAATGGCGACATCTAACTTTGATCTAATACAAAACAGAAATTCATTTTTCTGTAAATCTTTAAAATGATACATCAAAATATAACAGCATTTTGTTATACATTATAAAATACTTATTATGTAAAAACGCTAAAAAGGTATGCAGGATTGTGTAATTCTTTTGTTACAAATTCACAACACAATAATGTTTCATTATGATATAGCATTTGGACATTAAGCCCTGTGCAGGGTTTTATTGACCGACTGATTTAAACAGACATATCAATTCTTAATAGTGAGATTTCACCAAAATATAAAATGATTAAGGGATTGCAAAACACCAATATAGTTACTTATGATTTGAAATGGAGCCCATTAGTCAATATTTTAAGATAAGCCACTATGAAGAAAGAAACATTAAAATAGTGAATTTTGAACTTAAACAAAATTGTATCTGACAATATATATATATATATATATATATATATATATATATATATATATATATAAAATATATATAAAATATACAATATATATATATTTGGAAAATGTTGTTTGTGCTGTATTTAGACCCCTCTACCAAGAAATTTGTTTTGCATGCACACGTATAAAAACTGCGGTTTTTATCCAACGCAATCATAGGTTTGAACGTTGTTTTCAATTTAGATTTTGTTTTTTAGACCAAAAAAGTGAAAAAGTATATTTAAACAAAACGCATTTGACTAACAGGTCGAACAACGGATGTTCTTAAACCCTGCTGACTGCCATTGGCGATTGCAATTATATATAATTGTAAACATAACTATTGACTTATGCGATAACTTTTCTTTTCTTTCTTGTAAAGATACTTTGTGTTCACTTGCTATGGCTTCTCTTTTAGTACTTTATAAAATTATTTCATTTTATAAAATAAAAGGATGAAAGGTCTTTTTATATATATGCAAAGGGATGCTGAATTGCACATAACTATTACATCTTCTTTACTTTTATTTAATGAGTTTGGATAGAATGACATAAATCCTTCATTTGAAACAATCAAACTTGTTATATAAAATTTTGTCTGAAGAATCTGTCACTAAAACCAATAAATCCATCCTAAAATTAGATGGTTCGATTCACACAATAAATTGCTGACCTAGATTAACACTACAAGTACTATAAATGAAGTGTGACAATCCTTAAAATCTTGGTATAAACCTTTGACTCATACATTTAACATAATGTATGCGATCAATACAAATTATGTCACAAGCAAATGCAGTTTGACATTTAAAAAGACAAAATAAATCTTTTACTACAATGCTATAATCTTTGCAGGCTTGTTTATGCACCATGAAAACTTCCTTCAGTCTCCAATGAAGCAAGTACCAAATCTTGTAGTTCACTGCACTTTACATATTGCTTTTTATCTAAGTTAATTAAATTCTGCATATTTCAATAAAGCATGTTTGTTAATTATACAGTCACCTGATTTTAACACTTTTATAGTATATACATATAAATATTGATAACATATACATAATACTATTTCACATCTTGACTCATGCAAGAGAACTTTCTCATTTAAATTTATATCTAGAGATCAACAGTGGGTGGACCTGCATTATAGAGTAATAAAACAAATTCTGCATATTTAAATAAAGCATGTTTGTTGATTATACAGTCACCTGATTTTAACACTTTTATAGTATATACATATAGATATTGATAACATGTACATAATACTATTTCACATCTTGACTCATGCAAGAGAACTTTCTCATTTAAATTTATATCTTTACATCAACAGTGGGTGGACCTGCATTATAGAGTAATAAAAAAAAAAACTTAAAAAAAGTACAGGAATAGAAACAACAAAAAATATATATATACAAAAAATATAAAATATGTACAATATGTATCATTATACTAAACAACCGCTTCTTAAACATAAAATATATTGCTTTTCAAGCAATGCCTAACACTACAATTTATGCTTAACCCATCTTCAAAGCTATCTGATCATTTCATTTTGTGAAGTGGGCCAAATTTATAAAAGTAACATACAAGTCAAATTATAAGGTGATATGAATTCAGCAACCTTGGTAAATGAATACTTATACCAGTATTATACATGTACTTCAATATTCTAGCAACAAAGATAGGTTAAAAAGTTAAAATAAACACACAGATTTAATTTAAAATGAAATCTTCAACTATTAAATGTGAATTACAGTACATATCATTGTAATAACATATACTATGAACTATATTAGAAAGTAAGGAATCAGAAAATGAATGCAAATCACCTTCATTAAATTGAGTTCATCAAAATTAAGAATTTGAATATATGCAGAAAGAAATTGGGAATATATACCTGATTTATGCAGGTGACATTCTCTGATTTTGATGTCAATATTATGGCTTTATTGTAAAAGTCATCATATTCACAATTTAACTTGAAGAGAGGGAAGGCCACTAATGCTAGGTTTCATTTCTAATTTCAGATGCAGCAAAATGGACATATGATGGTGATTTAGGTAAGTTTGATAAAACAACCAAAATGATGCATGCAATGTAAGACACAGTGCTGTTAATTTGTAACATATCAAAAATTCATTTTGACTACTCTGGTTACAGTTTAAAAAGACTCCAACTGCAAAAGCAAGGTGGACTTTACTGAACAACAAATTATAAGAAACAAACCCCACCTTATCTTTTAAAAGGGTAATAATCAAATGACTCAATCTTTACAGTGATAAAATTTGTTTGAAGAAATAGAATTCTGTAAATCTAAATACTTTCTGAAAATCTTAAAAAATCAAGGGCTGTGGTTTGTAATCCTTCCATTTTTTTAATTACCAAAATTGATTAAAATGGGAAAATAGATGCCTTAGGAAGTCAAAAAGAATTAAAACTTTATGTCTGTTTTCTAATTAATTATCTTCCCAACACAAAGTGCTAAGCTCTGTTAAAACTATAGAAATGAAGTTTCTCTACTCAACTTTTGTTTAAAATTTCAGTCAATACTTTTTGAATTTTTCCATTTGAAACATAAGTTATATGTAACCCATAATCACCAAAATGAAGAAAACTGGGTCTGTAAAGAAGTGGTACATTTTTAGTGTTGCTGGGTATAAATACAAAACATTTTGTAAAATACCAGTCATAAATTTGTACATAAATAGACGAATTCAAATTTTACATAAACTTTGTCATGTTAAAATCCTGGTGACAAGAGTAATCTGTTACTGGCCAGTATGTAACATACATTTATTTCGTCAAACAACAGTAAAAGTACGTAACAACGGTAACATATATTTATTTCGTCAAGTAACAATAAAAAACTCCTAAGAGACAAATTTACTTTTACATTACAAGGAAATGATTTTAAAGTTTAATGGCGACATCTAACTTTGATCTAATACAAAATAGAAATTCATTTTTTCTGTAAATCTTTAAAATGATACATCAAAATATAACTGCATTTTGTTATACATTATAAAATACTTATTATGTAAAAACGCTAAAAAAGGTATGCAGGATTGTGTAATTCTTTTGTTACAAATTCACAACACAATAATGTTTCATTATGATATAGCATTTGGACATTAAGCCCTGTGCAGGGTTTTATTGACCGACTGATTTAAACAGACATATCAATTCTTAATAGTGAGATTTCACCAAAAATATAAAATGATTAAGGGATTGCAAAACACCAATATAGTTACGTATGATTTGAAATGGAGCCCATTAGTCAATATTTTAAGATAAGCCACTATGGAAGAAAGAAAATTAACATTTTTATACCATGACTAAAAATTGTGATCAGATGGTATGTGAATACTAAGTACCTTAAAAAAAAAACTGATTCTGTTACCAGTAGCCATCTCATGTTTTTGTGTCGTCGTAATGGTGTCTCATTTGACCTATAGCCCACATTTCCTTTCACTCATATTATTTTCTTTCTACATATGCATATGAGAAATTTATGACAATGAATTATCATTTTGAAAAATCATTTAATACATTATTTAAATGTTTCTGTCATTCTTATGTATTCAAATCATAATGAGAGTCAGTAAAAAAATATACAAGATGTCACAGGGATGTTTGATTACCTAATTACCAGGCCTATCAAAATAAGCGAACCTGATATCATCCTCCAAATGATTACAAAGCATAATTTTTTTTTTTAATCCCTGTCTTTTGGTCTTTGGTGGATAATTGTCTCATTGGGAATCATATACCACACCTCTTTTTGAGGGTTTACAGAACAGAGAATAATAGACGAAAAATATAAAGAGTAGAGAAAAATGAACCAAAAATGTAAAGAAAAGAGAATAATGGGGTGCTAAAATATAAAGAATAGAGAAAAATGGCCTAAAAAATTAAGGAATACATAAATGAAGGACCCCCCATTCACACCTTCCTTTATGTTTGTATATATTTTGAATACCAAAATGATATGACAGCATAACTGTAGAATCTCATTTTTGATATTATAATTATCCCAGAAAAATTGAGTTATTATTTGAATACTGGGTGCCCTAATGAAAGTCCTAACTATTTCATCCTGCTACTGTCCATAAGCAACTATCTTAGCTCAAACTCTAGACTTACCTCAAACCTTACCCTAATAATAACCATTATCATACCATTGCCCTAAACTGAACCATGACAAAAAAAATGTAAGGTCCACTATACTAAATGAAGGCAAACCTGGAAATAAATCTTATCAAAATAAAATTCATTTCAGCAAAAAAAATCTTCTTATTTTTTGTATTAAAGGTTTATTAAGTTGTAAACAAAAATAGTCATTTAAAGGTGACCTCTGTCACCTTCAAATCCTGGTAATATATTCAGCTGAGACATCACAATAATTATTTTTTAAACTCAATAATAAATGTTTCTACTTGTGTGTATTCCTCCCAAAATTATATACCATGTTAACTAAACAATATAGCAATATAACAATAAAGCATCTTTGACATGTGCAATTGAAATGAAGCACAAAAGTCAATATTTTCAACTATACATTAAAGAGCTCTTAAAATTGAAAATTACTGCATGACTTATCAATATATCTACATCAAATAAATGTTAACCATAATAAGACACACATTTTACAAAAGTTATTGTGAAGTGTGAATTACAATACAACATCATATTACTTCTCTGATTATCATAAATACAAAGATGTGCAAAAATTGCTGACAAGTGCAACCTATCCATCTATTCATGAAATACTACACTCCCTGCATGTTAAACAGAGAAGTCACATTGTGGTTGCTGTAAAACTAAAAGGTCAAAGTCTTTGACCTTACCAACTACCCTTTAATATTCAGTGGCAGTCAAAAGTCTTTTTAAATTTGTCTCCCATCCTGACTTATCTCCCCTACTTATACGAATAAAGTAAAGTTTAGTGCATGGATACATTTTTTACATTGGTCTGTCCTCATATTCATCCTTTAATTTTCATCTTATAGTTTTTGTTATTTAGAAGGTCATTTTTAATTTTACATACTGTAGTATAAAATGTATTAACAAAAATACTCCAAGGTGATTCAAAAAGAGGGAAATACATAAAACATGACAAAATCAGACGCTCAACTATATAATTATCATTAAACTCAACACTATTAAATAATTTCAAATAGAGCAGTAAAATTCGTATATAAATGGAAAAAAGTTCATTTCTTGAGCAGGCAATTTTGTAGTTGAAGGACAATATGGTTAACTAACTAATTTATTAGAGTGAGTATTTCATTTTAAACTGATGGTTATGTTCCTAATGAAAAAATAGTGCCAATAATAGTTTACTGAACTCTAGAATTTCTTATCAAGTAAACCCAGATTGATTTTGCATGTTTTCTAAGTTTTAAATTTGAGCATAAAGAAATTTATTACTAAAATTTGATTCCATCAGACAACAGGAAATTTGGAGTAAATGTAAACAACATAAGTCTTCTGAAAGTAGACTTCTAGGGTCATGAGCATTATGTATTTTGTACATAACATACCAGAAGCTGTTTTTTAAGAATTTCTTTTTAAAAATTAAACAAAATATCTATTTATCAAGTTTTTCTTGCAGGCCCAAAACACTGGCATAAGCTATTCCCAGATGGATGTTCTGGCAAACAACAGTCACCAATAGATATAACAACTAGAAGTTCAGAACATGATCCTAAATTGAAGGATTTTGCTATTTGGCATGACCCTCCAAAACCTGGATCACTATTTAAAGTGAAAAACAATGGACATTCAAGTAAGTTGTGTTAAGTGTCACAATGAATGTTTTCAAAGTACATACGCTGCATCTAAAAATGCCATTGAAAGATGATAATCTGATTAAAGATAAAAATATTACATTATACACTGTGAAATTGAAAACTTTTCTATTGTTCATAATTGACTGACAGAAATATAATATACACAAGTTCAATAGATCATCTGTTAAATAAATACTGACAAGAGAAAAAACATTGAATTTTAACATTTGAATGGTTGGTGAAAAGTACAGTCATATGCATTGACTTGTATTCAGATGATGAACAATCAATGGAATTTTTAAATGCATAGTAACAATATACATTATTAAAACTCTTCTTGGTGTTACATTTCCATACAAAAATAGCAACAACAGAAATAATTTATTGTAAATTGTAGTAGCAACACATTAATTAATTGCTCTTAAATTCTTTTATAACTGGTATTTAATTATTTGTAGACAAAATTTGCATAACTATACATTAATTTGCATATTTTAATTCTTTAAATTTCAAAATGGAAAGTGAGTGTATTACATTGAGAAGAAGGACATGGAGAAACTATTTATAGATTTTTTGTGTGCAAAACATTTGAACTGCTTTAAAAAAATGAATTTTAACCTATTTATGCATATCACTTGTCAAAACATAAACAAACAGGCAAGAATTACGATCTTTTCTTCAAAAAAGAAGAAAAACAGTAGGGCCAATGTTTTATCTGAATAAGATCACACAAGGTATTTTTTCATAATGTCTTTCAAATATAACTACAATTCACAGTATCACAAACTCAATAGTATACTTGGGAGTATAATTCCCTATTTGTAAGCATATTCAAATGCACTAAGAAGGCTCAAAACAACACTTTTAACAGTTTTTTGGAAAATTTGAGCATTCATCCAAAAGAGTATTGATATAATATTTGCTGTGTTTGAAAACCTTCATCAGGAACAGTCTGTATATAAAAGTTTGTAAAGCTATGTGCATATACTTTGAGAGCTTTTATCAAAAGGTCCTAAATTTAAACAAGTTCTTCATTTACATAATACTTTTGAAATAAATGTCAATTTACCATTTCAAAAATTACAATGAATTGTTTTGTATTATATGCAAAAGGGCATCCGATAGAAGATTAGTTTTGTAAACTAATTACATACAGAATTTATTATCCTCATTACCATATTTGAGTAATTATAACTTTTTAGGCATATTGTATGCTACAAAATTATCAAACCTGAAATCAGTACATTTTTGTTTGCTTTATTAATGAAAATGTTGTTTCTCATATTTCAGTAACTATTGAGACTTTAGGACCATTTCATGTGACAAATGGTGGTCTACCAGCAGTTTATTCAACAGCCCAGTTTCACTTTCACTGGGGCCATGCTAATCATCAAGGCTCAGAGCATCTCATTGACAGCAGAGCCAGCCCTCTTGAGGTAATTTAATATAGAAATCAACCAAAAACCCTAAGAATTCTGATAGTGTTTTAATCATGTCACTGTATATGGCACACCATTTACACAATAAAAATGATTAAAAAAGTCATATTTGTACCTTATATTGCCAAAAAAAAATTCCCTTAAAATATGATGCAACATTTACAGAATGATGAAATATGTTTATATTACATAAAAAGCATCTTTTAAATCATAACACTGAATTTCAAAATGAAGAAAAAGAAAGCATTTAGAAAATATTATTGCAAGCATACACAGAGATAGCTGTTGAACCAAAGCTCATATGGTCCTTGTCACAGGTATTTTTTTTCTTCAATTAACGGATTATTAAAAAAATATCAAAAGGATCATAACAGCTACAGCTCTGCACCTGAGAGAGAAAGACAGAAAGAGGGAGAGAGAGAAATATCTTAAGTGTTTCAGCGAGTCAAGACATTTCATTCAGATGCTTAGAAATGATTGAAAGGATTTCAATTTAAATAGCAGTATATCATTAGTTGTATTTTTAATTTTTACATCTTTATTTCAGTTACATGTTGTTAACTATGACAGCGACAACTACCAGAGTTTACCAATGGCCATGGTAAAACCTCAAGGATTGGCAGTATTAGGGGTTATGTATGAGGTATGCTTAATAAATCATAGCCATATATACCTTATTTTCTGAATTAAAGGTGTTTTCTAGAATAACATTTAACAGAAATGCTCAGAGCATAAATTTGGAAAGGGAAAGATAAAATTAGAGGGTCGATGGAGGGTGAATATTATCAAATGCAGTATATAAAAGATCATATGGATATATATGGAAAAATATTTGACAGGTCAGGATAAACAGTAAATATATGAACTTAATTGTGACCTATGTCGATATAAGCCCTTTCAGTCTTTAAGTTAGTTATCCAGTTCTCAAGGTTTTTTTTATTGATTGGAAAGGCTAGTTCAAACTGTTTATTAATTGAGCAACTTACAAAATTCAGTATTGAATTAATTCATTATAAAATATAAACATGCTGTTAGTCTCATTATAAACAATTAAAATAATTTATTATCATTTATTTATGATGATTTTTATGGTTTTTTATCTTTTCCCAGAGGTGGGCATCTTATTGACAAATATCCAACTGGTCCTATTGATTATATTCAATTAAACTAGAGCAGATTATCTCTATTATCAACATAAATATACTTTTACAATATTTCTGACATTTCTAGAAACGAACAAATTTTATTTCTAAATTGTTAATTCAGTGGGGAGAAGTAGTTTTAAATCACATTGTTTTGAGTAAACAAAACTACTTTTTTATCATGGTATCTGGATAGGACTTGAAACTTAAACATGTAATAAATTTGTCAGATTTGTTTGGTGGAAATTAAAACCATGTCTGAATCACCATAAGATTTTTGTTTTCTCATAAATCATGACATGTATGTTTGTTTCCTTTTTTATATATTTTAAAAGTGTAAATAAATTAGATAAGTATAAATAATTTATATCTAAATTGTCCTCTAAAATTTGTTTCAAGTGATCTTGAAAAAATATACCTGTTAAAAGTTCATTTGGTGCAGTACTGTAGTATCGACATGTATTACAATATCTTTTATGTATTTGTATGAAATTAGAATGCTTTCATTTGTCTGCAATCTATGATTTTTTAACTCTAATATCTATTTGCAAAAGCTATGTTTGTTACAGATAAGTAGAGTTTCCTCAAAATAGTCTAAACATGATAGGGGAGGGGGTCAAAATCAGAAGTCTGAGAAAGACATGGCCAAAAGAAAAAAAACAGCAAAACTAATGCCACTAAAAAACAATTTTAATGTAAAAAAAAATTACTTTTGCATGATTCTTAAGGAAGTGCAACAAAGTTCAATGTGTTGGATTGCAAAAAAAATACTAAACAAAAAAGGTGCCCATTTTTTTCATTGGCACCTATACCATAACACAATTGCCAGGTTTGTCCTGTTTAAATTTAATTGTTGACTTTCTGTACCACTTTGAAGGCATTTTTTCAAAAAAAAGATAAGTGTACTAAAAGGCTCAAAGAAAGCAAATTATCAGTGAACGTCTATGCTAAAGGTAAGGTTTAGGAGATGGCTAAATCACTGGTAGCTGGCACATTTTGAGAACCTTGCAGGTAGTGTACTATTTGTTAAATGTTTACTTTAATGGATTAAACACAGGGACCAGACGAGTTTGTCCTATAACGCAAGCCTTGTTGTGGGGAATTGTTTTGCCCTTTTGAGTAACAACGAGTCACATTTAATTCCAGTTTATTAATTTGGACAAATGTTTGAAAACTGGACATTCCCTGTTTCCATTCTCAATTATAAGAATTATTTTCAGTATAAATTTTTTTAATTTCAGATTGGTGAAGAAGATAATGCAGCCTTAGAACCAATCATACAGGCGATGAAACATGTTGAAGATCCTGGTAAGATATGATATCATTTTTAAATTTTTTAGATCATTTTTCTCTATTCTTCATACTTTAGCTACCCATTATTCTCTATTTTATTATTTTTTTGACCTATTTTTCTCTATTCTTTATTTTTACTGCCCTTTATTCTGCACTTTTTCCCCACTATTCTCTATTCTGTAAAACCCATCTTATCTTATACTGTCGGCCTCTACTGGCAATATATGTGTGAGTGACACTGTGACTTCAGGATGGAATTTATCTTCATCTAATATTAAATCCAGCTAGTACTCAATGTCATTAGCTTGACCAAAGTATATGCATGTACTTATTTTTGATATTTTCGTTCTTTGTACTGAAAGCGCATGTAATATCTAAAATTAAAAGTATAACTATAGCCATCGACCATCAGAATGGAACATAAAGTAGGGGAAAACAACAAACCAGCAAACTTAAAAGGTATCAGATGGCATTAAAATGACTAGGATTCATTAACAGGACAAAAAAAAAGATATGATACAAGATAAAGATGAAAGAGAATAATAAAATTATTATGTAGAATACAATAGAAAGACAATTGTTTTGGAGCAAACAAATTTCCTTACTCAATGTTGATACTAAATATATATTTATAAATAATGAACTTCCAAACATAATTTTATATTTCTATTTTGCAGAGGATGGGCATGATCATGAAATTCCAGCCCAGCGAATCAGAAACTTCCTTCCTGAAGACACATCTAAGTACTACCGATACAATGGCTCTCTGACAACACCTGGATGTTTCGAGAGTGTTATCTGGACAGTTTTTCATGACCCAATGTACATTTCACTCAGACAGGTTCGTTTAATATAAAGCATCAGCAAAAAGACAAAACATTTTCCTTTGTCCAAAAGTTAATCTTCTAATCTTTCTGCTTTGATTTCCTAATAACCTCATAAAGGATCATAGAAATTCGTTTAAAGTTAT